>CATQJL010000305.1:61275126-61592626 GCA_958299035.1 Cylicocyclus nassatus
AAGCAGTGGTATCAACGCAGAGTACTGGCTAAGCAGTTATAAATCTTTATCGTCTGTTTGTGAATAACATGTTACAATAAAGAAATTTCGCGAATATTTAGTTGTTTGATGATTTGATGTTTGATGAAATTTATATATTTAGATTAGCGAATCTGCCCATTAGCCCGGTGAGGAGCTTTGGAATGGACTGGTGCTTTGAATGCTTACATGGGTAGATAAAAGAAATTCACTCTAAATTAAAACGAACTAGAGACCCTTTATAATTTTTTTCAAAAGTTCAAGGCTTACAGAAATTATACGATGACAGACTAGGTCAAATGATAAGATTAGTCCTAAACAACTCTGAAAATTTCTTGCATTACCGTTATTCATACATCGTTGAAACTCAAAAATTGAACGGAATACTGAAGGCGACGAAAGGTCCCGTTATGAGGAACTAGCTGGCTTACCCGGCTCCGCCGTATGTTCCGAATAGAAAATTCCATTTCTGAACCGATCAGGACCAAACTTGGCACACATACACTTCGGGCCCCGGCGGGTGTCACAGTCCACTTTTCGTTATCGATCGATGTCGATTTTATCGATTTTTTGCAAAATTTGAGCTAGGGGGCTGGAATTTGTCAGAGGGGTGTAATCGAGCATGCTGATCACCCCCACGGGGGATCAGCATGCTCGGGGATCGATATCGATCGTTGACGAAAAGTAGCCTATGACACCCGCCGGGCCCGAAGTGTATGTGTGCTAAGTTTGGTCCTGATCGGTTCAGAAATGGAATTTTCTATTCGGAACATACGTACACACAGACAGACAGACAGACATACAAACAGACATTCAGCTTTATATATAAGATGTGCAGAAATTGAAGAAACATGCATGTTACTGTTTATGTTACACACATAGGTGCGATAGGGGGAGCAGGGTCTCCTCCAGGTGAAGGGGGTTTTGGCTATTTCTGACTCAGAAAAGTGAAGGGGGTAATTGAATCTGAGATGAGTGCTGACCAAGCTTACATGTCTAACGGGAGCGGGAGTGAAAAGAAGGAAAATAAGCGGTATAGAGGTGTAAAATGAAGATTTTCTCAATGTTTAGGCCTCTGAAGGTCATCTAACAGAGACTCTTTTGACTCGGAAAAGCTTTGTGTTTCATCAGTCGACATACCATTCGAAAGCTTGAGACATATAGAATCGACGTAGACCGTCTCTTTTTTTCCAGCTCTCCTGTGAATACACATATAAGAAATCATATCTAGTTCCAGCAACAACTGATTTTATGCAATCACTTTACGCTCCATTTCTGAGAGAAGGGGAGCTAGAGAAAAAGAGACGGTCTACGTCGAATCCCTGTTTCGTGAGCTTTTTAATGGTATAAAGGTTGTTGGGTGAAAAGACTCGTGGTTTTTCAAAATTGAGGTGGAGATATTTAATACTAACTTGCACCACCCTGCTCCGGCTTTCTATGGGTAGCCGGAGCAAGACTTTTTTGGTCTGGGAAAGCTTTCTACACCAACGCTTTATACACCATTCGATAGCTAAGAACACAAGAAATCGACCTAGACAGTCTCTTTTTTCATAGCTTTTCTGTGAAGCGAGATACGAGTAGTTTTACTAGCTACAATATCAGTCATATTGGATAAATATCTTTTCAAACCAAGAAGGTTTTTTTTCGAACTTTTGTATAGGATTCGAAAGCTTGAGAAACGAGTAATCTAACTGCTCTTTTATTTATTATTATTCTCTCTTTGAAAGGAGATATGGTACGATTCTTGTCAGTAAACATGTATCCATCACTAGCTAGTCCGGATTTTCCTTGCTCCACTCTTTCTTGCGACAGCGTGCATTCATTGATACAATGTTAATTATTCAAAAAATGTCTAATTCTTTGAATAATTAACATTGTATTCATTATTCATTATTCAAAGAATTAGACATTCTTTGAATTTTTGATTATGTTTCGTTATCAAGGCCACTTTGAGTGCGCAAAAGATCTAAGGCATGCGTTTTTTTTCAACAAAATGCTTACAAAAAGTACCGTTGTAACAGCTGTTTGATTCTGCCGTTATGCCTTGATTCAGGTCTCAACCTCAGGTGGAAGGGGTCAGCGAGATGCCGGCTCTAAAGTGGAAGGGGTCAGAGAAATTTCTCCACCACACAATGCGCAAACTCATTACCCGCACTTTTATGCCTTAAGACCCTTGCTACTCTATAAGATCAATTATTAGCGTTCATAGGCTATAGTTCTCATTATCTAGCGGATTCTGATTCAAAATAGCATGACCTTGTGGTATTGACTAATCTATAAAACAATCAGATACTCATTCTCAAACTAAAATACCTTTATTCACAGTTTTACTTTCAAAGTTACATTTTGAAAGCTGCTAGTTTCGCTGACTATCTATCTAATTAGTAATCGTTGATGTAGCAAGTGACTTCCAGGCGAACTGACTGATAATTGAATTAGGGATTAGGCCAAGAAACTACTTGGAAATATCACTGATTATCAGGGGTATTTTTCCTGATGAGACCCTTAAAAATACACCAAGTTTTCTTTGCATGACGCTTTTTTGAGTTACTGCGGATTATATAGCTGACAGCGAGAGGCTTGAATTACAAAGGAAGATGCCGAGCACGGTTACATATCTTTTCCTGTAGTGAGCTAATCTGCTTTGGCTTATACTAGAAAGATCGCAATCATCAATGCGATTTGCATATTTTCTGCATGCATCATATTCAACAAAATTTCATTTCTGAGAGGAAAACTTTTGTGAGATCTGAAGTGCCTATTAGGTTGTCCCGAAAGTTTTGTCGGTTATTTCAGACAGTTATAAAAGTATGCACAATAAAGATCTGAACAAGCTGTAACATGCATCCAATGCAGCTTTTCCTTCTCTTTCTTACGGTTACATTTCCTAGCAACAATCCTGTATGCTTTTTTTTGATATTTGTTACAATTCTTCACCCGTCATTTTTATCTGCCCAAAGGGCTAATTTTTAAAAATTTCATTCCAGTGTTCCGAAGGTGGTTAAATAAAAAATAGAACAGTTCTCGGACTACAAGGCGATATTTTTAGATTCTCCTAAAATGTTGTTTTTAGCTTCAAAAAGTTATTTCTTCGGAGGTCTCGATTTTTGGAAAAGTCGTGAAACACGCAACTGCAGCAAAAACATGAAAGCTCTCGAAATTTTTGCGAATTGAAGCTTGATTGCTAATAAACAATAACTATGCAACATAACCAAGTAATTTGCATTGAAAAATCAGCTTTTTGGAACTTTCGGTAAGTTTACGTAGTAGACATAATCAAAAACCCGCGGTTATTCTTAAATAAATAATTATAACGGACTTGATAAACGTGACCCATGTAATCTAAAGTAAATACAATGTAGCCAAAGATTTGCTCTACGTAACAGTTATTAGCTCTCTTCGGAAACATCAGTACAAAAATGTTTAAAATTGAGGAAAGATTCGAAGCTGAACTGCTTAAAAAGCGATGGCGATAATATTGCAAAGACAGGGTAGATCAGAGAACAAATATAGCACTAAGAAAGTGTACAAAAATTTGAATTAAATGATACCTAGATCGTCAATGAATTGGTGTTCTTTGGGTTTTAGTAAGCGATGAAAAAAAACCGACAAAGCTTTCGGGAGAATCTAATATCTGTTTGTGCCGCACGTCGATCTAATGTTTCTCATAGCAAGTTTTCTAAAAAGAACAATCCATGGTATTCAGCTTCTTCTCCTTATTTGATGATATGCAGGATTCTGCAGCGGTGAGATTACTACTGTGTTATTGCAAATGACTTTGAGTATGGTGGCGACTTAGTCGAGTTACTGTGCTGCATATAAACTGAATATTCACGACAACCTTGACCGTTATATTTCTTTTGCTTTTTTTGTGCGAAAATGCGCTATCCCCTTTCTTTTCTAGTGCAAGACCGACTAAGATTTGATGCTCGAATGTAAAAATTTATTCTCACTTGTTTTTCTTGCAAATGAAGTAGCAAATTCTGAAACAGCTTATGTCTAGAAATAGAGAGCTTTGAAAATGCCATAGAATCTCTTACTTTCCAACAATTCGAGTCCACGGGCAGAGTTCACGCGATCATCGCCGCGAAAAATCGTCCCAAAAGTCTTGTAGCCAAAATTTGCATTACTGTAACTTACAAATTGGGGGGAGGCTGCAGTCACTGCAAGCTCTGACGACAGAAACTGGTGAGCCAAGTAATGCGTTGCGTCTTTATGCAGAGTAAAATGCTTGGAATTGTGCGCTCTTTGGGCGGTGCAATCGTCTAATCGCTACTGTAAGGTGTAAATCTAACACACCGTTAAGTTCAGGAAATAGCCTTCTGTCATGAAACAAAAAAAGTGCAGAGATGACGTTCAGCTATCTTTATTTTGTATATAATATATTCGCTGTACTACACTACGCTTGCAACATCATGGTACAACTGGGTGTAAAACTGATTCATGTGAGATCGAAAAACTTGCGTGACTGAATGTTTTCACCCTCATACTGGCATTAAACTGGAAATTAACTTAGACAGCTCTTTACTATAATTTTGAACATTCTCATTTTCCATTGCTTACCTCATTCACCAATCTAGGGGCGATTCGATGTCTGTTTATCGCAAACGAGTCATTTTTCCATTTTTCATTAATGAGAAATTCTCGAACCTAGCCACTTTCTTTAACATGTTTTTACAATTTTGCGCAAATTGCTTCTCTAGCCCTTGTACTATTGTATATGTATCAAATGTATCAAATGTGTATGGTATCGACACTGCCTTCAAGCGAGGTTCAGTTTCAGATCTGCCATCCCCCGTGCCGGGTCCTCTTGTACACTTGACTGTAGCAAAAACTTGAAGTTCATCTTAGACTTTAGAATAGTGTGTTTTGAATGAGCATCAAAGAGACCGATTTTCATATTATTTTCTTCCTTACTTATGGAAAATTCCTATTGTCATCCATTACAATCGCCTCTAATAATAAACAAACAGTCTGGAATTATTTTTGCTTACTAGTTATTTCCGTCTTTTCCAGCATGAATGAGAAATTGGAAGCTCCTGAAAGCGAGTTTCTAAGCATCACAAAGTTTCATGATTCCGTACGACTCCGATTTTCAAAATAAAATTAAGTACTCTATTAATTTTGTCCTAATTTGAAGCCCTGAACAGACTTGCACAAAACCTCAGAAATAAGAGAACTAGCCTGGAACTCAAGTGTTATTATTCACAATACACTTCCTAGGATTACGTTTGAATACTGCTAGTGTTTTTGAAAGGTGAGATCTATTAAAGTATTTAAGTGTGGAGTAATACTCAAGATACAATTTATTAGCCACATTAATAGCCTTCTGAGAAACAATCTAATTAAGGTAATTCATTCTGTGTTCCCTGAATGCACACAATTTTCTTCCTCATAATTTTTGATAGATTTCTTCTCGTATAAATCCATTTTTTGCTTACAAATGCATTATCTAATGCAGCAAATAAGAGCGAGGAAGTTAAATTTTATGGAGTAATGGCAAATAGCCTTTTCAGCCTTTGCTTATGATACGGTCGTCATTCGTCTAAGCTTACTGCAAAAAAACTTACAATGTTCGACAGCTGAACTCAAGTGGAGCAAATCTAGATACGAACGGATTATTTGCGTGCGCCCTACTAGAGCGCATCATAGTCTGAGGAGATTTCTTTGACAAGTTGTAAAGTAAGCAGATTTGCTGTCTCGGAAGCTCCAATTTGTAGTAAAGTTACGTCTTCAGAACAAAAGGATTTCTTTCCGGAGAGCTTCAGTCTTTGATGAAGGACTTGTCAGATGAACAGGTAAGGTTGTATCGCATTAGTCTAGAGCTGCGTATGCGTTGCAGTGCCTGTGCAATTTCTATCATTCATTCTATGACTAGGAGACGCGAGACCCCATTACACACATTGTCTAAACAAGCCTAATCGTGTACCGTCTGCGCCCCAGGGAGGTTCCCATGTGAACCAGCATGCGTACGTGGTGCGACGCTGCCTTTCTCTCTTTTTGACACGTTTCTCCTGAGATTTCAACGAAAGTGCCCGAGGTTAACACGTTCAAAAATGCGAAAGGCAGCGAGATGACGTGGTACCTATGGGAACCTCTCTGGGACGCAGACGATACTTACAAGGGAATAGTCAGAAGTCGAAGTGGCCAAACCAAACAAGCTGTATATCATTCGATGCAGTATACGCTGACATCGAATTTGTCTTCATTATCTGCTTCCCGCTTCTGTGGACGAAGCTACAAGCGGTTTTATTGTGAAAAAATCGTACATAAAAACTGTGAAGTTGAGCACATTGTTGCAATTTTAGCTCAGCTTTAGGCTTTGAGAGTTTGAAGTAAGTTAGCTGCATGTTTTGGCCCAGCATTGAGGCGAACGAGGCTCTGTACGGCTAAATTTTCAATTTCACGCATAATTTCTAAGCAAAATAATGGTCTTTAATGGCTTATAACTTCGTCCAGAAAAGCAATAAGCAGATAAAGAAGACAGATTTAGAGTCAGCGCTTCATGCTGCATCTAACGCTACGCAGCTTGTCTGGAATGGCCACTTCGATTTCTGACCATTCCCTTGTTAGCAGATTTATACTTTTGTCGCCCAGGTTTATTCACTTTTTGAAAACGTGGAAGAACAAACTCAAACTTGTTATGACAATGTCCGCAATGCGGTCTCGCGTCTCCTAGTCATAGAATAGATGATGCCTTAGCATATACCGAACTATTGAAGTTAATAATGGTCTTAGGAATTACCCTAATATTTCACAAGTACAGCACGCACCTCGTTTTTGTGTTTAAACTTAACCAGCCTAAACGCACCAAAAGATTTTGCGACCGAGGGACTCTCTACCGTGCTGCGTAGCCTGAGGGTCTGCACGGCGTAGGTTTCGTTTCTCGAAACACGTGGACTCAGCTTAGCGGCATGCTTGAAAAATCGAAAAAGGTGCGTACTTGTACTCGTGCAATAAAGGTAAAGCGCAACAATGTTAAGTCCTCATCTTTTTGTTAGGTCGACCCGAAAGTTCTTTCGCACAATTTTCAAAAATTCACAACTTCTGATATTTCCAACCTATTTGACAGTGCCTATCTTTATATGAAAGAGAAAATCATGCTCTTTATAGAGATGCCTTAACAGATTACTAATATTCATGCATTGCATAGATAGAAGCGGTAGAAGAAAACTAGTCAAAATTCGAATTTTTGTATAGGGTCACAAATAAATCCGAGACTTGCAGTAAAAATCTGAGCGGTTGTTATACTAGGTTCTGTTACCTGCTCTTTCTAATGTGCAAAGCTTGTGCTGGTTGAGCGGCTCTATCAAAAGTTATGATTTACGAGGAAAATGCCAAAATAAATCATAATCCATTTTTGTATTGCTTGCTCGAAAACCATAACTTTTCATAGAGATGTTCAATCAGCACAAGCTTTGCACATCTAAAAAGAACAGGAAACATATCCTATAATAGTAACCGCTTTTTATTGCGAGTCTCAAATTTTTCATGACCAAGGAGAAATTTTGAGTTAATAGCCGAGTACTGCTTATCATTTACGCACCTCAGAAGGCCATCGTAGTGGACTAAATGAGTCCTCATATTAAGTCGATACTAACAGAGGAGTAAATAAAAAATGAAAATGAAGTATAATAGCTACGGGAAAGATTAAATGAATAGTGAATTGCATACCGCACCGAACACGAAGTTTAGTTCCCCTTATTAGAGGTTTAAAATGCTTAAAAGATTTAGTTGTCCTAAAAGCCCTGGGCATACCTCTCGCGATTTCAGTTCTAGGGCCATTTTTCGGATCTCTTCAAATCCAACACTCGCAGACCACGAATGCTTGGTGTATTCAACATGTGTGAGTCTAAAAGTCTAAAATCGCGTTTTCTTCTAGCTTAAAGGCAGCGTCCGGGGCAGATTCTCCAATTCAATTTTCTGCCGTACCCAGGCCTTTCCATGGCACTGTTTCCAATGACACTTGAAAAGCGTGAAACCTCTGAAAAATCTTTTTCAGTGCTATTTTATGAGAACCCTAAACGAGTACCTAGCCGTACTCTTTAATGAAGTGTGCAACCTTGTCATCTTATATATAAAGCTGAATGTCTGTTTGTTTGTCTGTATGTATGTCTGTATGTACGTATGTTCCGAATAGAAATTTTTATTTCTAAACCGATCAGGACCAAACTTGGCACACATACACTTCGGCGCGGGGCGGGCGTCATAGGTTACTTCTCGTTATCGATCGATATCAATTCAATCAACTTTATCGATTTTTATCGATTTTCTTGCAAAGTTTGAGCGGCGCTGGGAGTTGGCACAAGGGGGTAATCGAGCGTGCTGATAACAGCTTCTTAACAATATGACAGTGCGACAGTGGCAAAGAGTCATTCCAACAACATGCGCAAATATTTCTACATCTCAACAGCTTATTCTTTTGTCTCAGGGGAGGGGAACATTTAGATAAGTCATCAACGCAGAAAATTGGACACCGTCTTAGGTAGTTGCCAGGGGCAGGCGGCCATGCGATTTATAGGCAGGCGGGCACCGGAAAAATAGTTCGCTGATTTCTTGCGGGCGGTCCCTTGCAGAAATTCGGAAGAATGTGGGTCAATTTTTAGACGAAAGCTTGGTGAACATTCGCAGTCTTTCCACGAATTAGTTGCGGCGCATTGGCCGCATTCTCGTGGCTTTTCGCGAGAATATACAAAATTATTGAGAGCCGCACGATCCTTTGTGAAGGACGCACAGCTCGTAGGTACCTTTTGCTAAGAGAAAGTACCCCAAACTCGGGTAATCAAACCATCGATAGCACCTCTGCTATGACGAGTGTCACCTTTGCTCGGCATGCGCCAGAAATTGTAAAAAGAGTCCGAGCGCCTGCTGAAAGTTTGGTCAGCGCTCGCTGAAAGAGATTGTTGGACCGCTTGCAGAAAACTTTGTATTGCTGCCCGCTGGCAGAAGACGGAAGTGACGCTTGCCGAAGTTAGGCCACGCTCCAAAATTTTGCTGACCGCTTGTTTGCGGACCGCCTGCATCCAGCGATTATCTGAGGTTATTAGATTCGGCCAAGACGGAGTTTAACAAAAAAAACTAGTAATGCGGTACTTTAACTAGCTCTCATATATTCCGCACTCCTAGATTTTTGATCTGTGTGGTCCTTTATAAAGTACTCACACTTTCCACGCATATAACAAGATATATTGAGTCAGTGGGTCGACATTTTCGAAAAAGTGATCTAACGAGAATTATTGGCGAAAGCTGCAGCGCTCTCCATTGTTCAACCAAGTTTTTGTATGATCTGATAGAACCAGTCATTTATGACTTTCAACGGATAGCAAATTTCACTTGCGGATAAATTACCTTACAAGGGAATGGTCAGAAGTCGAGGTGACCAATCCAGACAAGCTGCATACCATTCGATGCAACTTAGAAAGCTGATTTCAGATCTGTTTTCCATATCTGCAGAGCTCCTTTGTAAGCGAAGTTATGACCAGCTTTAGTGCGAAAAAATCGTACACAAAAATTGCGAGATTAGGCACATTATTGCCCTTTTCGCTCACCTTTAGGTACTGGCCATATGAAGTAGCCTAGCTGCATGTTTCGGTTTAGCAACCTGGTACTGAGCCAGGAACGGTTCTGTACGGCCAGGTTTGCCCTTTAGACACACAAATTCTTAGCAAAATAATGGCATTTAACAGCTTGTAATTCCATCCACAAAAGTGATCTGCAGAAGGGAAGACAGATTTGGAGTCAGCGTTTTATGCTGCATCTAACGGTATGCACTTGCTTACATTGGCCACTTCGCTTTCTGACCATTCCCTTGTTAGCAGCCAAGTTACTTTTAATAAGGTATCATCTCGCATAACCTGACGGTATGAAAGGGCCTAATTGCCATGCTTTGGAGCCAAACGATAGTTATCATCCCTTCATCCCTTGTTCAATAAACCGCAGTACCACATTGGTTCCATTGAATGTCTAACAGAGAGATGGCATATCGGAGCTAGGAACGAACTCCGCCATTAAATAGGCCTCCTCCCGCGTATTACTGGTCCTGTGGCGCACGTTATGGCTTACCTCATACTCAACAGTAGCCCCGCCGAAGCGATTCTGGTGCCAAATTTCATTTTCCCACCTTTTATCTATAACGAGAGAAAGAAATTTGCATATTTTGATCATAATTGAACTTCCACAAGAGTTACTACCAAAGGCTCATGTTTCGCTCAATGTGGCGCGCGATTTCCACTGGTAGTATCAGAACAAATCGGTTAGAGCTTTGATCAGACATCTTGTTAGTTTCAAAGTACTGCACAATTATACCCTTGCTCAAAAAGGCTACGTTCTAACTCTTTGCCGCATGGCTATAAAAATTAGGAATTAGTGAGCATGCTTAATTTCTCTGCACTTTAATAAGCAAAAGGCGACCAAAACATTTGTTGATATTGTCGGGAATGCAAAGGGTTTAAACTGTTTCAATTTTGGCTCCAAATCAATGCATTTTTTGTGACGCGCAGGAATTGTGACTAGTGCGTCTATTCACATAAATACAAGGTCGACTCAGGCATAATCGAAGATGAAATACATGATGAATAAAGAGCATTGACTTCGAAATTAGATTCATTGCATCCTGTCAGGCTATGTTCCCCTATTTGTATATTCCTGTAGTGTAATGCAAACAATTTGCCCCTATCAATTCTCCATAATGATTTTTTTACGTCTACAGCAGTGTATGTAGGATAGTGCTTGTACTTCGATCATACGACCATCCTAACCGAAGACAATTGTCTAGGAGCCTTAGACTTTGTTGTGTTGGCTTTGTGTTTACGGAAACAACAATACAACATCAATTTATTCAACTCTTCATGGGTGAAGAAGTTTAGGCCAAGTTCTTCTTGTACTGAAATATGTGCTAAAGTTTTTGAACCAGTCTAAGAATATATCTGCAAAGCACTTGAAAAAAAAAGACTTTCGCAGCGTTGAAGGCGAACATTGCAAGCGATTAGGTAGTCTGACTGCCATTTGGCTTCGAGTTTTGTCTCTGTTCATCCTTCAGATAAAATCAATAAGCTGCACAAAGTTTTCGGTGATTTAGTGTGTTGCAATGATGATTAGTTGCGGTGAGAGGGTCGAGAAGCGTGTTGTGTCAAGTGCAGTTAGGTTGAAAAGTTCTCATACGGCTCATGACAGAAAGCATCAATAGTGCCTCACCCCGAGCTTATCCGTCACATAGGGCGCAGCTCGTGTATTGTGTCCTAACGGCATCGGAGCCTGTTTCTAAATAATAATATTTTTGTTCAGGGAATTTTGCACACTTTATAATTGAAGTTACCGTCGTTTACTTTCCGTTAACTCTAACAAGAGAAGGATACTTGGCCGAAGTGACCTTTTCATATGAGATGTGCACTATTTTATAAAGCATGGAACGCTGATTCTAAATCTGCTTTCGCTATCTGCAAAGCGCTTCCGGGAGTGTAGTCATGGAAATTTTTTGATGCAAAAATTTGAAAGTGTTGCTACAACAAAATTATTCAGAATCTTAGTTCGTGAGTTCCAACGGCGCCATGATTACTACCAAGGCGTTTTGTGGAATAAAGACCTTCATCTAATGTACTCATTTCGGTCATTATCCATTTCAAGCACCGGAAAGACCTCAACACCTATTTTTATCTTAGCCTTATCATTAAATTTTTTACCACAAAAAATTCCCAGAACTCCCCTCTCAAAAATGCTTTGCAGATAACGAAAACAGATTTGGAATCAGCATTCTATGCTCTATAAAATAGTATACACCTCATATGGAAAGGCCACTTCGACCAATATCCTCCCCTTGTAAGTTCTGGATATGCAGAACTAAGCAAGGTAATGCAAAATTCAGCAGAATTGATGCGTGGGTTCTAAAAATGGGGTCCTGGGTTCTAAAAATGAAACCTTTTCCTGGGTTCTAAAAATGTAGGCACGGTAAAAAGCCGAGAAATCTTGGAATCACTGCGCTAGCTCCGCGTAATGTATTCATGAAACATTATAATTTTGTCATCATGTGTGCTCAGATGCCCGTTAAATCAGTGTTGCTACTTCGTCTGCTTAATGCTATATCAAAGCTGTATTTCTCCGACTTCTTCCAATTTAAATAATTTCGCGGTCTCACCATCATAGCATTCGAAAGCCGCACGCTATAATATAATTCAAATCTTACCGAAGTGACTTGATCGTTTGGTTGTTCGCTGTTGGAACCAGGCTGAACACACAATTTGATCGATTGAATCGTAAAAGTTAGCATTTTCATAAAGAGGGAGAGATAAAGAAAGGGGGAGAAAGCTGGTAATGTTTGAAAGTGCAATAATTCGAGCCATTTCGGAGAGGTTTTCGGACACAATAGGCTACGGGATTGAGAGCCATTATTAGTTCCAGGTAATTTATTTGAGTACTACGTGCTTTGGGATAGGGGACTATGTATATGTCGCCGATAGGCTCCACCATGTGCGAATAACACAATCTGTAATGTATGCAGTATGTATGGCTGCGTGTTCTGTTGCAGATGTCCACGTGGAATCCATTTCGACGGCACATAATCCCCTACCCCGTACTTGGATTTGACATCACATGGAAATAAGTTCAAAGGATATGAACTCACTCGATTCCAGCGCCAGGGAGCTTGCGTTGTGCGTTTGTAGCTAGACATGAAGTCTCCGTACTGCAAATTTCTAACTAAGAAAACTGTTGTGCCATGCAAGTCGGAATTTTTTAATGTCTGTGAGTCATTAGAAAGTGCTATTATCTAACTATTTTGAGCGAACTATTCGTTTCAGAGTGGTATACATATTTGAGATTAGCGATACACGCCTACTTTTTCCTTTTTCCCCTTTGCCTTTCACTTACTCTTTTGAAAAAATTGTTCAAATATGTAGAAACTCAGCTTATTTAAGAACAGAAAGATTTTGCTAACCACATCCGTGATGCTGCAATATCAATACTTATATAATATTAGGACTGGACTTTTTTATGACTGGCTTAAAACGATGCGAAGAGTTAAGGAATTTGACCAAATTCCGCAATTATATACTTTTTGTTACTGATTTTTGGGCATAACGCTCCGGCAAACCAAAAATTGGTAGAGGATTTAAGCATGCTTGTTACGAATAAAAACTATTTTCACTTCCTCACTGCTTCTAGGTATTTATTTGATCTTTCAAACTTATGCCAATGTCATTGTCGCTAAGGGGCAGTAGTGCGGCTGCTTTTTGTATTACATATTATACTGTTGGTTGGGCTTCAAAAATATTTTTGAGAAAATGGAAGGTGCATGATGTCTATCGATACATAGATTCTGTGCAGCAAGAGATTTTTGAGAATAACAAAGTCATACTTATGTTGCCGCATGCTGATTTACTTGTGTGCATGAAAAAATGTAGAAAAATTTCTAAACGGGTAAAACTAAATATATGGTTCTATATAATTTAAGTTGCCTAGCCTTGGGGAAAAAGCCTCCTAACAAATTTGTAATCTTGCCTCCTTTTCAAAAAATATGTAGGAGGCTTCAATGTCACTTGAAAGTGCAAAACAAACTTGCAAAACGTGGTTCAAAAAATGCTCCTCTATTACTGCATTTACTTTCCGAAAACTCTATGTTTTATACGTTAGATTTAGTGCTTATAACTTGACTGAAGTCTGTGCTTTTTTGAAATACTGCAAGAATAAGAATCTTCTTGTAAAAAAACGTTTTTCTTTCCTAGGTGTCCATCATGCGAGGTTGTGGCATACACAATAGTGTATACGCTACTGCATGAAAAAGCTTGCAGGTTTTTCCGAACTAACTAGCGGCTCCTAGTAGGTCTTGGGACCAAACTCAGAATAGCGAAATTTGAATGTCGTTTTCCAAGCGTTCTTCTTCAAGGCCACCACAAAGGGTTGCAATATCGACAAGCCTTTCTTTATTCAAAAACGCAAAACCAAGAATTTAAATTTACGATTTAGAAATATTATTTGACCCACGCAAGTTGGCCAACAATAAAAAAATTTGTTTAGAAAACTTCGTTTCTAAAATATTTTCTTAAAAACAGATTGCGGACTCATGCAGGCTGCTGAAAGCTTTATTATAGTAAACTTACACGATGTCTCGGAGGCGGTGTCGAACGGTTAGGGCCAGCCTAAAGTAGTTTATTAGTCAAGGAGAGCGTGTTATTTTTTGAGAACTGTGTTCGTTATTACATTGAAAAAAAGAAAATTTGCGTACGATTTCTTCTGTTCTGTTCATCAAATAATTTAGAACTACTTAACAGAACTTGGGCAAATTAACATTTGTCATATCTGCGACTAGTTCGAAAAAAGCCGTTGAATACTTTTCTTGGATTTGGCCGTGGGTCTGCAAAAATTTCATTAAGCTTCCAAAAAACCTCCTAGAGGGCGTGAATACCACCCAGCCAAAAAAAATGTTTCTTTGCACCCATTATCCCTTTTATGAACAAAGTTTACCGGACCTAAACATATGGTTTTAGTAAGCTTTAGGAGTTTGTGTAGTTCGAATCAAGCCCTCTCAAATCTCAAGTCTGCAAACTGTACGTTGTACACCAAGAATTCATCTGAGTACAGTAGCACTAGTTGAGACTAGTCCCTCAAGCCAGGTGCACACATTATTCGATCAATGAACTTACCTTTCCGGGGCCAGCAAAGACGAATTCCAGTTGTGTCAGTAGATCCAAAAGCTGAAAATTCCAGTTAATCCTTGTTGCAGGCATATAAACAATGGACATTACGTTTTGGAGGATTCAATTTCCACACTACTCTCATGCAGTATAATCTTAGTTACAAAAAACACTGTCGGTGTGAATCCCCGATTAATACTGATATTTCAAAACTACTCAATGTGACACGCATTCAGTAATTGATTTTTAACTAATTCTCACTTTCCAAAATCAGTAGATCTCCATTTTTAGAACTCTTTGTTCTCCAGCACACTGATAGTTTTGTAAGTATAATCTTCCCTTTTGGCAAGAGAAACAAGTTGCACTACTATATTCAGTACTAGCTGGCTTACCCGGCTCCGCCGTATGTTCCGAATAGAAAATTCCATTTCTTAACCGATCCGGACCAAACTTGGCACACATACACTTCGGGCCCCGGCGGGTGTCACAGTCCACTTTTCGTTATCGATCGATGTCGATTTTATCGATTTTTTGCAAAATTTGAGCTAGGGGGCTGGAATCTGGCAGAGGAGTGTAATCGAACATGCTGATCACCCCCACGGGGGTGATCAGCATGCTCGATTATCCCCCTGTGCCAAATCACAGCCCCGTAGCTCAAACTTTGCAAAAAATCGATAAAATCGATATCGATCGATGACGAAAAGTAGCCTATGACACCCGCCGGGGCCCATAGTGTATGTGTGTCAAGTTTGGTCCGGATCGGTTCAGAAATGGAATTTTCTATTCGGAACATACGTACAGACAGACATACAGACATACAGACATACAGACAGACAGACAGACAAACAGACATTCAGCTTTATATATAAGATTATTTTAGTATCGTTACATTATGTGCGTCTTATACGAAAGATGAAGACTTCATTGTCGTGATGGGATCTCAATCCAAGACTGTTGTTAACTTCAATAGCTTGCTTAGTGTATACTAATGTAGAAATCGAGTAGTCACTACAACCCATACGCATTTCTGAACTATTGCGATCACAATCTTACCTCGTGAGGGTCTTTTATATCCTTTGCCAAAGCCTCAAGCTGATCGGAAACAGGTGCTTCTTTGTTCTGAAAACATAACTTTTACTAGTCCTAATTGGAGCTTCTGAGACTGCAAATTAGCTCATTTTACGACCTATCAAGGAATTCACTTCGGAGTAAGGCGCGCTCCAGTAGGGCGCATGCAAATAATCCGTTCATATCTAGATTCGCGCTACTTCCAAGTTCAGCTGTCAAACATTGTAAGTTTTTTTAGACTAACAATAAGCTTGCACGTAAGAGGACCACTCACAGTCAAAGGTTGAAAAGGGTTTCTGCTATTAATTCTCAAAATTTAAGCTCCCGTAATGAATTATTTTGATTAGATGGTTTTCCAGAAGGCTATTAATGCTAATCAAATGTATCTCGAGTATTACTCCACCCACGTAGAAATGATTCGCCATAACTTAGTTTGTTAGTTTAGTAGATCTAAGTTTTCAAAAACATTAGCAGTACTCAGACGTAATTCCTAGTTAGTATATTGTAAATAAAAACACTTGAGTTCCAGGCTAGCTCTCTGATCCCTGAGATTCAGTGCATTTTTGCTTATGACTTCAGATTTGAGAAAAAAACTTAAGAGTACTGCAATTTAAATGATCTCAAAAATAAGAGATCTACGGAATCATGACTGAATGGTGCTTATAAATTCGTCAGGAGCTTCCACTTTCTCATTTATGCTGAAAGGGAAGGAAACTTGAAACGACATTAGTAAGCAAGAGAAATTTCCTCTATTTTATAAAGTGGTCTAAGCCATTAAGCCATTAGAATATTTAGATGTGCAGATAAACTTAAGGTTTCTTAGACGTTGCGAAATGCATTAGTCTTACTTGATCTGCCTCTACGAACACGGCGGGAGCGGCACTTCCGATGCTCTTCCACACAAAGCTTGTATTTGAATGTCAAAATCTGTTTGCTTTACACATGTACTTTTTTGAGCTAAGCTTTTTTGTTGTTCATAATCTTCCGCTCTTATTAGTTTCAAAGATGCACTCAAGAAGGGTGACAATACAAAAATAAGCGGGAGTAATGCTTCGGAGATTGAGCATTTAGTTTAGTCTGCCATCATAATTTAGAAACCGGTGCAGCTATCTTTGAACCGCGAAGTCAACAGTTTTGAAGAAGGAGCAAGAGAGTGAGATAAGGAAAAATAATCGGACACAATGTTTAAAATTTAAAACTTAGGATACAATTAAATGAATCAATGCTGGACGTAAAAGCACTGCTTACCAAGAGGTGCCTGTACTCTGGAGGTATCGTATCATCTCTTTCTCCCTGTTTAGGAGAATATGTCTGAAATGCAGCATTTATGTTTGTTTGATTTCTGTACATTTTTATGACAAGGCTTTCGAGGTCTAAAGCTTTTTTTCCACATTTAGAGTTTTAGAGATGACTAGTAAGCCGGGTGTTAGTGCATAAATCTAATATTGTTTGACACAAATTTCATGTACATTCAGTCCAGTCTTCATTATATCAATCTGTATCAATCTTGTGCACTTGGAGGTATTGAGTTAGGGTTTTCTCCTGATTTCACAAGTTTGGACTTAATAGCAATGTTTCTTTTTTTGAAGGATTTTCCATTTCTTATTTTTGAGCTCTGCAGGTGCAGCACTAAGCCGGGTAATGCAGAAGTTTCCAGAATCATTGTGACATAACAACAACAAGCTCGATTGTAACTAGTTGCTATTATACTGATCTATAAACTACGAACTTAGAAGTGTTATATGCTACTTTGTTTGCCCAGTGCTGCATCAAGGCCACGATGTTTTACTCTTATTTTCATTATTTTCGCTGCTACTTAGTACAAGCTCTCATACGCACTATCATATCACTCGGAATCTACTCGCCATAGTATGACTGAAACTCACTTTTTCGATTGTACTCTCCGCACCTCCCGGTCCAAACTAAAATACGCAACTTAATCTACTGAGCCGCAAAGATAATTGTAGAAAGAAGAAAGTTGGTTCTTGAACAAAACTCAGTTATACTCACTGGAAGCCGCCTTTTCGGAGGAATCGCAAAGTCTTTGTGCCCCGGAGGAATGTAACTTTGTGCCTGAACAGTAACAGTTACTTTAAGTGATTTCTGCACATTTCACTTGGTAGATTAACAGCCTTCGTTCACTTCACAACTAGTTTTGAAGGTACGGCTAAGGGCGAAATGGTAATACGAGCTCAGTAATTGTTTCGTTGGCACTAACAATAAGTTTACTTTGATCAAGCAAACTAACCACTAAACATGCGAATCTAAACATTCACTTTTGGTTGAGTTTTTCACAGTGTTCATTAATAATATCCTGTCAAATAGCCTATCATCATACTAAAATGCGAAGAGAAATTGCAGGATTTAGTGCATGTTACTTTTTTGCTCCGGGCTGCATCGGAACTATGATGGGCAATCATAGAAACTAGTCCATGCTACTTTGCAAGCTCAGTGCTGCATTGAGATTGTGAAAATGCTTCTCATGATTCCGCTCAGTTACACTACTGTTCCTAGCTCAAGCTAATATAAGCCATTGCAGCACTAAAAAGCCAATGCCGTTTCACAATTTACATAATCCGAATCTCACCTTTTGGATAGGTTCCTCATTCGGGATCGCCTAAATTGATAAATTCAATAAATGTACCGCAAAGAAAGCACTCGAAAGAGGGAATGATCGAAATTTTTGAAAGTAACTTACTTGAGTTATAAAAATATGCAAATGACTTGTTTATACTTGTGGTTAATTAAAATAATTTTTAAAAAATTCTTGATACATTTTAACCCGATAGAAATTAATTTTCATAGTGCGTGGCTAACGTCACGACCCTCACCAGAAAAAAAAATTTCGTCCCCCTCCCTCCCCGAACAGGAATCTTGATTACGCCACTGAAGAAGCTAGATCGTTTTTGAGTTCTTCAGTGCGAACACCCAAAATCAGAGACGGAATGTGATCTCGAATGTGGATGCAATAATCAGTGACAATTTAAAAAACTGTCTATTCGACCTGAACTACTGCCTAATAAAAAATTTTTCGCCTTGAAGAAGTTTTTAGGTTGACTTTGGTGACATCGATAGTCCTGAACCTGTGATAATGGGTCTCACTGAACTTTCTAAACTCACCGCTGGCATCGCACCCAAAGCTGCGACTACTAACACCTAAAATACATGGCATTAGAGTTTGCATACAAGGAAAGAAAATTGTAAACTGCTACCGCTAAAAATGCAAGAAGTTTCATCTTTGATGAAATTGAATGTGGCTTTGGCTCTCACCTTTTATACACCTACGCTGATGTACGAACATGCTGAACTAACACAGACCACCAAGATCAAGTAAATTTGGCTAAATTGTGACTACACAAACACTTCGTTGAGTTAACCTTTAATTGGTGATGTAGCCGAAAGACAAAACAGCTGCACATAGGGTTTTAAATAAATAAAAACTAACGATAAGTATACTGAATTTTCGGCGTGCACATCAAATAAATTTGACTTCAAATCGTGACTACACAAAAACCTCGTTGAATTAGCCTCTTGTTAGTGATGTAGCCAAATGACAAAACAGCTGCACAGGATTGCAAATCAAACAAAAACTAAGACTTAGTTCTCAGTGTGCACAGTATACTCAGGGAAATTTGAAATTTTTTTCTAAGTTCGAATATCGAATAATATTCGAAAATCGAAATCTTCGAATGTTCGACTATCGAATATGGTTCGAAAATGGACATTTTCGAATCGAATAATATTCGAATATCGAATATCATTCGATATTCGAACTTCCAATATTATTCCGTTCTCGATATTATTCCATTTTCGAATAATATTCGAACAGTTTATGTCAGTGAGACTGGCTATGAGAGGCCAAGACATCTAACAATAAACAGTTTTATGTAAGTATCAAGAAAAGCCACTTTTTATGTTGAAACTTACGATGGAGATACAGTTCAGTGGTGACGCGGAGATACTTGAAACCTAAAACGTACTCCTGTGAGGGCTGTGCAAAGATTTTCCGAAATCTGAGAAAGGCTAAACCTCCTTGAGAGTTGTGGATTGATATACAGGTTTCCCAACAATATATAGATCTGTGTGCTGAATCAAATTAGACTTACAATATGAAGCGATTTATTGATTGCTTTTCACTGCTGTGAAGTTACCGTAGAAAGATTAGAGAGTGTTTTGCGACATTAGGAGCCCTTTCACCAGGAAAGATAATCGAAAGACCGAAAATCCTACATTATACTTCTAATAAAGCTGAATGTCTGTATGTCTGTCTGTATGTCTGTACGTATGTGCGGAATAGAAATTTTTATTTGTGAACCGATTTGGACCAAACTTGGCACACATATACTTCGGGGCAGGGAGCGTGTCATAGGCTACTTTTCGTTATCGATCGATATCGATTCTATCGATTTTTTGCAAAATTTGAGCTACGGGGCTGGGAGTTGGCACAGGGGGGGGGGTAATCGAGCATGCTCATTACGAATATAATAATGACAGGGCCGGGCGGAGCCGGGTTTGCCAGCTAGTTATACTTCTAAAGACACTCAACATGTATAGAATTTGCACTCAACCGTAATGCTTTCTTCACAACATATGCCAGATACACCGTAATAAATGTTTTTGATAGCCTTTCACAAACGTGATTAAACATTTGAAAAGCTTGAAAACTCGTGCGTAGTAAAATCAGCAAAATTTAAGGCTCTGCCACACAATTAGATCTTTTTTGGGAGGATTCTTTTGTCTTATTTCGCAGTTTCTTTATATGCTGGAAGTTTTTACCGTGATAACAAAACAAGAAAAACATGGGTGATTTGCTTGCCTTAATTATAATCTGAGGCCATCCCTACAGGATGTTGCCCAAAAGTTGGCAAAAGACTTCGTGAGGGGTATTAGCGGTCGAACAATGTGCAGATACACTTGAGACACCCCGTATATGTTGTGGATATCGAATTTCCGAATATTCAATGCTCATCGAATTTTCGAATATTCGAGGGAAAGCGAATGATCGAATCAATGACGACCGAATATTAGATTATCGAATGATATCCGAAAAGTGAAATTTTTAAATATTCGATTTTCGAATAATATTCGAAAACGAATATTTTTGAATATTCGACTACTGAATATTATTGGTCTCGGATTTTCGAATATTCGAATTTTTGAATCATTCTGAGCGATTTTTCGAATGATTGAATTATCATTCGATTCGGTCCAAAGTATAGTGCACAGTCTCTCCACGTGGCGTTTTACCCGAGTAAAACGATATAGATTCAGAGTAATTGCTCAAAATTGCAATACTCTATGCTCTGCCCATACGTTTTCATATAGTGTACATAGGGATTCTTCTAAACTTTATAATACATGTCGTGAAGACACTTCGAGTATCTGTTGATAACTTCTTCCCGCGAAATTGAAGAGGAACTTTTCAATAAATTTGTCCTTACTCCTTTACCTGTAGGTCGTTTTATCGTATACTAGCTGGCTTACCCGGCTCCGCCGTATCCGGACCAAACTTGGCACACATACACTTCGGGCCCCGGCGGGTGTCACAGTCCACTTTTTGTTATCGATCGATGTCGATTTTACCGATTTTTATCGATTTTTTTGCAGAGTTCACCTACAGGGCTAGGAGTTGGCAGAGGGGGGGAAGTGAGCATGGGGATTCCGAATACAATATTAGTTTTCAGAATTGTCGAGTACTTTTATTGATTTTATCGATTTTTTGTAAATTTTGACATGCGAAGCTGGGATTTTGCACAGGGGGGTAATCGAGCATGCTGATTACGAACACAATATTAGTTTTCAGGATCGTCCATTACTTTTATCGATTTTATCGATTTTTTTTGTAAAGTTTGACCTGCGGGGCTGGGAGTTTGCACAGGGGGGTAATCGAGCATGCAGATTACGAATACAATATTAGTTTTCAAGATCGTCCATTACTTTTATCGATTTTATCGATTTTTTGAAAATTTGAGCTAGGGGGCTGGAATTTGGCACAGGGGTGTAATCGAGCATGCTGGTACCCCCCTTGGGGTTGATCAGCATGCTCGATTACCCCTCTGTGCCAACTCCCAGCCCCTTAGCTCAAACTTTGCCAAAAAATCGATAAAATCGATGAAAGTAATCGATAATCCTGAAAACCAATATTGTATTCGGAATCCCCATGCTCGATTACCCCCCTGTGCCAACTCCCAGCCCCGTAGGTGAACTCAGCAAAAAAAATCGATAAAAATCGATAAAATCGATATCGATCGATGACGAAAAGTAGCCTATGACACCCGCCGGGGCCCGAAGTGTATGTGTGCCAAGTTTGTTCCGGATCGGTTCAGAAATGGAATTTTCTATTCGGAACATACGTACACACATACATACATACATACATACATACATACATACAGACAGACATACAAACAGACATTCAGCTTTATATATAAGATTAGTAGAAAATTACATTACTAAAAGACAATTCAATAAATATGTAAGGCATCTGCTTCCAGTGAGTGTTCTAAAAACTGGGTCGCAGCTTGTTCGACTGAGATACATACATAGTGCAATCACCAGTTGTTATTACCTGCCAGTTTCTGTCGTACACTTTGAACAATTTTGCAACTTACAAGGAAATGGTCAGAAGTCGAAGTGGCCAATCCATACAAGCTGCATACCATTGAATGCAGTATAAAATGCTGACTCTAAATCTGTCTTCCTTATCTGCAGAGCGCTTTTGTGGACGAAATTATAAGCCGTTGAAGGCCATCATTTTGCTAACAAATTGTGCACGTAAAATGCAAACTTGGCCGTACAAAGCCATACTCGGCTCAGTGTTGGACCAAAACATGCAACTAGGTCAGTTTATGTGACCCGTACCTAGATGTGAGCTGAAACAGCAATAATGTGCCTAATTTCGCAATTTTTGTATACGGTTTTTTCGCAGTAAAGCTGCTCATAACTTCGCCTACAAAGGCGCTCTGCAGATAAGGAAGGCAGATTTGAAATCAGCGTTCCATGCTGCATCGAATGGTATGTAGCTTGTTTGGATTGGCCACTTCGACTTCTGACCATTGCCTTGTTAGTTTCCAATCTTATTCTAAAAAAGAAAAGCTAGTCCTACTAACTGTCCGATTTTACATCCAATAGCCGCTTTTTGTGAAAAGGCAACTCGCTTGTCTTTTTACGCACTAGAAGGAGATCACTGTGTACGGCGCAAATTCACGAGAATTTGATAGTCACTGGAAAGCAAATAAGCAATTTTAGATAATCCATAATCAGATTGCAATGCCTGCATAGTTTTCTTGTTCGCTCCTTTCTGGTCTCAAACAAGTCTAGAAAAAAGACCTTATAAAAGATTGCAAAGGTCAGTCATTGCGCATCCACTAAAATATTTCGAATTAGGAATAACTGCTGCCACTTACTTCTTCCCTTGTAAGATTTAAAGGCACCGTCCACCCTGAATTGGGGGTTTTGAGCTTTTGGCAGCATATGATAGCAGGGCCCCCTATCAATCCAATGCCCAAGTCACGGCTCAAAATGCCGCTTCGGAAGCGAGAAATCGCTTCAGAATAGCGAAATGACGAGGATCCCCATCCATGCCCGCCCCTCCCCATCCATGCCTGCCCATTTGTGCGCGCCCATCCAATCACCGTTCCGGGAAGCCGACCTGTGGGTTCTCCGGAACGGGGATTGTCGGGGTTTTCGCGGATTCTCGACTTCATCTTCGGAATCAGGGACATGAGATAAAAATCTGGGTGGACGGTGTCTTCAAACTCCGTTTTAGCCTGATCTAACGGTGTCTAGCTTTCTGCGTGTGATGAATCGCTTATATGTTACTTATCCTTCCCTTTAACAAGGGAAGGATACCTGGTGCGTGACGTTTTTTCTTTAGTGCAGGGTCGGTAGATAGTAGACCTCTCGAAACGCGCAGCTCAAACTCAGAGTTAACTCCAAGTTAACACGGCCATTAACACTTACATAAGTAAACCAAACTAAGGAGAGGGTGATATGGCAGCATGGACTAGAAGTAGTTTATCTCAAGTATGGAAACACAGCGTAACTCCTCCCATGCGAGACGCTACGCGACGAAACGCGCAGCTCAGCTGCGCGTTAACTTTGAGTTTGGTGAGCGTTTCAGGCTCGCGCGAAAGTTGGAGTTAACTCTGAGTTTAGTTAGAGAAAGAGAAATAGTGCGTCGATGAGGAAATGCAGCTAATAAGTCCTCCGGCGTACATTTTGCTCCGAGTTTCAGCAAGCATGATGGTATCATAGTACACTGTTGAACACAAAATTTCGAAATTTCAAAGTTTTGTACGGCGTGCTGATCACGACTACGATGTCCATTTTTCGCCATTCGCCCACATGCGAGGTTACGGTAAGGATACGGTAGTTGGGCGAAAATCACGAAATTGAGTGAAAATAGGTAGCTTGGGGTTATTTGGCACGCTGATCACGTATGATCGTTTTTCGCTATGGGCCACCGAGGAGGATTACGGTAGACCTACTGTAGACGGGAAAGTATCACAGAATTAATTGAAACTTGGTCTAAGGGTCTATTCGGTGCGCTGATTGCGAATATGATATTCATTTTTCACCAAGGAGGGATAGAGGGGGTTACGATAAGAATAGTTTAGTGAAGTCAAGGTCACATAATAGATTCAAAAGTGGCTCAATGGCGTTAAGCGATGTGAAGACCACGACCAAATCGCCCATTTTTCGCTGCAGTGTTGTATGGCGGAGCTACGGTAGAGATACGGTGGACTTGCCAAAATCATAGAATTTAATGAAACTTGACTTGGTGGGGGTAATTCTGCACGTTGATTACGAATATCATAGCTACAAAGATATACCTTTTATAAGATGGATATAGTTATGGATTTGCGGTAGATGGATCTACCAAACTTGCTTAGAACTTTGTCTAGGGGAGTTGTTTATCTATATACTCTTGGATATGTACAATTTCTTTCTCACTGCGACTGCGATGGGGTTACAATATGTGTGGTAGACTGAACTGGCCTAGAGCTTTGCAAGTCTTTCCGTTTCCAATGAGCGAGAATCTGTAGCAAAGAAGCAATAATATCAGTAGCATTTCTTTAGATTTTTACTTCTAAAAGTTTCCGTTGTCTTGTTAACAGAAATAACCTCAAAAATTATTTGGAAAATGTTACATTACACAGTGGTCATTCGAAATTCGAATAACACTCGATTTTCAAATAAGCTCTAGAATTTTATTTTTATTTGAAAGTCATTTTCCCAAATGGTAGGACACCTCAATATTGCAAAATTTAGATATGTTTTGTTTGAAATTTGAAAATTTGATATTATTAATAATAGGGATTTTCAAATTTTTTTAAAGTTTGTCGGCATACCAAGATAATGGGAGCGGAGGAGGAGACAAATTGTTGGATTACGGTCTATGTCTATGTTCACTCTGCTACTACTTCAAGAAGCAGTAATATCTTATTGTCAGGCACTCACAGGCAAGCCTAACGCCTGTCGACGTTTCTTGATATGTGAGATCTTGAATACGGAGATTCACTAGCTCGTGGCGGCATCGCATAAATAGTGGCTCCGTGGTGTAATAGGCTGGTAGATGGCTCAGTGCGTCGAGAAACTACAGTTCAAGTCTCGTCTCAGCAGAGTTTTGTGATGAAGCGTACGGCGCTCCCCAACAACTATAGCGGCTCCGCAAGTAGCGGTACGAAACTCCGAGTTTCAATAACGAAACTCGAAGTTAACTCTGAGTTTCAAAGTGAAACTCAGAGTCAACTCTGAGTTAACGCGCAGCTCTAGACTCGGAGTTTCGACCAGATTACTACCGGCCCGGATCACTAGATGCGCCTTGAGAAGCTGTTTTTGAATCTGCTCTTGCTATCTGCCAAGCGATTTTTGCACAAGTCATGAATTTTTCCATGAAAGTTCACACTGCCTCAGTTGAGCAAAATGAACATCCTTCAGACTTAGTCCGCTCCTCAAACAGCGTTTGAAGAAGAGCGCATTTAGTTTATACTAGTTTAATTATTAGTATTAGTTTATACTTACTAGTTATTAGTTTATACTTACTTTATACCAGTGCGTTACCTCTGCTTCGCAGAGGCTCGCACTGGCTGTTTTGGAAATATGAAAACTTACGTGGAGGTACATCATTTCATCATTTCTCAGTCCAGTAAGCAATCCCAAATGAAAATGGACCTCCTTGTTGTGCTACACTCACATACTTCAGAGCAATGCAAATCATTCCTTACTGTACTTTCGTAACGGACAAACTCCACACAGCCTCAGATTAAGCGGCTTATTATAATTCATTAGCTGCGGTCCCCGGTCTCGCCCGGGTCGAGGATCCAAAGTGGCCCTGCAAAGTGTCTATTCCAAAAAGTCTTATGCTTACCATTCCTCCATTCTTTAACTTGCATTTTCTCCTCATTTTCTCTTCCGCTTCAGCTCCGATGTTCGAATTGAAGCGCACCCGTAGCATCCGTGGTGAAATTGCCTTCCTTCTTGACTGGCTGCTTCGTGACACCGCATCCTCCTTACCGCAAATGTAAATGATCTCTACCGCCCGCTACTAATCAGGGATTCGCACCGTGCGAGCGGTCCTCCTATAAGGGCTAGCGTACAAGCGGTCGATATAAGCCTAAAGCCTCCGTGCGTGCGGCAAACAGCTGAAGCGCCGTCCCAGCGGCAGGCAATGTTACCGTGCAAACGGCATGCAATACAGTTGTTCGAGCGAGCGGTTAGCAATGCGTCCGTCTTATCGGTCGGCAATACATGTTGCCGTGCAAGCGGCCAAGAGTGACCTCTATTTCTCAGATAATCGCCGGGGGCAGGCGGTCCGCAAACTCGCGCTTTTCTGCAGGCGGTCAGCAGAATTTTGGGGCGTGGCCAAAACTTCAGCGGGCGGTACTTCCGCATTCTGCCAGCGGGCAGCAATACAGAATTTTCTGCGAGCGCTCGTCAAATAATATCTTCCAGCGAGCGCTGGCCAAACTTTCAGCAAGCGCTCGGACTCTTTTTAGGTATTTTCGGGCGTACGTCGAGCGCAGGTAAGACTCTGTGTGGCAGAGGTGTCACCGTTGGTTTAATTACTCAAGTTTGAGGTACTTTCTCTCAGCGGAAAGTACCTGGGGGTTGCGCGGTCCTCCACAAAGGAACGTGCGGCCCTCGAAATTTTTGCATATTCTCGCGGAAAGTCCGCGAGAATGCGGCCACTGCGCCGCAGCTAATCCATAAAGAAACCGCGATTGTTCTTCAAGCATTCGTCTTTAATTCTGCCAACTTTCTTCCAAATTTCTGCAAGCGGGCCGCAAAAAATCAACGAACTATTTTTCCGGTGCGCGCTTGCTCAAAATTGCATGGCCGCCTGCCCCCGGCAGTTATCTGAGTTCCTGCTCACTATTTTCACACATTGTGAGCGTAAACAGTACCTGTGTGAGATACGACGCAGTTTTTAGGCTGGCTTAGCGTTGACACATCGTGTTATCAACATATTCTTTTGCCAGCACGGCCGGAATGAACATGTGTGAGGCTACAGCTATCAGGAGTGATGGTGAGGGTTTCCCCATGAAAAGTTTGGCAATGCTGCAAGCATCGATCCGTGTTCCCAAAATGTGTAAAGGATTGATCTATCCAAGAAAAATGGTCAAGATATCGCAAATACATCTACTCCAAGAGCAAGCGAGCGGCCGACTTTTTCCGCGCAAGCGGCGAACATCAGCTCAGATAACCGCCGGGGGCAGGCGGCCATGCGAATTTTGAGCAAGCGCGCACCGGAAAAATAGTTTGTTGATTTTTTGCGGCCCGCTTGCAGAAATTTGGAAGAAAGTTGGCGGAATTAAAGACGAATGCTTGAAGAAAAGTCGCGATTTCTTTATGGATTAGCTGCGGCGCAGTGGCCGCATTCTCGCGGACTTTCCGCGAGAATATGCAAAAATTTCGAGGGCCGCACGGTCCCTTGTGGAGGACCGCGCAACCCCCAGGTACTTTCCGCTGAGAGAAAGTACCTCAAACTTGAGTAGTTGAACCGACGGTGATATCTCTGCCACACAGAGTCTTACCTGCGCTCGACGTACGCCCGAAAATGCCTAAAAAGAGTCCGAGCGCTTGCTGAAAGTTTGACCAGCGCTCGCTGAAAGAAATTATTTGTCGAGCGCTTGCAAAAAATGCTGTATTGCTGCCCGCTGGCAGAATATGCGACCGTAAAGGAAGTGCCGCCCGCTGAAGGTTTGGCCACGCCCCAAAATTCTGCTGACCGCTTGCAGAAAAGCGCGAGTTTGCGGACCGCCTGCCCCCGGCGATTATCTGAGAGAGACCGTGCGGGCGCCCCACGTTAACCGTCTCAGATAATCGCCGGGGGCAGGCGGATATGCGATTTCTGGGCAAGCGGGCACCGGAAGAATAGTTCGCTGATTTCTTGCGGTCCGCTTGCAGATATTTGGAAGAATTTTAGCGAAATTTTGGACGAATGCTTGGAGGACAATTGCGGTTTCCTTACAGATTAGTTGCGGCGCATTGGCCGCATTCTCGCGGACTTTCGAGAGAATATGCAAAATTTTTGAGGGCCGCACGGTCCTTTGTGGAGGACCGCGCAGCCCTCAGGTACTTTCCGTTGAGAGAAAGTACCTCAAACTTGAGTAATTAAACCATCGGACACCTCTACCATGTAGAGTCTCACCTTTGCTCGGCGTACACCCAAAACTGCTAAAAAATGGTCCGAGCGCCAGCTGAAAATTTGACCAGCGCTCGCTGAAAGAGATTATTTGACGAGCGCCTGCAGAAAATTCTGTGTTGCTGCCCGTTAGCAGAACATCAGACAGTAAAGGAAGTGGCCCGCTGAAGGTTCGGCCACGCCCCAGAATTATTCTGCTGATCGCCTGCAGAAAAACGCAAGTTTGCGGACCGCCTGCCCCCAGCAATTATCTGAGGGCCCAAGGCCCTTGACGACCTTACAATCGCACACACCGACGAGCGATTGTAAGGTCGTCGCTGGCCGCCCGCAGTCCCTGAGTACCTAGCTTGGAGAAATGATTAATATGCTTTCATTCTCTTAGATGTAACTAAACAAATCAATAAATCGATAGAAAGACCTTGCGAAAACTCGCGAAAAGTAGCCTATCTTCTGCGCCGTGTCTCATTTATAGGGGAACAGACTATAAGCCACAAACATCCTTACAAACAAAGGTACAGTATTTGAGTTATATATATATAGATGATGATTCGTATACTTATACTTCTGTCTTCATTCTTCCCGCGAGCGGTCTGTTACCATTTGCCCTGTGTTATTCCAACGCCAAGGATAGAAGAGAAGGAGTATCGGTGAAAAAAACCGTGGCTGGTCCACGGTGATCCTTGCACGGAAGTCAAAGAGGATCCGCAAACCCAGACCAGACTGCCAACCTTTGGAGCTTGCAGCTGGCAGGAAGAAGTCATGGATTTCCGTCAGTGGAGCGATATCTCGAAATACGTCTACATCCACAACTAACGAAGCCTTACTCAAAATCATCACGGTTTTTATTGTAGACAATTGAGCAATGATGATTCGTTTGACCTGTCTTTAGTGTGCAGAGGCTATACGAAAAAAAGCTCATAACTCATTTCAGACAATCAATTAGCAGAAAGCAAAGGCAAACTTGTGATCGGGTTTCAAGACGCATTTAGTGAATATACCTCATTACAAAAGCCAATGGTTACCGATTCTTCCCTTGTAACTTATATCATGTTGGTAACTAGGAATTGTAACAGAGAGTGCAGTACTAATAATATCGTTATTTGAATAAAGAGTAACAATTTATGAAAAAAATCTTGGAAGATATCGCAAGACCTTTGTGTCGCAAGCCTTCAACCTGCTTTAACTGGATATGAACGTAAAGAAGGCTTTTGGAATGACCACTTTTAACAATGGATGTATACTTGATCGAAGCGGCACTTCCATATTTAATGTACTATATCGTTTTATAGAACACTAGCTGGTTTACCCGGCTCCGCCCGGCCCTGTCATAAAACTTTGATAAAGTTCCGTTCCCTTCCCTGTACAACCTTTCCCTGTGCCCACTTCTACATGCAATTCTCTATTCTCGCTGTGTTAGTAATCAGTATGCTCACCCACCTTTCTCACCAACCCCCAACCCCGTAGCTCAAACTTTGCAAAAAAAACCGATAAAGTCGATGAGTTGATGAAAAGTAACCGATAATTCTTAAAACTAATATTGTATTCGTAATCAGCATGCTCGATTACCCCCCCCCCCCCCTGTGCAAACTCCCAGCCCCGCAGGTCAAACCCTACAAAAAATCGATAAAATCGATAAAAGTAATGGGTAATTCTGAAAACTAATATCGTATTCAGAATTCCCATGCTCGATTAACCCCTTGTGCCAAATCCCAGCCCCGTATGTGAACTCTGCAAAAAAATCGATAAAAATCGACAAAATCGATATAGATCGATGACGAAAAATAGCCTATGACACCCGTTCGGCCCCGAAGTGTATGTGTGCCAAGTTTGGTCCAAATCGGAATAAAATTTTCACGTCCACTTTGACGTTCCCATCCTGGATTCTTAGTCGAGGCAACCCTTCAGCTAGGCAATTTCGATGTGTTTTCAATTTTTCTTTCCTTTTTAAGTACTATCCACCTCAAAGTGATCTAAGCGAAAGCAATCGGTCGGGCTCTTGCTTTTTCCGATTGCAAATCCAGGATGTGGACGCCAAAGAGGACGATATGTGCGGCTGCAGACATTAGTATAATGACGACTGTATATGAGACCGGCCATACTATCCCAGCAGGTGATTTGCGTTTCCTGTCAATCCTACAATTCCTGTGATTCTTCGACTGCCGATGTGCCGCACTACGGATCGCTCTGCGAAATTCAGTATACATTGTTTTCTTCGCAATATACATTGTTACGGGAGCCGCAGCAATCACGAGAATCGCAGGGATTGCAGGAATCACATGAATAGTACGGCCGGTCCTTCCATTCTGCTTCTTACCTTCTTTGCTGTTTTATCCTTGGTTCCTTTATGCCATCACTATGACACCCGCCCGGCCCCGAAGTGTATGTGTGCCAAGTTTGGTCCGGATCGGACAGGAAATAAAATTTTCACGTCCACCTTTGGCGTTACCATCCTGGATTCTTGGTCGAGGCAACCCTTCAGCTAGGCAATTTCGATGTGTTTTCAATTTTTCTTCCCTTTTTAAGTACTATCCACCTCAAAGTGATGTAAGCGAACGCAATCGGTCAGTCTCTTGTGTTTTTCCGATTGCAAATCTAGGTGGACGCCAAAGAGGACGATGTGTGCGGTTGCAAACATTATCATATGAAATGACGACTGTATGTAAGATGTGTTGTGATCCTTACTGGTAGATTCATAGTATCTGAAGTGAACAACAGCATTCTAGCAGTTTATAGCTGACTTAGCCGGCTCCGCCCGGCCGCAAAAAATCAATAAAACCGATAAAAGTGAGGGTGATTCTGAAAACTGATGGGGCTTTTGGCTGTCCGGCCCCAAAATGTTTTTGTGATGGATCTTGCTCAAAGTCGGTACATGGGGACTGTTCCGCTGATGACGAATATCGTAGTCATTTCGCGCGATAGCGCCATTTTCTGGGTTTTTAGGAACACATAAAAAGCTAAAATTATGGATTTCGCTGAAACTTTGAGGGGGGACTAATTTACATGCTGATTACGAATATCATACTCCTTCGGCATATTGAGGCGATTTCACTGAGTTATGGTAGGTATACTGCAGAGGGGCAAAATCCCAGTTTTGGCTGAAACTCGGTCTAGAGAGATCCGACCTTTTGACCACGTTCAAAACACTTTTGTTGCGTTTTGAGAACTTTTCGCATAGTTACGGTAGGTACGCAGCGGGTAAAAATCATGAACTTGCCTGAAACCTTGGCAGAAAATTACCTAAAGTGCTGTTTCAAGAATAAATCCCTACGATAAAGGCTATTCGTGTGGTATGATATAAAAGTGTCCCACGACCGTAATGCTTTCCCTCATAGGACCACTGCAGTGCGCGAGACACCCTTCGGCGGCTTTTGCCCCCTTCGGCAGCTTTTGCCTAAGCAAGAACAGGGGGAGGGAGATTTGCCGCATGCGTTACGCATGGGACAGGTTATCAGTTTCCTTGTAGGACCACTGTCGCGCGCGATACACCATTCGGCGGCTTTTGCCTAAGCAAAAACAGGGGGAGGGAGATTTGCCGCGTGCGTTACACGTTGGAACAGGTTATCAGGATGGCGCTGGATACCGCCATGCAAAACGACCGTTTCCCCATCTCTTGAATATCTGGGATCTAAATTGGCCCGAAAGTGAAAAAATGTCCGTTCAAACCCTGCAACTCACCATAACTTTACAATAATGCCTTATGACAGCGAGTAAGCATCATATTCATAAGCAGTATGCTGTGAACCGTTACAGGTAAGGTTCTGAGCAAATCTGGAACTTCGACGACCCATCTACTGTACACCCACCGTAACCCAAGAAAATGCGCTATCCTGCGAAATCAGCATGATATTCATGTCCGCGCTATATGACCACCCTAGACGAAGTTTAAAGAAAATCTATGTTTTCGACCCCATGCCATATAATCACCACAACTCTATGAAAATGTCCCAATATGCAGAGCGAGATGATATTCGTAATCAGCATGTCGAATAAGCCATATTGACCGAACTCCAGCCGAATTCATGATTTTGACTTCCTATCGTAACCAAACGGGAAATCGTTCTGCGGAGAAAGTGTGATATCTGTAATCAGCATGTAGAGGGCCGGGCATACTTCACGCGATTTCGGTCGCGACGCGAATTGGCAACCCAGAAGTCTTCGGATCCGACATTAGCAAACTGCACACGCATAATGTGTATAACTTACGTAAACTAATGAAATGTCCTATCTTCTGTGCATTTATGTGCTTACATTGAGTGGACACTTGGAATATTGCCAAATTGCCTCGCGATTGAAATCGCTTGAAGTATACCTGGCCCTTAAGATAACCCTTATATACGGAGTTTGAGCAAGCTCTACGACAAAAAATTTTGGCCCCGGATAGCCGAATAGCGCCAATCTAATGTCGACCTCGTAATCAGCATGCTCGATTACCCCCCTGTGCCAACTCCCAGCCCCATAGCCCAAACTGCGAAAAAATCGATAAAATCGATAGAAGCAAAGGAAGATTTTAAAAACTAATATTGTATTCGAAATCCCCATGCTCGATTACCCCCCTGTGCCAACTCCCAGCCCCGTAGCCCAAACTTTGCAAAAAATCGATAAAAGCATTGGACGATTTTAAGGACTAATGTTGTATTCGTAATCAGCATGCTCAGTCACCCCACTGTGCCAAATACCAGCCCTGTATGTCAAACTTTACAAAAAATCGATAAAAGAAATCGATAATTCTGAAAACTAATATTGTATTCGGAATCCCCATGCTCGATTATCCCCCTGTGCCAACTCCCAGCTCCGTAGGTGAGCTCTGCAAAAAAACGATAAAAATCGATAAAATCGATATCGATCGATGAAGAAAGCCTGTGACACCCGCCGGGGTCCGAAGTGTATGTGTGCCAAGTTTGGTCCGGATCGGTTCAGAAATGGAATTTTCTATTCGAACATACGTACAGACATACAGACATACAGACAGACAGACAAACACGTTCAGCTTTATGTATAAGACTAGCGACCCTACGGGTCGCCAGTAAGTGGGTGGGGGCAGATACATTGATATCTGCCATTAATTAACCAAAAATCCCAAGAAAGAGAATTTCCATCTTTCCAGCGACCTTTCGCGTGTTATGAGTAGTAGGAAAAAAACGCTATGCTCTTAGGAAAAGAAGCTACTACTAGTGACTATCCGCAAAGCATCTCTGCTACTCCTCTTGCAGATACCTTCACCCAGATACCACAGCTTTTAAACAAGGGAAGCTACTTCCAAGCACCTGTTTAGAACAGCTGATTCATCCTGAAACTCAGATTGATTTCCAGGAAAAGTGCCATGATAAAGGAAGCGTCAAGTTATGTCTTCCAGCAGCCGAAAACTCAGATATGTAGTTAAAAACGAAGCAGTATTTTTTCGATGATGTCTTGCCAGTGAAGACTCATTTCTTAGAACAGACTAAAGCTTGCCCGACGCCTTCTTTGAAGGACAATCTTACCGAAACTGTTCTGTTCGCATAAATCCTAGGTCCTTCCATCCCTCGAAACCAAGCTCCTCATGCTTCCGCTTTTAGGGGCAAAAGTATGGTTGAGAAGAAAGGGCTGTAATTTTTCCAGCAAGTTTCTTCATAATTAAATATTGACACCTAAAATTTTCTAGCGCAAATATCTTGCTGCCTTAGCCCTGAGTCTTTTCTTCCCTCGAGACCAAGCTCCTGTTTTTTTTTGCTTCTAGGGGCAAAAGTGTGGTTTTGGCGAAGTTCAAAAGGCCAAAATTTTCAGAGAAGATAATTTCCTGTCGCAAGAAGCTCATGGATCTGTCTTTGCCTCGAGATTACTTTTCTGCCTTCAGAGGCAAAAGTTCTTTTTTTGCAGAGTAGAATGGCCAGATGTGAATTTCAAGCTAGTTTCTGTAGAATAAACACTGACACCCAGAAATTTTCACCGAAAGTATATTGCTGGCTGAGCTTATGAGTCTCTTCCTTTCGAGACCAGAGCTATCTGTGCTGTTTAGCTTTTGAAGGTAGAAGTATGGGTTTTGCAGAGTAGAATGGCCACGAACTTTAGACAAGTTTCTGTATGATAAAACATCAACATTCAAAAACTTCTGGTGAAAATATCTTGCTCTGAGGCCATAATTCTTTCTTCCCTCGAGACCAAGCTCCTTGTGCTTTTTTGCTTTTAGGGCCAGAAGTGTGGTTTTTGAGTCTTGTGGTTTTTGCGAAGTTTGGGAATCACACGTCTTAGCGAAAATGTCCTGTCGGATGAAACTCATGGGCTGTCCTTCCCTAGAGACTAAATTCCCTGTGCTGTTCTGCTTTTAGGGGCAGAAGTACTGGTTTTTGCGAAGTCTAGGGGGTCAAACGCCTTGGCGAAAATGTTTGTCGCATGAAGCTCATGGTTCTGTCTTTTCCTCAAAACCAAGCTATCTGTGCTGTTTCGCTTTTAAAGGAAAAAGTGTGGTTTTTGCAAAGTAGAATGGCCAGAAGTAAATTTTGAGGAAGTTCTGTATAATCATTGACACCCAGAAACTTCTGGCAAAAATACTTGCTGCCTGAGGCCATAATTCTTTCTTACCTCGAGACCAAGCTCCCTGTCTTTTTTGCTTTTAGGACCAGTAGTGTGGTTTTTCAGTTTGTGGTTTTTGCGAAGTTTGGGGACCAAAAGTTTCAGTGAAAATGTCCTATCGGATGTCATGGGTCTGTCCATCCCCAGAGACCATTTTCTGCTTTCAGAGGCAGAAGTATGGTTTTGCACAGTGGAACGGACAGAAATAAATTTCAAGGAAGTTTCTGTATAATCAGACGACTCGTAGAAATTTTTAGCGAAAATTTCTTGCTGCCTCAGTTTATAAGCCTCTTCTTCTCTCGAAACCAGGCTCTTTGTGCTTTTCTGATTATAGGGGCATAAGTACGATTTTAAAAGGTAAAGGCGGGTCAAAGTGAATCTATAATTACTTTAGGTAAATTTACCGTCTTCGTCAATTCCGAGTGTGATTATAGAATTCACAGCATGCTCACTTACTCCCGGACCAGTGCCATCTCAGCCTCGTAGCTTCAGTCGAAAAAAGATGTAATCAATAAAAGTAATGGGTAATCTCAAAAACGGTTACTATCTTTGCAGAAGCGTGCTCACATACAACTTTGTGCCAAATACCACCCGTGTAGCTCTAGTTTTACAGAGAATAGAAAATCGACAGAAATAATAGGTACTTTCAAAAACACCTATTACAATCGTAATCGGCATGCTCGCTTACTCCCATATGCCAACTCTCAGCGCCGTAGCTCGAACTTTACAAAAATCGATAAAATGGTAAAAGTAATTGATAATTCTAAAAACTAATATTGTATTCGTAATCAGCATACTCGATTACCCCCTTTGCCAACTCCCAGCCCCTTAGTTCAAAATTTGCAAAAAAATCGATAAAATGATAAAAGTAATGGGTATTTTTGAAAATGGTTATCATATTCGTAATCAACATGCTCGATTACCCCCTGTGCCAACTCTCAGCCCTGTAGCTTGAATTTTGCAAAAAAAATCGACGAATTGATGAAAGTAACTGATAATTCTAAAAACTAATATTGTATTCGTAACCAGCATGCTCGATTACCCGCCCCCCCCCCCCCCCCTTTGCCAACTCCCAGCCCCGTAGCTTGAACTTTGCAAAAAATCGACAAAGTGATAAAAGTAACTGATAATTCCAAAAACTAATTTTGTATTCGTAATCAGCATGTTCGCTTACCCCCCCCCCCGTGCCAACTCCGAGCCCCGTAGTTAAAAATTTGCAAGTCGATACGTTTGGTGGAAGTAACAAGTTTCCATACTGGAAAACGACAGACACGAAAACACCATCGACCAGAAAAACACCATCGAGGACGTACACACAGCATCCACCAGCGTACAGACAAGTACAATCGGTTTTATATATATAGAAGGATGGAACGCTGAGTTCAAATCTACTTCCGATACAGCTACGGCTCGTACGGCTCATGGCAGAACGCATCAATAATGCCTCATCCCGAGCTTGTCTGTCACATACTGCGCAGCTCGTGCATTGGGTCTTAACGGCATCTGAGCCTGTTCCTAAATAGTAATATTTATAATTAGCGAATTTTGCACACTTTATAATTGAGGTTATCGTCGTTTACTTTCCGTTAACTCTAACGAGGGAAGGATGCTTGGCCGAAGTGGCCTTTTCATATGAGATGTACACTAATTTATAAAGCATGGAACGCTAATTCTAAATCTGCTTTCGCTATCTGCAAAGCGCTTCTAGGAGCAGAGTTATAGACGTTTTTTGACACAAAAATTTGAAAGCGCAGATACAATAAAATCATTCAGATAAGCCCAAATGGGGCCAGCCACCAGGACGTTTTATAAATTAAAGACCTTTAATTTAGTCAGCTCATGTTTGTCATTACTCCTTCCAAGCGTCGGAAAGACACCTAAGACACCTCAACACCTATTTTTATCTTAGTCAAACCAATATATTTTTGCCTCAAAAATTTCCATAACTCCCCTCCCAGAAGCCTTGCAAATACCGAAAACAGATTTGGAATCAGTGTTGCATGCTCTACAAGATAGTATACATCTCATATGGAAACGCTACTTCGACCAAGTATCCTTTCCTTGTAAAATGAATTGCTTGCAAAAACAAATTGTCGTAGTTTTTGGTAATTTTGAGAGCTCGTTCATATCGCAACGATTTTGTCCAGAACGATCATGAAAATCTGCATCGGCTCCTATCTATATCTTTTATGAATTTTTGCTCCGCAGGATGCGACGCTCGTTCAAAAAAGCGAAATTACTTTTTAAACGACCTTATATCAAGAACATGGTTTTTTTCTTCGAATTATCGTCCGAAAGATTAGTAAAAGGATTTGCAGCTACTCACTTCATTTGAAGCAAAAATTTGATTTCAATTTTTGCTCAAACCGAACGAGTTGGAGCGCGGATTGCTTGCTCGAAAACGGTGCGAATCAGCTTAGCTGACAGTCGTCTTTCTCTGCACTGAACTAGTGTTGGCTAAGATGGGAGTTTTAGAAATTCAGTGCTGCTGAACCCTCGGACATGCCATCGCAACTGCGAAGTCACAACGTTTGATCACTCAGGCAATCGCTTGGTACCTCCCCGCGCTGTGTATCTTACTGGCGTCGCTGATGGTACCGAAATTTGCCTCGCTGAAACCCTGCACTTCGCACACCTGGCGTACTGTAACTAGCCCAAGTGAGCGCTAGTTACAGTATGCTCTAAATCTCAGTCATGCCCCTGAACCCCATCCAAACTAGCTCTAGACAAATTATCTCACTTAGAACTAAATTTCTTTGAGAAAACGGAACACTACTGCTTAGTAGCAAAAAATGGCGAAATTGTTCCAGATTGGAGGAGTTAGAGAATCAAAAGTGTGATACAGCAGGAGGAGCCAACAAACCAGCCTATATCATATCGACAGTTTTTTCAAGATTGGTAGAATTTCTAATATTTGACAAGGCGATTGATATGCCTAGAGCAAATGTGATTTAAAAATTTACTCGTCGCTATCCACTTAGCTGGTATATTTTACAACTAAAATAAAGTGAACGTTTGTAGTAGATGTCATAAAATAATATTACAAATATTAGAGCGATATTACAACGATTATGCAAATTCTTTGTACATGATTGCTTCTTAATGAGCAACTAGCTGTGTTCCTGAGACCGTTCGTAGGAGACGTGTATGAGAGGAAAGTTCATAAAATAGTAAGTACTTTGCATTTGATTTGAATTCATTGGTCAATATAGAAAGGGGAATAAAATCATTAAGGTGAGTATTCGAATCAATGTATTATGGTTTGTAGCTAAAATGTTATATAGTGTGTATGGTGGCTTGGCTACACATAGTATCAAAATACAATCCAAACTCAGATGAAGTGGATGGAATTAGTGATATTAGGGAATGTGTAGAAATCGATCAAAGATAAACGTTACTATTCAGAAACACGCTCACAAACTGAAAGAACGAGATGATACAACACTACCGTATCACAGGCATCTCCTCTTCTTCTCTTCTTTTTGATATAGTTAATGGCATGTGGCACTACCCCCAGAAAGCTGTGGCTGCCACATCCCATTAACTCACCTTTAAACAGATCAAATAGATGCGTTTTTATACCGTTGTTACTGATCAACCTCCTTCTTTACACAACAAAATTTTCATATGAAAACGTTTTCAAACGCAAGATATAATTGTTTTTCCTTATCTATGCAATTGTAAAATTCTGATGAAATACTGCGAAAATATTGAGATACGGTAATAAGTCTGCGTTTGCTAAGTCTGCCATAATAAGTGTACCTCAAGTGGAGGCGACAAGAATGTATTATACGGTAATAAGTCTGCGTTTGCTAAGTCTGCCATAATAAGTGTGCCTCAAGTGGAGGCGACAAGAATGTATTATAAGTATTCTCCAGTAATCTCATGATTACACCACTGAGTAAAATTTACCAAATACACCGTACGCTTGTTTATCAACATATTGGCTTACAATAAAACTCTTTACGACCCTAATAAACCTTCTCAAAGAAGATTAAAGATTGTGCGATGCAATTCTTGCAAGCATTTCCTCAAAAATTGTTATCCTTCATTTCCATAATGTTATTGATACTGCTCTCTTTGTTAAAACCTGTAAGCATCTACCATCATGTAATGTAACTGTTTGGCCCCGGGCATACATCAAGCGATTTTAGTCGCGACGCGACTTGGTAACACTCCGTTTGCTCATAATTCGCGGCAAACTCACTTTAAGCACGGAAAATAACACATTTTATCGACTCACAAATGTTGAATAACCTAGCGCTTGTGGTCTGCGAGTGCTAAGTTTGAAGAGTTCGAAGAATTCTGGCAAATTTTTGAATCGCGTGGCAAGTGAAATTGCGAGATGTATGCCCAGAGCTTTTTGGAACTAGCAAGAAATGGAGTAGATTATAGCATTTGCAATTAGAAGTATGTCAGCGGGCTGTTGCGCAATGAAAGCCTTCCGTAATCTCGTTGTGACAATGTTTCTGAACTTGTCTTTGGTGGAATAAGCGATCCAAATTCATTATATCTGCTCCTCAATTGGTATCAACCAGTGGCGTGTACCGAAAAGAGGCCGGGAGACCCCCCCCCCTATTCCCGAGAATAGGTCACGAAATTTTTGAAAGTTGCTTGCATGAGTTAAAATGTGCAAGTGACTTGTTTATACTTTTAAATACTCAAAACAATCTTTTGAAATTTCATTTTAGCCTTATAAGAAATTTTTCGGGGCATGGCGCCGGCGCCACGCCCCTTTTTCTAGAATTCGGAGTCAGGGGGCGGCAAAAATTTAAAGCATACCAAAGGTTTTCCCCGGAGTGCGTGGCTAACATCAGGCGCCTTCATCAAACAAATTTTTTGCCCCCCCCCTCAAACGGAAATTTTGGGTAAGCCACTGGTATCAATCTATTACGAGGATTCATTTAGTCTACTACCATGAGGCGGCGGCCCAGGAGTTCCCAAAGCCTCGCCGCCTTTCCTTGCAGGGGTAGTTAGCACTTCCAAGGGGCCTTCGCACCTTTTAGACGGCTCCGCTTACTTGCTCCGCCCACCAGCTAATCTTATTCCGAGTTGTGCTGGCTTGGAGAATAGTCCCAATGTGTTCTGTTAAATGAATGAATAATGACCAATGGAAGATGACAGATGAGAGGTTATGAAGTCTACTTGTGGGCATCGCTTTACTAAGATGTCCCTTTTTTGAATTCATATTCTGGTGCTTTTCATGATGATAAATGATAAGAAAGACTTTTTCCTGGAGAGATTTGTTGATACTTTTGCAATTGATTTTAACTAAATATCCACTGAAATTTGTAAATTTCCTGTTAGCATGCTAAAACGATTCTGACCTACTATACATGTCGATCCAGAAGTTCTTGCCTAAATCAAAGAAAATTCAATCCTTTACTAAGATTTGAACCTAAATTCATGGCTTCTTCAAGAAAAGAAGTGGGTTTTGCGCTTCGAGATAGTTATCCCAATTCATCTTTTTGTTGGCAACTCAGAGAAACAAGTTTTCAAAGATAGCCCTGCAAATTTCGTATTGAGTCTGGTTGAAAATGCCAAAGTGATAGTATCAAAATGGCGATAGTTATCGTTAAGAAGTTTTTGAAACGTTCATAGCAATGCTCCGTACGTTTGGCAAGCTTTAATCTATGGTGATGCAGAAAAAGAAACTATGAAAAACCTTTGCAGTGAAAATCAACTTATCAACGCACTTTCTTCAAAAAACATTTTCGAACCAAAAATATACCCACAGCTTACCTAGAGTACTGTAAGGTTTTTTTTTTGGGGGGGGGGGGTTCAAAGTGTCTTTGCTTGTAAAGGGCAATAACTAGAAGATTTGCCTCGCAAGATGACGATTTTTCATGAGTTTTCGTTGCATACCTGTGCTCTTCCATCAGCCCGCAGCCTTCGAATGAGACCAGTGAAGAAGTGGAGTAGGGGCGGGGTTTGACCTCTGTTGCGCGAATGTGCGAGGAGCCTTCTGGAGTGTGAATGCTGGTGCGAATGGAGGTGCTAGGAACTCCTGCGTCCCTTCCCTACCGGCGATGACCTTCTGAAGTGCGTAAATGACAAACGCTCGTTTGGCTATTCACAAAAAAAACTTATGACTTGATGCAAAAAATGAACAAACAGCTAGAACTTTTGCTTCATTTCCAGTATATGATATAAACCAAACAGCGAAAATTTCATGATCTTGTTTAGTATCAACAGAAGAATCACGTTATAGTGTTTGTTTATACTTCAACAATTGTGAAGGTGAGCTCACAAAAATCCCAACAACGAACGTGTGACCCAGCTATGGAAATAAACTCCATGATATTTATCTAGAGCCTTCTATGACGAAGTCATGTAGTTTGATCAGAGTTCATTTCAAAATGCAGCTTGTAAACATTCTCCCAATAAGAAAAGTAAGGCACAAGTGTAACGATGAACTCTTCGTTGTGTATTTTTGGATATGTGCGAATCTAAACGATATCTTGATCTAATTCATTTACAGTTTAACTAACATGAGTTTAAAACAAGCCAATTATGTATGTTTATAGTAAATGTGGGTTTTACAGATTTTGTGATGCTTATGGCTAAGCAGTTAATTTGAATCTTTATCGTCTGTTTGTGAATAACATGTTACAATAAAGAAACTGTGCCAACGGAAAATTTTTCGAATATTTGGTTGTTTGATTGAAAACCTATGTGCAGCTATAGCTTCAACCAATAGCATTTGTCGTAACGAGTTTGAACACTGGTTCGTGCCATATAGTAATGTTTGATCGGTCACAATTTAAAGTCAAATTTACTTGCTCTAGATAGGAGGTCTCTATTATTTCAGCCTGTTTGTATAACCATTGGTAGGTGCATAAAAGGTAAGAAGCCAGAGCTCTAATTACTCCTCCAACATGAAACTTCTTGTGCTTGAAGCGGTATGAATTTCACAGCTGTCTTTCTCTTTAACTCAGCCTCCAGTGCCATGTGTTTTTTAGATATTGCTAATGGCAGCGCTTTTGGACGCGAAAAAGTCGGTGAGTATGTACTCCCTTTGAGACCATAATCAGCTTGAGCAGTCAATGTAATCATATAATATCATATAATATAATCCTAAAACCACCAATGTGATCAATGTAACGTGATTCAAAAACTGTCTTTGTGAAAGAGAATATGAAACTTATTGTTAAAAGCCAGAGAACTCTTTTACTACCAGTAACTCAAGTCAAGTCGAACCACTTTTTTATTATGTGATTGTACATGATGAGCTGTTTTCTGACGATTAGGCTGTTTTTTGCCCTGAGGATTTCGAAACACAGTCCAACTACTTTCGCAGTAATGAACCCTTTTCAACATTAAAACTATAACCCGCCACAGCTTCTCTTGAGCAGAGATGGCGTTTCGCACAACGCTCTTGCTCTACCTTTTCAAAAGAGTTATCTTTGCTATTTTTCAGTCACCTAATCCATGTGTTTAGAATTCCAACTTCGTTGAGGACGAAATCAAAGCGGTGAGATTTTCAGTATGTGTCGAGAGGTAGTGGTCTAAATTGCGTCAAAGCAAAATCACTCAAGATGGGATCTGATGCAGCCTGAGCAAACAAAGCCATCACTTTTTGTGGTTATTCATATTTGGCACTTGAATTTGATATACTTCTAGTTTGCAAGATCAACGCACTCATTGTTGTTTGTCACACTACTTTTCGAAATTTTCCATATCACCATGGTTACCATCTGCTGTGTTTAAGAAAGGTTAACCGAAAGTAATATGCTACGGGAAACCTGAAACCACAGTGGAAAATGTACGGATATCAAGAAAACATAGATGTTGCTATTTAGGAAATTGCTCACAATACGGGAGAAAATGAGTTAACATACCCGCTGAAATATCGTATGCTGCTCAATGTGAGTGAAGCTATTCCTTTTGCGAAAGACTGTCATCTCTCGAGTTTTCTGCACTCTTGAACGACAGGCTTCTCGAGTCCTCTTTTCTGCACTTGATTACCTTTGCGAGGTCAATTGATTTATGTATTTAGAATGGAAATCATGGTCCGGAAAGTCCAGTCATTCCAGTGAGTTTTACTTGTTAATTGTTAGAATTTTCATTTCAAGCGCTATGATGGTGCGCGTGAGAGTTTACAAATATTAAATTAAAATGAGAAGATCACCATGATTTTGATGCAGCTCCAGGCGAACAGGCCATCACATGTATTCTGGTTTAAATGTTTATGGTTTGCAGTTTCCTATGATGACAAACTAGTCTGGATAGTTTGGAGATTACAATTGGAGCCAAGGCAAAATCCTCAGATTTTCACCTCACCGCCCTAATTACTGACTATCATCAAACCTCGAGTAGACTGAGAGAAGGGCTACAATTAATAAAGGATTCTGTTATAGAATATGTGCGGAAATCAAATAAATATAAAGCTGTTATTTAGAGCAAGGCTGTGATCACAGGAGGAATAGGTACACCAGAAGCGCCGTATGTGAAGAGGGTCCTAGGAGTAAGTGATGTAATGTCGCAATGATCTATTAGGTTGGCTCGAAAGTTGGAACATTTTCGAACTAGATCTGCTTTTTCTCGAAACCTAACGCGTGTACATCAGATAGAGGTACCATTCGGTAGAGCAAAGCAAGCCGGTACGCAAATTTTCGCACCAGCTTCGACCCACCGTAGGTTTGCACCTAAAATCTGAGTCGTACTGAAATTCAAAAAATGCGAAAATTCATACTTTGGTCAAACAAATACTACGGATCTCCAACTCGCTCACAAACATTGCACACCACAACAGACACTCATTGCACCGTTTCTGTATTTCTTCTTCGTCTGGAAATCGAGAAAACGAAAACTTTCATGTTTATATAGAAACTAAATGACTTACCCGGCTCCACCTGGCCCTGTCATTATTATATTCGTAATCAGCATGCTCGATTACCCCCTGTGCCAACTCCCAGCCCCGTAGCTCAAATTTTGCAAAAAATCGATAAAATCGATATCGATCGGTGACGAAAAGTAGCCTATGACTCCCGCCGAAGTGTATGTGTGCCAAGTTTGGTCCGGATCGGTTCAGAAATGGAATTTTCTATTCGGAACATACGTACACACATACAGACATACAGACATACAGACAGACAGACAAACAGACATTCAGCTTTATATATAAGATGAAGCTCTGCTGTTTCCACTCACGTAATAGAATAATACAAGCCCTTAGAAATATAACCGTGATTTTCAGCTTTCTATAGGCCCTAGTTACCGAAGGTTACCGAATTGAGCTCTCCTCACTCGGGCGTTCCATGCTAAAATCAATATTTTCCACAACCAGGGCTTACAGAAAGCTGATAAATTTTCGGTTATACTTCTGAGGACTTGTGCTATTCAGTTACGTGAGTGGAAACAGCACAGCTTTGTTTTTATATAAACATAGAAATTCTCGTGTTCTAGATTTCCAAATGAGGAAAAAATACAAGAATGGTGCATGTGAGTATTTGATGTGGCGTGCAATGTTTGTGAGCAAATTGGAGATCCGTAGTATTTGTTTGAACAAAGCATGAATTTTCGCGATTTTTTGAATTACTGTACGACCCAGATTTTACGTGCAAACTTACGGTGGGTCGAAGCTGGTGCGAAAATTTGCATACATCTTTTAGAGCTTGCTTTGCTTTATCGAATAGTATCTACCTCTTTCTAATGTATATGCGAATAGGTTTCAAAAGATAGCAGATCTAGTTTGAAAATGTCCTAAAACTTTTGAGCCAACCTAATATAAAAGATTTCATCGATTCGTCCTTCTCTGATTATTTTTATAATTTAGTCAGCCTCAGTGACTCAAAACATTCCCAATCAACAATCAAGAACTTCGCTAACTTGTGGAATTGCTAAAATGAAATAAGTCAAAAATCATAGCCAAACAGCTGCCAATTTGATTACTTAATTTGATTGCGCTCTCTCTTTCTTTATCTTTCTTTAAAGCTGTCGATCCTTGCGGCTCAGTTGGTTAACTTATGTATTTAGATTGGCGAATCTGAGGAGAAGCCCATTAGTCCGGTGAGTAGTTTTGGGACGCTGTGATGGTGTGTATGCTTGCATGGGTAGATAAGAGAAATTCGCTCTAGTAAAACGATCTAAAGACCATTTATAATTTGTTCAAAAGTTCAAGGCTTACAGAAATATATGATGACAGACTAGGTCAAATGATGAGATTAGTCTCAAACAACATATAAGTCTGATTTTCCGCATTACTGGCACTTATGCACCATTGAAACACAAAAAAAAATGAGCGGAATATTGTAGGCGACGAAAAGTTCCATTAGGAATGTGCAGAAATTAACAAATTAACAGAAACATGAATGTTACTGTTTAGGTAAAACATGAGCATAATGGAGGAAACAACGCACCACTTCCGCCATATGCGAAGCTGCTCGAAGTAAGTAAGACTAAACTTTTTCACGACAGAGCTGCTCGCTGACTTGAGTCTATTCAATTAGTAATTGTTGATGTAACCTTTGATTCAACTGGCTTGGCTTCAGGAAGACGGGGCTTCGTGACCTAATTAAGGCCGCTCGCGCCCGCGACGCACCTGCGCTCTCTCGCGCGAGTAATCTCTGACCATTGTCTGGCCTTATTTAGGTCACGAAGCCCGCCTACTCGAGGCCAAGCTAGTTATGGCGGGACACTGGATGCTGCGCCGCTGCTGCTGTCCGCGGATGGCTGCCATTTTCCAGTTTTTCGTTGCGTTGTGTACCACACGTCTTGATAATCAACTCCACACTTCAAGCGCCAAAAAAATATGAATTCGTATTTGAATCCAAAAAATCAGATCCAGCTGGAAGCAAAAAACAACTTCTGTTTCTGCGACTACTCATACACTAATGCGATGCTTGAGCTCCTGAATGATGAGGCAGCCTGACCACTGCGTCGTACACTAAGCGGGTATCCTTTGCGCTTACAGCATGTGATAATTGCAGGCGCGCGGGCCGCACGGGTAGAGAATAAAGGTAAACGCGCGCATGCTAAAAAAATTAGTCTCGGGGGTCGCGAGATTGAACTTAAACGTAGCGCGCGGGTCGCGGTGTTGGTCATTAATACGCGCACCGCACGCACCAAACGTTGATGGCACGCGTTTGGCGTACTGCCGGATACGCCCACAAATAAGGCACGCGCTTTGCCGCATTGACCATAAACGCTCCAACTGTCTGAGGATAGTAAGTGACTTCCAGGCCAACTAACTGATATTTAAATTAGGGATTAGGCCAAGAAACTATTTAAAAGTATTATTGATTATCAGGGATATCTATCCTGATAGAACGCCTGAAAACACACCAAGTTTTCTTTGCATGACTGATGTACTGCGGGTTATATAGCTGACAGCGAAGGGTTTGAGTTACAAAAAAATGGTGTATCTTTTATCTTTGCCTGTAATAAGCTGATCTGAGTGCTTTGGCTTATACTAGAAAAATGACAATCATCATTGCGATTCGCAAATTTTCTGTATGCATCACATCCAATAAAATTGCATTTCTGAGAGGAAGCTTTTGTGTGGATCTGAAGTGCTTATTTATCTGGATGAGCCGCATGTCGATATAATGTTTCTCAAAGCAATATTTTAGAAAGGACAATCCGTGGTATCCAGCTTCTTCTCCTTATTTGATGATCTGCAGGACCCTGAAGCGGTGAGATTACCACTGCATCATTGCAAATGACTTTTGAGTATGGTGGCGACTTTGAGTTGCTTGCTGCACGTAAACTGAGTATTCACGACAAGGTTAACCTTGCCGTTAGATCTTTTTGCCTTGTATGCGAAATGCGCTATACCCTTTCTTTTTACGCAACTACATCGTGTAGTTTTGAATTATCAATAGTAACCGGGTTTACGCAAATGAAGACGAAAAGAAAGTGCTGTTTAGCTGATTACATATACAAGTCATGATGTTGATGATTTCTGGATCATCAACCATTGATGAACTCTATAATCTGTATAGCCTACGGGATCCCCGTAGGCTAAATGGTGAGCTACTCACTCTCGAGTATCTAATCACTCAAGAGTGAGTGGTACCTGGGCGCCAGGAGTGTAGCCAATCGGCGGCATCTCCTTTTAAGCACCAACTCGTATACTTTGTACCTTGTATTCGGTTTGGCTCCGCCTTTCTTCCTATATAAGGAGCCTCCGAATGTATTAGAGGTTGCTCCCCGGTCCACACCGGGACACCTCGATATTCGCTCTCAACTAATCTACGCCAGTGTGAATAAATATTCCACACTACTTCGTCTACCCTACTTCACTTGGTACACACCAAATTGGTGCATCGGCCAGTGAACTTCCTTGCAATTCCGGAGCGACTCCTTTACCTAAGGAACGGGAATTCAAGGCCTAAGACCCGCGTGGCAGGTACTCCACTAATTAATTGAACCCTTCTGAGCTCTCTCTTCGTGAGACGACCAGAAGTTAGTAAAAGCGTTAGGTGGCAGACACTCCACTAATTAATTGAACCCTTCTGAGCTCTCTCTTCGTGAGACGACCAGAAGTTAGTAAAAGCGTTAGTTGGCAGGCTTCTTCACTGATTAATTGAACCCCTCTGAGCTCTCTCTTCGTGAGACGACCAGAAGGTAGTAAAAGCGTCAACCGAAGAAATTTCACTGGTCAATTGAACCCCTCTGAGCTCTCTCTTCGTGAGACGACCAGAAGGTAGTAAAAGCCCCAGCTGAATACTTCTCCACTAATTAATTGAACCCTTCTAAGCTCTCTCTTCGTGAGACGACCAGAAGGTAGTAAAAGCGTTAGTTGGCAGAAAATCACTGATTAATTGAAACCTTCTGAGCTCTCTTCCCGTAAGACGACCAGAAGTTAGTAAAAGCGTCAGCTCAAGAATTCTCACCGGTTAATTGAACCTTTCTGAGCTCTCTTCCCGTAAGACGACCAGAAAGTAGTTAAAGCCCCGGTTGAAGAACTTCTCACCATTGATTAATTGAACTCTTCTGAGCTCTCTTTTCGTAAGACGACCAGAAGTTAGTAAAAGCGTCATTTGGTAAGACAAACACCACTGCAAATTGAACATCTCTGTGCTCTCTTTACATAAGACGACCAGAGATCAGTAAAGGACCAGTTGGCAATAGCTAACAAGTTCAAAGTTCATCCAGAATTTGAGCTTCAATTGCTATCAATCCTCACGGTACAGGTTCAACACACCTCACCGTCCAGTACAGCGTACAAGCCAACCAGGCACGCTTGCTGACAGCTAGTAGAAGCTCGGCACTCAATTGCCAGCTCACTAGAAGGCTTCCTTGCACCCAGTAAGGACAGCTATTACAAGAGGCCAGCCTTGCTGTCGTCCTCTAAAGTCTACAACGAGGATACGCATCTCACGTTGCGACGCTCGCCATCAGCACTCAACGGAAGCACCGAACACAACTTTGTGCGATACAAAAATGGCAGCGCTCCAAATCTTCAAATCGAAAATCAACAATGCCTGCGCACTTGTGAAATCATACGAGTCGGAAGTGAATAAAATTGACACACCATTCACTTTTCCTGTGGACAAGACTGAATGCGAAACATACATCAAAAGGAAAATGGGAGAAATCACGCATTTGCTCAATTCTCTCCAAAATGCCGTCAGACTTCAAGACACTCAAGTAAATGCCGCAATTGAATATGTCGGCTCAAGAAACGAGGAAAAAGAGAGAGAAAAGCTGATGACTGAACTCAGCAAACACCTCGAGTTAGAGTCTCTTCCTCTGGAGGTCATGACAGTACAGTGGCAGAACAGGATCCAGTTCCGACAACATGAACTCAAGGAACAAAGTGCGCTTGTGCACTGCAGCACTCCGAGCATACCGAGTCAGCCAAGTAGCGAAGTTGGGCAAGCTGGAACTCCGGAACGCAACGAAAGGCAGATCAAAATTCGGAAGCCCATGCTTGAAATTCCGACGTTCTCAGGCAATTTCCGCGAGTTCAACAGTTTCTGGACAGTCTTCGAATCACTTATCCACACCGACGAGGAGTTATCCGACACGGACAAATTCTTGTTTCTGAAACAAGCTCTAAAGGGAAAAGCAGCAGCCACTCTAAGCTGCATCCCCGTCGTCGGAGAAAGATATCAGACAGCGATAGATATCCTGAAGAAACATTTCGATCGCTCTGCCAACATGGCGGACATACTCATAAACGAGATCGAAAAACTACCCAGGGCCTCAGATGATCCGGAAAGTTGCCGAGACACCTTCGAAGCCATCTACTCGAGGATCATCCACCTGGAACAAACGGGAACGAAGATGAACGCAGACAGAGTTTGGCGCCGAATAATCTTCTCTAAATTTCCCGAATCCATCTGTACGACCGCCATCCAGAAAGAAGTGGTACAAGATGATCCATTTGATGTTAGCGAAATCCTGAACACCATCGACAGCATCATTTCATTACGAGAGACAATCTTGCTTACGACGAAAACTCTCTTTCCAACCGACTACTATTCGGATGACCAAGAAAATGATAGGATTATCAGATGCGAAGGAACAGAACGCTTCTCGAAACCAAAACGCTTGTGTTTATGTGGACAGTCACACTCGCCTTACAAGTGCCAGAAGTACACCACACCAGAAGCTCGACGACTTGAAGCAACAAATCAAGGAGCGTGCTGGAGATGTTTCGTAAGAAACCACGACGCAAATGCTTGTACGAATGTTGGAGTATGCCCTAGATGCCAGGGATCGCATCACGGATCTCTTTGCTTGTCAGAAGCAAGACAACGCGGCAAATTTTCCGCGCACCAAGATTCTGCTCCCGGAAATCACCAACACTCACCTACTTCTTGGCCGCAACATGATACGAACAAGGATCGCAGCGAGATGAGTAATATGCACGTTGTACAAGGCTTACAAACTGGACGAAAAGTCCACAATCGAGACGTATTTCCACAGGCACACGATCAGTGCGTTCTGCAAATCGCTTCGGCACTGATATTCAACGAAGCAGATTGGGATTACCAACCAGTGACCATTCTTCTTGATTCCGGAGCACAACGAAGCTTCATGAGATCAGGACTCTGTGAAAAACTCAAGCTTCCAGTCCTTCGAACTGCTTTGCTCACTACATCTGGAATGGGCGAACAACAAGAGCAATTCAACTCATCTGAAGTGCAAATCACTTTGAAAAGCCTTCACAGCTCCGAGAAGCTCAAGAAGTTGTCAATGCACACAAAGCAGAAGCTAACCACCGACATGCAGACGGCAAGTCTCACGGAAGCAGACTTGCATTTTATCGATGACAAAAAGCTGATAATTGCTCAGGATACGCTCTCCCACAAAAGCCTTCTACCGGACTTGATTATCGGGCAAGACTTCATAGATCTTGTCACCCTTCGCAATAAGAAGGTGCTCAAGCTCCCTTCAGGGCTCATTTTGACCCCAACAATCTTCGGTTACGTCATATCAGGAACAAATCGCACCGCCATTACAGCAAAATCCATTGGTACCTTCGGCTGCATATCAACGCCACAGGAAACATCTCCGCCAACAAAACTACAACAATTCCCTTTATCTAAAGGAAGGCAACCCAGAAAGATGGGGCAGACGCTCAGAGCTTTCATCTTCCGTGAAGCTCAAGCAGACAGACAACGTTGGCTGAACACAATCCGTTCCCTTTCAAACTCTTTCGATGGCTCTACGATGATGTCGAATGGAATGACCACCACCTCGTCGTATCTTAGGAAGCAAGCAGAGACAATGATGACGAAGGGCAGACATCACAGAAGCTCACGCTTTATCAAAACGGCGCCTACCGAGAAGATGACCGTCAGTAATGCTTCTACTATCAATTCAAAATCAATGACGAAGAAGAAAAGGCGACGACGACGAGCAATGCCAAAACGAAATTCGCCTCCATCAACCACCTCAACTGATCATACCATTGTGCATATATTGTGAATTGAATTAATTTCGTGTGAATGTTAACATTATTTGCAGCTCTTATTCAAGATCGCTATTCTGTATACATAATGCTCACTAACTTACTAGTCAACCTCACATGTATCCACACTCATCCAGATCTTACCAGATCTCACTTTCCTCTCGCTCGCCCGGAGTGTTGATGATTTCTGGATCATCAACCATTGATGAACTCTATAATCTGTATAGCCTACGGGATCCCCGTAGGCTAAATGGTGAGCTACTCACTCTCGAGTATCTAATCACTCAAGAGTGAGTGGTACCTGGGCGCCAGGAGTGTAGCCAATCGGCGGCATCTCCTTTTAAGCACCAACTCGTATACTTTGTACCTTGTATTCGGTTTGGCTCCGCCTTTCTTCCTATATAAGGAGCCTCCGAATGTATTAGAGGTTGCTCCCCGGTCCACACCGGGACACCTCGATATTCGCTCTCAACTAATCTACGCCAGTGTGAATAAATATTCCACACTACTTCGTCTACCCTACTTCACTTGGTACACACCAAACATGATAGCAATTTTGAAAGGAAGCAGCCTTACAAGTCATGACAACCATTATCCGTTGCTGATTCTGCTATATTCTAAGTGATCATACCTCTTTAGGTTCAACATCTGCTGATACTACTACAAGCTCTAGCGAATAACGTAAAGGTGAGTTTGAATACTAAGAGATTATTTGCATACAGCTTTTTGAGTGCAGGTACTGTGAGATAAATTGTTTGCTTAAACTTAAAGTATGCAGTTTCCCAATTTGGAAAGGAGAGATCGGATACGCAAGCCAGCACACACTGAACATTTGTACAGTACCTTTCGCAGTTTGTGGAAAAATCACCGCACTTCGCCGGAGTTCGCCGAACTCTGATTGCATCGCCATATTTTCTTTGAAGTGCACGAACTCTTAATCCAAAGGGACCCTTTAGCTCAGCTCGACGAGATGCATCTTTTGAAGAGATATCTTATAGAATTGCCCGTTTGGGCGCGATAGCCGGTTAAATTTTAGGGACCCCTCCGTTTGCTTCGGAGTTGGTCGTTGTGCAATGACTCAACACTCTGAGTAACTTACCGTAAAGCAAGAATCTGAAAGGATTCTTGGAATTTGTTATCATCCATACAGGGATATTTATATATCAAAGATACACCTCGTCAAGCCGAGTTAGATGGTGCTTTTGGATTTAAGATTCGTCCACTCCGAAACAAGATATAACGATGCAAGCAGCGAACTCCGGCAAAGTGCGGTGATTTTTGCACAAATCACGGAGCGGTAATGTACATAAGCCACAACTTTCTCTTTTGTCTGCTCTCTCCTTTTCTCTCTCTCTCTCTCTCTCTCGCTCTCTCTTACCCTCTTACTCTCTCTAAAGAGGTGGTGGACTTCCAGACAATCGCAAATGACTTCCGGGGAAAACTGAACTTCTAAAACTTCCGGGACTGATGCTCCTATTGAGTCCTCTAGGTAGGACCCTCCTTACCTGGCACCGCCCTACCTGGCAGCTTCAATAAAACTGTCTCCCCGGCAGTTTTAGAAGTTCGGTTTTCCCCAGAAGTCATTCACGATTCTAAGAAGACCCGGTCATTTAACTCACGTATTTAGGTTGGCAGCTCTGACCCCAAGCAAATCAAACAAATTAAATCGGTAAGAATTTGCATGACAGCATGCTATTTTGGTGCTTTAATGAGTATGGTGACTTGTGGTACACAAGCGAAATCAATAATAATCGGTGTAGAGAATCCTAAGCTTGACGCAGCAGTGAGGAAACAAACTAATTTATACCATTTTCTATGATTTTTGAGGTTAGCATAATTGTACGAAGAATTTGGCTCGATATAAGTGCTAGCAAGGGAAGTCCGATAAGTCAAGGTGGTCTTTCCAAATGAGTTTTATGCTACTTTGGAGAGCATCAAAGGATGATTCCAAACCTGATTTCATTATCTGTCAAGCGCCACTATATGCCGACTTGTGAATATTTTCTTGGTGCGAAAAATGGACGCATAATTTTGGTAAAATCAAATTTTACGGTCTTTTCAGCGCAAATACAGCATTTTTGAGTAGAGTGTTGGAAAGAAAATACTGTTCAAATGGAGTGCTCTGATAATCAACATTGGACCATTTGAGCAATTCTGAAGAACTTTGTGCTAATCATGCATTCAATTTTTCAACGCAAAAAACGCTCTTAATTCGACGTCCAGAGGGGCTCGGCAGATAACGAAGACAGAATTAGAACCAGCGTTCAATGCTTTTTATGTTGTATTAATTTGATCTGAAAAGGCCACTTCGACCAAGTGGACTTCCTTTGTTAGTGCAAATGAAGTGAACTAGAAAATATACTCATCGCTACTTACCGGCATTTCAAAACTGAAGTGATTGGTTTATGGAAAACGAGTTCATACGAAATTGTGCATGTTGGTAGTATATAAATGCCACTTCTTTAGGAAATAGTTGCTTCTTTACAACCATGGGCAAAAGAAGCGTATAAGAGGAGAGTATATAAAATAGTAAGTATTCCCGATCCAGTTTGGTTCCATCAATTAATTGATTCATGTATTTAGAAAATCGCCAAAGAAGGGAAAATAAATCCGGTGAGTATCTAAATCAATGATAGCATGTAGCATCGACGTGTTATAATGATGTGTGTGGTAACTTGCCTGTAAACAGTATTATCAAAGTACTCCATCAACGCAGTAATTGAATTATTTGCATCATTATCAAGCAACCAAACATTTTTCTGTTCAGGAGAAGGTTCAAAAGTTGGGAGAACGGGATGATACGATACCACCGTATTACAGGAATCTCCTAGTAAGTAGTGCTTATACTTCCAGCGACGAGATGTTGAAGAGTATCTCAAGTTCCCATTTTAAACATCATGGCTGTCCAATTTTATCTTTTTCTCTCCTAAATTCCTCTTTCTCCTTTCTTATAATTCCCTCTTTATAACCGTTTACCTCTTCGGCTCAACTGATTAATTTACGTATTTAGGATAAAAAGAGCAATGATAGGATTACCTCGGTGAGTGGCTTTCAAATGCTGTTATGATGTAAACAGTTGCGAGGATCCATAATAAGGAAGTCACTTGAAATGAGGGCTTGTGAGCCCTCACAGTCTCAATGCAACACCGAACAAACAAAGCAGTGCACGCTGATTCCTATGAACTTTTTAAGACCAACACCTTCGTATGGTGATAGGCTGAATTACATTGTTCAAGATTTAGTATGCAATAATTCTAGAATCATTTTATTAGTGCGCTCATTGCGGCATCTCCAAAACACGAGAAAATTCATTGAAACTATAGAGGTTTAGAAGCTTTTAGTTGAAAATGCGAATTTCATATTATTGTTATTTTACTTGAATATTGCTATTTAGCAAAAAGGTTTCTACACGGGAGGAGAGAATGCAGTACCCTCGCCTTATGTGAAGAACATACTGCGCCTAGTAAGTAATGTTAATACGTTTTGGTGATAGTCCATCTAAAGTCATGTTAGAATACTTACACTTGCGAACATTAGGCTCAACTCTTTTATCTTTGCGTCTTATTTAGTTGATGATTCGAAAGCGCTTACACGCAATAACAAAGAAATTGAATAACCCAAGCAATTTTTGAACTGATAATTACGGTAGATGTGAAGGCAATTCCAGAAAAAGGGTAACGCAAAAATTCATATATTTGCGAAATCTCTCTTCTCTGTAACTTCTCCCCGAACTTTTCTTCGATCGGATTGTATATTGAAGACGATACTTTCAGGAAAAGAACATTTTCTGAAGCATCTCCTTCGGAGTCACAATTGAATAAAGCGTTCTATACTGCTGTTTTTCTTGTAAAAAAAAACAAAGAGATGGAAGTCCACAAATGGGCTTTTTCACATGTAAAATTTGGAAGCTAACCGTTACTGAGATCACGGTTTCAACATCCAGAGGTAATGCACATGCATGATGCTCCCTATCAGCACCAAAAAAATTGACTCAATGTCGTTTCAATATTCCAGCACCTTTTCAAAGCAGATTTCTACTTATAGGCTAACTTCCCACGTTCGTTCGGTAGTACGGCGCGGCGTGTAGTAAAAAGCTCGTAACTCTTTCCATAGTAGTGCTTCGCAGCTAAAACAACAAATTTGGACTCAGCGTTCCAAGCTGATTCCGACTATATCAGTGGCGCACGCCCCCCCCCCCCCCCGAGAATGGGTCGCGAAACATTTGAAAGTTACTTAAATGTGTTATGAAAATGTGCAGAGGACTTGTTTTTACTTGTAAATAATTAAAATAATCTTTAAAAATTTTTAAAAATTCAAATTAGCCTTGTAAAAATTTTTTTCGGGACGTGCCACGCCCCCTTTTTCTGAAATTTTGGGGTCAGAGGCCCGGAAAAATTTTGGGAAACATCTCAAAAAGCACCTTCATTAGAAAAAATTTTTTGTCGCCCCCTCCCCCTCCCGAGCCGAAATCCTGGGTACGCCACTGGACTATATGTGTCGTTCATCAAAAGACCCATAAGTAAGGTGTCTTTCTTTGTCAGATACAGAGAGGGCCAATCATGTCGGCCACTTCAAGCGAAGGAATAGAGTTTGGTATCGTAACTGCTCTGAGGGTAATTTCATTTCAAGCCGAAGATGTTGCTGAAGCATAGGAATTTCCAAATAGTGACTGGCGAAACTAGTTGGTTGTTAAGACAGCTTCTCAATCTTTTCAAATTACTCTGGTTCTTCTCTCCGGGAGAATGAAGGGCTTGATTAATCTGATTTTCTCGGCAAGTAGAGGGCATTGGACCAGAGCGGTATCGAACCTTGATCTCATCAGGTCATAGAGCCTCCTACCACTGTGCCACTTTCTCTTCCCCTTCGCGGCTTCCACGTGGAAAGTATGTAGCTGTTGTTCTAAGCTAATATTTGCAGAACTATACAGCTGCTCTCAAGAACCTACGGTGCCAAAGAATCGTAGAGAGGCTCGCCGAGTCAAATTCTTTGGTACCTAATAGAATGAGTTTATTGAGTTAAGAAGTTGAAAGATTCACGAAGAAACATTCCCAAAGTCTTTGACCGCATGTTATAGAAGTGCGAAACCTTGAAACTTACACACTTTTTGCAAAGGTTACAGTACATCTACAGGGACCCATCGAAAGGGCATTACCTCTCACATCTGCCCATTGCTCCGCTGATAATGCTCATTCTCAAGCGTACAGCAAAAAGAGGTGCTCCTCTTTTCGCTCAAAATTCTACGAAACTGCTTATTAGGACTGATTTCTCACTTTTTTAGGCTTTTAGTTTTAACGATGAATGACTTGGAGGAAATTGAGGAGATTTCAAGCTGTTTATCATACAGTTCAAAGTTCTTCTCAAATAGCCAAAAGAAAACGTTGATCTTGACTTTACTCAATCGAGTGTAAACGAAACAATTATGTAAACGCTTATCAAAAAACGTATAAAGCCATGGTTGAATCTGCATGCATTTGAAAATGTTCGTCAGGTTGCATTGTTCAATAAGTCAAATCAGGTATGAATTTTGTAAGCGCAGTAGAACAACAAAATTCTTTCAACATTTTCGTGAACCCTAAGTCTACTGGTTTGAAAAGAATTGTCTCTCATGATGTTGTTTCAAAAGTACTGCCTTTTTCTGGACTTTAACATGAAGTTAATAACTCTCTTAGGAGATAGCTTTGCAAGCGAAGTGCCTAAAGCGTAAATTGTGTCACAATCTACAAATTCTTGTCATTTCTATACCTACCCGGAAGTTTACCCAAAGATTGCGTAACATTCTTTTTTTGGAAGCCCCACTTTGAGGAGCCATTCGTCTTTGGTGGGATAGCAAAAAACTCTGCCTATAGAGCAAATGCACGGATGAGTAACAACATTAGTTCCTATTGGTTGGAATTTTTTGTTAAACTGCAAAAATTCAAACATGTCAACACAAATCGCTTTCCTTAAAGGCAGAGGCTCGATGGATTCTCGACTTAAAGTTTTTCTGCTTGCCTGGGGTAATTCGAGGCGCTGATTCCGAAAATCCATCTTAAGAGCGCGAAAATGGCAAAAACCACCATTTCCCAAGGCCTCACATTTCGAATTTGGACGAGTGGAGCACGTCCGCCTTGTTAGAGAGGCAGAATCGTTGTGAAACCCTCGTAAATACTATAACATGCCTTGCCATAACATGCCTTCTCTGACGGGTCAGGGAGAATCGCAAGCTCATCCGCGAGTATTAGAATGGCTTGCGCACAACGGCTTAGGGGCATTCTAGGCAAGAGCAGCATGGTGTGCGCTCCGACTTGCTCCGTTCTCATGTTTGGGGTGCAAGTAACCTTTCATACAAAAATTTCGGGATGTTCGGTCTTGGCGAGCTGCTGCCTTTTAAGGCAGTGTCCGAGCAAAAAGTCGATTTTGAGATTTTGTGCTTACCCGGGCCTATTCGTTATGCTGAATCCGAAAAATTCATACTGGAGAGCGCGACAACGGCGAAAAAAGGCTTCAACACAGGAAGGAAATCAGAGGGGCAGGGTTCTCCCATTGTGAATTCGCGCTCCCAGCGTCCAGAGCACAATCTTCTGGGCTCTGTTTCAAGACAAGCGTTTGTACTTGGCTGGTGAAGATGTCAAGGCGGCTAGCGAAATGGAGAAGATCTCTCCGGAATCTGGGAGAGAGAATTCACAGTGGAAAACTCCGCCCACCTGTTGCTTCCCTCCTGCGTTGAGGCCCTTCTTCGCCGTTTTTGCGTTCTCCGGTATGATTTTCGCATTCAGCGTAGCGAATATGCTCGGGTCAAAGTCTCAAGATCGACTTTTTGCTCTGACACTGCCTCTAAAATGGCAAACACACGCATTTTTTCAAGAAATTTTCTTTCCTTGCCGCTAAAACAACAAAAAAATTTTCGATTTTGTACGGAATGTACTAGGCTCGTCTTGCCATATAGCCAAAGATTCGTAATCCCACTGCACTTACAACTTCTATGCAACTTGTAAGAGGCGAAGATATCCCATGTTTCTGCTGAAAAATGTTGGATCCAAACCGTTTTTGAAATTATATCCCGAAACCAGTGGCGAACAGAGAGAAGGGTGCGGGGCAGGGGTGGGGGCAAGAATTCTCGAAATTTATATCTACTCACATGAGTTATAAAAATGTGCAAGTGACTCGCTTAGTCTTATAAATAATTAAAAAAAAATTTTTTTTCAAATTTTCAAAATTTTTTAAAAATTAAAATTAGTCTTGTAAAAAAATTTTTCTTCGGGCGTGGCTACCGACACGTCCTGTTTTTCTAAATTCTAGAAATTATGGGCCCGCAGAAAGGTAACACCACGCATCTTCATCGGAAAAATTCCTCCCCCCCCCCCGGACGGAATTCCTGCAATCGCTACTGCCCGAAACCACCATGTACCACAAGTTCTCACCAAATTAAAGCACATGCTTTTGAAACATTCTTATTATTGCCTGTGGAGATTATGATAGAACAAAGAGCAAGATATCATAATTGCTCTCTTGTCTAAGGTACGTTGGTACACTGTAACTGCGAAACGGAACCGTTGCGTAGCGGGTTCCTACCAACCCAATCTCAGCCTAAACTGGGTTGAAACTTACTGTAGTTTGCAACAGTAAGTCAAGCTATGACTAGAGACTTTGTTGAGCTTCCCAAACAGGATATGAGATTTGCAAAATATTGAGTTGCTTCAAAGTTCTACCCTTTCTTTCAAATGCTTTTCGAGGAGGAAAATAATTTTTATTCAAGAGTTGCTTGCAATTAGATCATATGCATCTAAATACTCTTTTTTTCAATTTTTTCAATTTAAAATCTGTTTAATCTGGTCTGCGTCTCTTCGTTCAGCCCCAATTTTTGTGTGGCAAAATGCCAGCACTATGCGCTCGCAAAACTTCCAGCGATGAGAACGCGCCGCTCCACGTGAAATGTTTCGCCTAGTCCGGGTCGAAGCGGACTGAAGATTTCACTTCTGCTTTAGCTATTCTATTGCGTTGGAAATTGAAGCGCAATGGGTGTTGCGCAATCTCCGCGAAGAAAGTTGCTACCTCCGCTGCACAAGTAGTGTTGTTGGTATGTTCTTATCGATGGAGCAGCTTGCAAACCCCCATATCAGTCGGGCATGCATGTTCGATAGACTAACGACCTTCGGGTCGCTAGCAAATGAATCGGAGCAAATGTTGTTAACCGACTGGTTGAAACTATGCAGGGTACTTGAGCCTTGTAGCCTGACTTTGCACTACTGTAATTTGCAAATGGAAGGATGGAGTCCTACAATCTCTGGCGACAAAGACTGGGTGAGCCAGCGGTGACCCGTTGCTTCTTTACAGAGTAAAATGTTTAGCGTTGTGCGTTCTGTGGACAGCCTATTCGCGACAGAGGTATGAGGTGTAGATTTGCCATATTACCGTCAAAATTAGAGAAAGACTTAAAATCGCAAAAACAAGAATAGTGCAGAGAATAACGTTTAGACGTCTTAATTTTGTACATGATACATCACACTTGCAACACTTTCTCGGCTAATTGAATATGATGTTCGCGCTGGCAGCAAGTTTTAATTCAGTCGAAATTTACCTGCGGTTGTACAAGGGACTAAAGAACTGATTGACGGCAGAATGTCATTGTATATATGGAAGAAATTAGAAATTTAGTTGTTTTTGTGTAGTAGCCTCGAATTAATTTGAGGGTACGCATTGCACTTATTTGCGTATTTAAGTGCTGACAGAACGAAGTCTGCATTCTTATAAGACATTTTAGTTGAATGAAATCCGCATCTTCTCCAATTTATGCGAAAGAAATCGAAAGAAAACTCACGTTCCATTTGAACATTATGTTGAGACATGTTGGATAAGTCAAAAAGGAGATATTAGCCCCATCCATCTCCTCTCCTTTGCGACTGAGCTTTGGCGATGTGCGTTTGACAATGAATTCCGCATTAAAACGAAGGAACCAAAAAAACGTATCAAATTCTCTTGGAAACTTTGAGCAGTTGGAGTTCAGTTGGAATTTATATGGCCGCATGTGCGCATCAAGAGATAAGGCGCCGCTGTTGTTTTCCTTTAGAAGCAATATGCGTACTGTACACAGTGAATTTATGGAAGGTGTCACCGTTTGAATTAGCTTTACACCTCCAAACCTGGTACGAGAGTGGCAAATCGCGAACAAGGCAAACTTATTTGCCTTTACCATTCTAAAGTATAGGATCTCCTCTTTTTGCACTAACTGCGCAGTTTTTTCATTGGAGCGCGCTTTGCTCTTTGAAGGCCGAAATTTCGCTGCTATCGCCATTGCTATTCCGAATTCTAGCTTAAAATAGAGAAAGAGTTCTTTCAAATCACTACATACTAAACTTTGAATTCAGAACAGATTTACCTGAGATTGCAAAACCCTCATGGTGACATTGAAGTGGAAATTGCTGTCCTAATTTGAGAAAGTTCGGTACGCTCTTGATTCATAATTTCTATATGACTTTAGATTTTTTCTTCACTGCTTACTATACACCAAGAGGCAAATCCCCCCTGTTTATTGCAAACGATTTGCAATTTCTTGGAAATCCCTATACTTTTGAATAACGATTTCCAGAAAAAACTTAGCCAACTCACAATTTTACTTAGTTTGCTTCTCGTGGCCCTATCTTTTTACGCATCGAATATGGTATCATATCATTTATGTGCTGCAGGCAGTTATTTACTATTCAGCAGGGGAGCATTGCTTCGGTGTGGTACCGCTCTACAGCGCTGACTCTAAGTTTTGATAGTATTCTGCAGGACCAAGGCCAAAAAATAGTTTTTGGATCTCTCCTTCTAATATTATTCCAAAGTTACATTTCAGACATTTATGGATGTAGATTTGGAGCAGATTCAGATTTATTGTAATTTCACCTTATTCGTACCGCGGAAGCAGGTAAATGCCTCTACTTCGTCATTGCACCATTTGACAGCTATAAAAAATCGCATGTAATGAGAGTTCTAGAAAACCCTCAAATGGTGCACGTCTCATTCGTAAACGGCCAATTCGAATGAGTCATCTTGATGTCAATAACTTGACATTTTGAAAATGACGGCTCGAGCGAACGTGTTTCTGCATTTCTAGCAACCTGGTGACCGGGGACTTACTGAGGCAAGAAACTTTGTCACCTACGACTTTGGATAGTACGTGTTCTAACAATCCTTAGAAAGAGTACCACGTTATTTCTCACCCCACTTATGGAAGGCTTTTCATCCAGCTATATTTGCTTCTAAGCCAATAATCCGCAAAAAATTGTGGATGATGTGCAGGTAAACAGTGTAATTAGCAATTATGTGTGCGAAATGGTCGGATAAACATGCTAGGCTGTTTCGAAAGTTCTGTTCGATTTTTGGTTGCCTTCAGTTAACGCAGCTACACTCAAGTAGATTTTTTGCTTAATATAGTTAGTGTCCCTGCGGAGGCACAACGCTTTGCTGGGATACTACATTTGCCATTGCGAGTTTCAGCGAGTGTTTTGTTTTCTTTGCTTTATCATTGTTTTTTAGGTAAGTCGTTGCTTATTAAAGGAGAAAGAGGAGTAGGTTAGAGAGAGTTCCTGTTTTCTGAGCAGCTGATTATAGCTTATTCTCACAAGGGAATGGTCAGAAGTCGAAGTGGCTAAACCAAACAAGCTATATACCATTCGATGCAGTATGAAACGCTGACTCGAATCTATCTTCCTTATCTGCTTCTCGCTTCTGTGGACGAAACTACAAGCAGTTTTGTTGTGAAAAAATCATACATAAAAACTGTGAAATTCAGCACATTGTTGCACGATAATTTGAAGTAAGTTAGCCGCATGTTGGGCCCAGCATTAAGCTGAACGTGGCTCTGTACCGCCGAATTTTCATTTTCATGTATAATTTCTTAGCGAAATATTGGCCTTTAATGGCTTATAGCTTCGTCCAGAAAAGCGGTAAGCAGATAAAGAAGGCAGATTTAGAGTCAGCGATGCTGCATCTAACGGTATGCAGCTTGTTTGGATTAGCCACTTCGATATCTGACCATAGCCTTGTCAGATATCTACGTGGAAGCTCCGTCGCGTTAGTCTTATTGTTAGGTTATTTGTTGTCACTTCAGGCCTCTCTGTTTAAGCTTTTTTTCAAGCGCTAATAGGCTACGTTCGACTTTTCGTCTTTATCACACGAACTACTATTAAATGCTATTTCTTTTGGATTGAAAGCTGAAGTTGCTGCAGAGCCTACTAGCGTTCAAAGAAATGCCTCACAATAAGGAAGAGGCATGAAGTGACAAAAATACACATGAAATTGATGCGACGTGGCCTCCAGGCAGATAACTGAGAATGGGGATAATATATACCTGTGACTAATTTCTGACCCATTTTTTCTCCTTTAAGCAGCGAGTCACCTGGAAAGCAAAGATTGAGCAAAGAAAACACTAGTGAACACTCGCTCGATACCTGCAATGGCGATTGTTGACGCACAAGCGTTGTCGCGTCTGCGGGGACACTATACTGAGCAGGAAATCTGCTTGACTGTCTTTTCTCAAATTTTTGCAATTATTGCAGTAATAATCGAAGCACATTTTTGCTCTTTTTATCGCCTTCTAGATCGTAAAAACAGCTTGCCAGTGATAAACACACAACCCGAATTCAGGGTACCAAAATGCAGTGATGCAGAAGAACTTCTTATGTAGGGAATTTCCGCAGTGTTTAGAGAATTACCTAGATATAGTTTATAATCAGCAAGGGAGTAATGGGATAAACTACGCAGACTTTTTCTTCCACATAGAGAAAATGTCTCATTTTTAGAATTCTTGTTCGAAGGTTGAAGACTGTTGCGGCTCGGTGGGCTCTGCGCCCTCCTAGTGCTCGACTGCCCTGCGTCCAGCTCCTGTCCCCGAAGGACTTCCGCCACTGCGGGTGCGCGCCAGCTCACAATGGCGCGTTACGCCTACACTGCACGAAACAATAAGAAATACATAAATTTACTACACAAACAAACACGAGAAAAATACACGATATAAATAAATGTAAATATACTTACCACGGGGAGAGTTAAGCTCTACCCCGGGCTACCGATGGGGGCTCTAACTTACTCACACTCACACACTAGCACACTCACACACTCTCCCGGAATCCAAGGGAGCTACCCACAGGCCGGCCGCGCGCCGCCAAGGCAGCAGCTACGGCACGGCAACACCGACCCCATGATGTTAACCAACAGCATCGAACAAAGCTCCCAACAAATCCTGCGCGACCGAGGCGCTTCGCGATGTTCATCATCCTGGAATTCTATCCTCGCGCGTACATCCAAACAATCCATCAACGATCCATCCAATGGCGCGAGGCACGGGACGTAGACACGACGGCGATATCGTGGAAACCCAACCAATCAATAATAAAGGCGGCACGACGATAATAGTAAGATGATAAGACGAGAGAGGCCGCACTGGCGCGCGTACGCGCTATTTATAGCGGTGGCTGGGGGCGTGCCTACATGGTGTGGTCTCGGAGCGAACAAGGTAGCCGCCGTAAAGCGCGGCGACCGTGCTTACGACCGAGACGCGCGGCAACACGGTGCTCCCGGCCACATGCTGTGAGGAGTAGTCGATCGCGAGCCGCGACAAAGACAAACTCACAAGGAAACGATACTTCGTGACCCGGCCATATGGAATGCGATATATACCATAAGGTGCATCTCGAAACGCTGATTCTAAATCTGTGCTCGAAATCTGCGAAACGATTATTCGAAGGCAGTTATGAACTTTTTTTCGTAGAGAATTTGCGTATTTTAAGTAATTAAAATCACCCAATTTGATCTATTTTACCGTTTGAAGCTATTGAGAAGAATCTTGAAAGGTGTATCGTTGTTTTTATACCTATCTGAACAATATTCAGCATTTGAAGAAGAAAGAAAAATTTTTATAAATGATTTTCACCCTTCGCCGTAGCGCAATTCATTTTTGAAAAAATAATCATAACTACATCCAGATTCTCGTTTCGCAGATACAAAAAACAGTATTCGTACCAGCACTAAAAGGCGCATTTTTTAATGCACAAATCATCATGAATGGCCGGGGTAACCAAGTATCGTTCCCTGCTCAGACATTCAACAAGCGGCAGCAATCTACATTTAGCGATCTATGACGCTGCCAATATTGCATATGTTAGAGTAAAGCAAGAGCAAGCATGGAACACCAGCAACTAGCTTTTCTCTTTCGGTACAGCAAAAAAAAATCAAATTTCAGAGAGGGTATGATTGCGCGCGGAGGAGAGCGAAAATAAGAATGGCTTTTTCAATTTGCTCATGAGAATGTTCATGCAGGAAGACAACTCGAATTTTCTTCAGCCATAAATTAATCTCCGGAGTATAGGCTACCTAATGACGGCAGCCATATTTGTCTGGCTATCCTTATATGGGAGCATTAGTTTGTCAGATTAGTCGCTTCTAAAGGGAACCTAGCAAAATTTCAAATTTTCTCTTCTTTGCACTTGAATTTTTCACATGGCCTACAGTATTCGTGATAGCCACAATTTCGCCTGATCGGGCAAGATCTGGTTTGTTCAAAAATGTTAATTTTACAGAACGGACAGAACTTCCGGAAAACCTAGTATCACGATTCATGCTGCTTGAACCAGGCAAGAGAAGAAACGCTAGGGAAGGTTAGGAACCTTTAAAAATACCTAAAACCCTAGAACTAAAGGTAATAAATTGGTGTTAAATACGAAACCGATAGCAGTGCATTTGGTAATATTAGAAGAATATCTAGAATAAAGCCTTTCGACTTGTCTTTGCGACAGAACTGTACATTTTGGTTTGCTTCGAAATTGCTTATCATACCTTGGCAAAAGAACTAGCTTTGTGAAGAAGAACTTTCTGTGCGATGTCTACTATTCTATGATCCCGCTATTATACAGTAACTATCCGTCTCGAACTAAACAAGGAAATAGGGATGCAGTAAATTTGCTCGGATGGTCAAATAAAACGAGAGTTAAGCTTCTGTTATGGTAGTAATAATAATAATATTTATTCAGTGTCTACTTGCCGTATCCATTTGGTTTGATGTAATTCTGATTTGTAGATTCATCTATCAGAGAGATTTCTTCGGAAATTTGTTTGGGATGAAGATTTTTCAAGCAAGTAGTTGTCTTGAGTCGTCAAATGTAGTAAGACCCCCATACATTGTTGTGAAATATGTAAGAAGAAGATCTTGGCACAGGGCTCAGCACAGCTGGCACCGGGTCAAGCTGGATATCGTTTTTAGGGCGGAAAGCAAAGGGGATATCGTTTCCACAGGGGCCGAGGCGGAGAACTGCCGCAAAAATGCCGCCGGCATGCCACCGGCATGCCATTGGCAAGCTGTCCATCAACAAACAAAGGCGTTGTTTTCAGCCAAAACGCAATAGTATGACACCAAATTTGGTGTGTGCATGCGCGTTGGTGGACCGGAACTACGGGCCAAAAATTTATGAAAACTTATGTGAATGAAAGCTGTGCCCAACTTTTTTCTGAATTAGCTGGCACCGTGCCAGCTGGGTGCCAGCTGAGCTGGCACCGACACTTTGCTCACATAAGTCTTCATATTTTTTTACATAAAATGTATCTACACTGTAAAAGATTACATACGGGTAACAAACATTTTCATAATGTTCTCTTTTCAGCGTTTTATAGCAATTTGAAAACCACTTGCCCGCTCCGCAGTCGAAAAATCGGCTTTTTCTGCTTCTCAATATGTGATTCGACCACTTAAAAAGCTCAGAAAGTTGTGAAAAGTTCTTTCTTGAATCAGAAATGAACACTACTACATTTTTTACATAATATAAAAATGATGACGGGTTTTCAAAACAGGTCAAAAGGGACTTCCTACGAAATTTTCAATATCAAACGGGACTTCGTTTTGAAATTTCCCTGGTGCCAGCTCGTGCCGAGCCCTGTCTTGGCATCTTAGAAGAAATGCCAAGGAGTTGCTTCTAGTTTTTCAGTCTTCTTCACAGATACAAGTTGAAAGAGGCGAAGCTAATATTACATTTTTTAAGCTTAGCGAAGATGAAACAATCACAATTTGTACATAATAAACCCTGCTATTTGTTCAGTTAAGATAGTTTCAAATTTGCTTAGTCTTTACGATGAGATTACATTAATCTGTATCCTGCGCGTGACCTTTAGCTATTGTATAAAATCTGGCTAAAATCAATGTAAGTGAAATTTGATGGTTCTATTATGCGCAGCTGTGAGTGACTTTTTGCGTCTACACATTTACCTTAATATGTAATTTATTAGGTGTTCCTACTAATAGCGAGTATCCAGGCAGAACAGTTTCTGTGTAAGTTTTCGTCTATGACGATTTTTTATGGATAAATCGAATATTTCAGCAAATGACGATGAAATCAAGACACTGCTTTCGGAGGTAAAGCTGGTAAAGCTGTGACTCTCATGAAGAAACAATACTTCCCTCCCCTCCCCCCCCCCCCCTCCTTTCTCAACCGTTAGATAAGATGTAAATCTCGACTTTAAATGGCTTGTAGAAGTGAATGCCAAGAAAATAGGGCTTTTAAAGGTTTTTGTGGACCTTCTTGTGATAAATAAAGCAAAATACTTTTGATTTCCATTCTTGGTAACCCGAAATCCGATCGAACTCTTATGCTCCTAAACCAGATGATATTTCTATATCAAACCAGCTTTTGCAAGATGTAGAACTTTAATTATAGGCCAAAGGAGACCTGCAAAGGAGTGAAGGTGTAAGTTTAGAAAAACACTTCAGCGATGAGCAAAATGTGAGTTTGTGCATGATTAATGTGAATTTTAAAAAACTGACACACTTAACAGATTATGTACATGCTTTTTTGCTATCTTTTTTTGCTACGATAAAAAAACTGAAAACTGCCTAAGCTCATTGCTTTTCTTTCTGAGTGAAGAATTTTCTTTGTTTGTACTGTTAAAGCAGCGATATCGTAGTTATCTTGCATTATTGATTGTACTCCCTTTGCTACCATTCTAAAACTATTGAAAGAAAAGCAACGTAACCTTTTAGTTGTTTTTTTTTCAGTTTTTTTAGTGAGCTGTAAAAGGATGAAACTTCGTATTCAGGGCTTTGCGAGTACCATGAATATAGCAGAACCAATCTCGCTACATCGATCACCGTTACAGCGAGAACTCATAGCTTTTGCACCAAAAGTGAAAGCACTGAAAAGAGGAGTACGAAAGAAGGCTGGAAAAAAGGGAGGAAAGAAAGGAAAGAAAGGCGGGAAGACTGGAAAGAAGAAGACTAACAGAAAGAACAAAGGAAAGAAGCAGAAAGGGAAAAGGAAACCAAGACGACCAAGGCCAAGACCAAAGCCAAAACCATCACCTCCGGTAAGCACAAGAAGTAGCGGTAAATTATGATGTCGCGAGGTCGTTAGCTTTACAATCAGCGAATTCTTACAATTAGACCGAAGCTGTAGTTACTGTAAAAGACCTATTTAGGGCTCGGCACTGTTGGTACCAGGTCAAACTGGACATCGTTTTTGGGACAAAGTAAAGGGATATCGTTTCTGTGGTGGGAAGACACAAAAATCGCGACTCTACATTTCGTTTTTTGAGGGCTTTTTACGTTTAGAATCTAGGGTCGAAGGGGACTTTGTATGAAATTTTCAAGATCAAAGGGGATTTCGTATTGGAATGAGGCAAACTTCAGTTTGTTTACCAAGCTATTTTTTTTTTGAATTTGGATTTTCTCCGGTGCAAGCTCGCGCCGAGCCATGAGCCTAATGAAATCAGCGTTTTGAAGTCACACACGCTGGTATTGTGCGCTTAGAGAAGTCAGAATACTGATTATGTAAAACAAAGGCAAATTTCAGTTTGCTTACCAAACTATTTTTTTCATAAAATCAAAAAATAAGCTTTTTAGCAACGCAAGAAAATATCATATTTTGCTGTTTTGATGTATAATAAACTTCGCGATTTTGTACATATTTTCACATTTGGCTATACAATTAAAGTACTTCATAATTCTCGCTAATTTACATAACCAAGCCAACATCAGCAGATGTTCACCATCTGAAAGTTTACCATCTTTGTCGCTTCCTCCTATTGCAATAACATTCGGTTAAGCAAGCAACGTACTGAGATTGGTGTAATGATTGCGAAACGTATGGAAGTTATGTAAACGTAGTCCTTTCCTTACCATCAGGAGCCCCAAATGTTTGATTTTGAGACTTTCTTGTTTTGGGATTATAAACAAAATATTGTAAACTTTTCAACTTATCAGGTGATACAAGTACTAAAAATTGCAAAAAAGGATATGTAGCAACGAGAATTTTTCTCATATTTTTAGCCTGCTCCAAAACGCAATATAACAATTTGGAGAAACGCTGATGACTCGATCACATACAGACTTTTGGTTATAACCGATATGGATAAGAAAGCGAAAGCCGCTGCGAAGGACGAGTGGAAGGCTATCACAAGAGAGGGTAATCTAACTCTGAGAAAAAATCTGACAATTGACATCAAATGGGAGAACGAGACTCTTGATCACCAACTTATTGGGTAAAGCTCTAAGGAAACATTACCGCATTTGTAAGTATTTCTTAGGTATTTGAATTACAAAGGACGTGCCATGGAGATGTCGGATATTGTGGAATTTAACAATCGCCTTCTTACTGTTGATGATAAAACTGGTTTGGTATATGATATTACAAAACGCAAAGGCAAAGTAAGCAGAATGTGCCTAAGCTGATAAAGAGAACGATTGCGCGACGTTTAGGCCATACCCTGGCTTTTCCTCAATTCTGGACCAGGGAATACGACAAGCGGGATGAAAGTGGAATGGCTCACAGAGAAGGATGGTCTCCTTTACGCAGGAGGACACGGTTCTGTAAGCGAAAATTAAGTATATAGGGTGACCCAAAATTAGGTACACACTCTTCAATCGTTGATATCTCTCTTCCCATTGTGTATTTTTCCGCCGCTTAAGTACCTTTATGTAGAGGAGAATTCAACTTAGATTTGCAGCATTGAGCGGGTCACCGATCGGTCTTCAATACTGTAGGATTAGTGTAGGAACTTCGACAAAGATTTTAGGCCATTGGAAGCCGTATTTTGCCTCAGAGCAAAACTAAATAAGCTAAAAACTCTTACACTATGGTAGTGGAAGCCACTGATTTCGGATATGAATTCCACTTTATTATGGTGCTTTTTTCCAAAGCTATCCCAGGTAAGGCGTAATAACCGAATTCCCAGTATTTGTCAGAAACGTGATTACACCGTCAAAAAGCTGAAAATACTCGTAAAAAATTGTGTAGTGGAATTAGCGTGCGCGAAAAACCTAGTGCACGATTTTTTAGATTTCAAAAAAAAAATTGTCAAATGGCATATTTCACAATGGTTCCACATGCTGAAAGTTCTAACCGTAATCCTACAGTAACGAAAAGCGATCGGTGATTCAATCGATACTGTAAATCTAAGTTGAAGCGTCCTCAGAAAGGTAATTGAACGGCAAAAAAAGACCCGTTGGCAGAGAGATATTGACGATTGAAAAGTGTGTACTTACTTTTTGCACCCTGTATTTGAACTAAATGACGTCCAGATTCTGCAATGGCTAAAGAAAGCGATAATCCACGTCGTAGTGCTCAATTTTTTTAACCAAAACGTGATTTTTTCTGGAGGGACAAATCATTGCATTTGATATCAACCAGAAAATCTTCTATATATCAAGTTGGATTGAAGGTTTTTGCTGCTCCGTTTTTGAAAACCAGTAACTCGTTTTTGTTATGATAATTTCAATTGGCTCAGACTCCATCAAATAGTGCAAATCATTGGCTTTTGAGATACTTTGAAGGCTCTCTACTGAAATTTAAAGGAAGGAGAATAAAATAAAAAGTTTGCTCAAGATGGGGCTATTTTGGAGAAGCCCGTCAAAAATCTAGCATGATTTTAAAAAAATGCAGAACAGTCACTGCATAAATGATCACCTCTTTTTGTTTGACAGTGTTCGTACTAATCGAGCGTATCTACAGACATTCATGTTTTTTGTGAAAAATGCCAAATTTATTCGTTTTCCTATTATTTTAGTACGATTCTCGAGAATTATAACTTTCTATGAAATTCGCATAGAAGTTTTGGCGCTCAAAAAGGAAAGATTGTGAAACCTATCCTGCTGACTGTTTTGATTTACTAAAAAGTTTTCAGTTTTTTGACTGACCTGCTCAAACTAACCGCGTAATCTCCTTCTTTCGTTTTCATCTTTACAATCAAAGCTTAGAAGAAGCCGGACAAGGCGTCTCAAGAAAGATTTTTTGAATATAGTGCGACAGAACTTTTGGTTCAACCCAAAACAGCGTGAATATATTGAGATACGATAGGTTTTATTAGCAATTGTTAAGTAGAGCCAATATCTTTCTACTAAACTGCTTGACAGTAAAGTACTCTTGAAGACATTCTTCTCGAGCATCATTTGATGTTTTCCTTTTTGAATTTTTAGAAAGAAATTACAGTAATACGACTGTTAACCACGTTTTTTTTACTCAATGGCCCTCCATAAAACTGTCTATTAGCTATAAAAAGTACACGTATTTAGGAGTATAGAAACACGTCAACTGGTCAAGTCACCAGTATGGATCCGATGTGGATCAAGACTATCACCAAGACTGGAGAAGTGAGACTGTAGCTTATAAAATAAGAAAATGAAAAACTTTTTTTAGGTGAAAAGTTTGAACTGGTTTTGGCCATTCTCAAAGTTACGTAATGCATCTGGCTACCCAGAACCTGGCTATTTGACGCATGAAGCTGTGCAATGGTCTAGCGTCCATAGAAAATGGTTCTTCCTTCCAAGAAAGGCTTCAAAGACAGCTTACAATGAGACGGAGGACGAGACAAAGTGAACCTCTGGCTTTTTAATGGTATAACCTACTTATAATTTCTCCAATTTAGGGGATGCCAATTGCTGATTACGGCTGATGAAAACTTCGCAAACATTGTAGTGAAAAAAATTGACGGAGAACCCCATCCAAAAAGGGGTTACTCTGCATTTGATTTTATTCCAAACTCAAGGGACACGGTCATGGTTGCGCTCAAATCTGAAGAAGTAGGAAACCGTACGGAAAGTTACGTCAGTGTGCTAGCTATAAATGGCAGAGTGTTTTTGGAAGACCAAAACCTCGAAGGCGATCATAAGTTTGAAGGGATTTATTTCATATGAACTTCACCAATAAACCATTGTTTTCTCACGCAAATACGAACAAGAAATAAGCCATCTGGCTAGAAACATGCCTATATGTGAATTCATTTCTTATCTAGTATGTAATTTTAACCACTGTTCCTTTCTCTTCTAGATTTTTGAGGCGATTAAGTAAGCACGGTGAAAGCTGAAAGCACGAATATAACAGTGAAGGTGGTGGCACCCTTTTCTCTTGAAAATAGGTGGTCTTCATTACAATAATTAGGCTGCGTTTTGTTCAATTTCAACAATGCTATTTTCTTTACCTTTTATATTTGACCTCAGGTTGCTTCTGCCCTGCAGAAACTCGACTTCCAAACTTTCCACATTTTCGTATATGCTATGTATATGCGCTTCCCATTCTCCAAATAACGTGGATTAGCGCAGATATGCTATAACCAGACAATTTGCCATTCGAATAATTGTTAAAAGTTATGAAAAATATACAATTTCAAAGCTTTTCTGGACCTCCTCGTACGTCTCAAATTCAAATAGCTCGGTTGCTGGCACAAATGCAATGAGTGCACATTTTGATTCCTTCTCTTTATTGTTCTGTTGCGGATCTCAAATCATTCATGCGCATCTTTAAAGTTTGACTCCACTTTTGCAAACTCACCTCTTTCACAGTGCTTCAGCAAAATAATGTTCGCTTGCTTTACAAAACTCTTTGTTCAGATTACTTACATGCGCTTCTAAGCGTTCGGGAATCCAAAATCTTTTGAACATTACAGAACGAGTACTTTAATCATTGTTGATCTTAGTGAACGAAAACTGAGTTAAAAATTGTGACGACTGCGGTGTTGGCCGTGATGAAGTGTTTACTATTGGAGCAAGGTGTGAAATGAATTTGCTAAATACATCATGTTACCTTTCTTTTCACTTTCTCAATGTAATTTTTTCCATCTTTTCGAAAGATGATTGGCGTTTGTTGCGCCTTTTCAGCCACAGCTCACTCACCCTTGCTATGTAACCAACCATGTTTGCGCTTAATTAGTCTGTTTTTATGGAAAAGCCAGGCGAATCATCAAAGCATTATGCGCGTTTCGATGCATTATGTGCCGGTTTGGATAGCTCAGGAAATTTGAGCTAGGAAGGGGTCAACTTGCTATAAATTCGGAGAATTCCAAACCGAAGGCTACATAAACATTCGTGATAACGTCAAAGTCCTTTTCCAAAACAGGGACAATAAATAAAGCTCAAAATGATAATTTTTTGAAACAAGAGAAGTGTTGCGATATTAATTTCAGGTGATCTCAAACATATTTTGTAAGGATGTATAACCTGTAAATCTAAAGAGCACTCAAAAAACTCGTGATGATGGCGCGACCATGCGCGACGCGAACGCTTTCCCGGCAAACGTATTTTCTTCGTCTTCATCTCTACTCCAAGTTTTTTTCGCTTACATGTCATAGTATTTAGACACTAAATGTCACTGAGCTGAGCCTTGAGGTAGTCTTTCCATGTGAGTGATTTATGCCCTTGTGGACGCAAAGACTGCAGTCAAATTTGTCGTCACATTTTATAAATGACCTATAAACAAATAATGAGCACGGAGTAAATACACGAACATTTCATACTGTTTACTCAAATTACGCACATATAGGATAAGTTCAATGTTAGTTGAAGCTGAGAGGAAGTCTATGAAGTACAGATTTGTATACTTTTGATTTTCCTGACAATCACTGAGAGCCAACACATAATCCCAGAAGAAATTTTGAGTTTTATGAATATACTGCGCTACATTGCTGCTTTTGCCGCTGTTTACATACACAATTTTCAGATTCAATTGTACATCAAGAAAATGACATACACATAAAAAGCTGAACCGTATTGTGCATACGGCCACTATACTTTATCCAACAAAAACGTTTGAACAGTTGTGCGCTAACCTCAGGAAAGAAAGCAACAAACCAGAATTTACCAATAAAGGTGGTTTATTTAGACATTGTTCAAGTCAGGAATCTTTTGCAATTAAGACATGATGACTATTATTAGTAAACCTGTACGCGTATTTAAGCTGACCGATAAAACAACAAGATCTTCACCCAGTATAAATGCTGGTACTTCTTGCGCTTGCTAAGTAAGACATGTCGTATTTCTGAATATACACAAAGTTTTCTATTTGTTGCTGCTCGTAGCTTCATCTCAGGCTGAGCACCATAAGAAATTGATGAAACAAAAGACAGGAGTAGAAATTTCCAGTGAACCTTTTACATTGAACCTTGCAGCATACTCCTTTACCACGCAGAACTTTTTATATGTTGAAAAGTAGAAAAAAAAGTTGAGACTTTTTATTTTTTCTTTTTAAATTTTTTTTACATAAATCCATCTTATACGCTGTCTTCACTAACAGTGCTACGGGGGCCATAGAATTGGGAACAAATCGATGAAATTAAGTAAAAATGGCTATTCACGGTTTTTCTATAAGACTTCCGTCCAAAAATGGAATAATATTGAAGAAATTTGGCAATGAATGCGTACTCGAAATATCTCCACAAATTTACGAGTTTGAGTTGAGTTTGCGTTTTGTTGACGGATAGCAGATTAGTTTGATTGGCCAAATTTTTGGTAACTCGACCACTTTGAGAACACTCACTGACCGTTTGATTTGGCCGTAGGTTAAGATTCCAAATATTTGATTGTGTAACGTAGCCCGCCCAGAATGTGGTAGATTAAACAAGGGGAAGGGCCTACGAAGTGGTGCGATGATACTTGCTTAGAAGTCCAGGGTGTTTCGTAGAGTCCTTTAGGGCATTACTATGTCAATCCCAATGTTATTTCTCTGGCTTGACCAGTTTATCCGATTTGGTGCCTACATGCGGGTTCAGAAAACAAAAAAGAGGAGAAACCAGAAGATGGTTGTCGAAGGCTTGCTCGATCACCTTCAGAATTTCATCAAATCGTGAATTGGGTAAGACTTGTTATAGAGGAAGACAGAGGAACACATAGAAAAGCGTGGAAAATATTTTTTTAAACGTTCAAATGCTTATGCAATTTCTAATTGTTTAAATTTGGAATTTAGCCGCTCAATGCATGATGCCTATCAATACTTGCCTCAAATAAAGCGGCGGAGGTAAGGAAAGATGCTCGACGAATATAACAAGAAGTATAGATGCTTTTCCTAGAATAGCTTGTAGTGCCCTTCTATGTCATTTCTGATGATGGTCACACAAGCACCGAGTTCATGAGCAAATCCGAGACGAAAGTTGAGCAAATAGTATGCGAAGTTCACTCACAGCATGTGATTTACGATGATTAGCCACAAGTACAACACCGCTTACAAAAACATTCAAAATTTTCGTAAAGTCGCAAAATTCCGGAAATTCCCCCACATTCACGGAAATTTTGCTCGTTCTGTGAGCAGTATAGTACTCGAAAAGGACTTCAATTCCATCTCTTGTTGAACACTCACCTAGATTGCTTACAAGGGGAGGGGGGGGGGGAGGATACTTGGTGACCGTGGCCGTTCATAATGATCTGCAAATCAAAAAATGCGCCCATTAATGCTGATTTGAATACTGTCTTCCATATCTGCGAAACGATAACTTGGATGGAGTTACGATTATTATCTTTTATCATGAATAAATTGCGCTACAGCGGAGGGTCAAAATCATTGCTAAATTTTTTTTTACTTTTCAAAAGCTAAATAAAATTCAGACTTGTATAAATATAACAGCACCGTATAAATATAACAGCACTCCTTTTAAAATTCTTTCAAATAGCTTCAAACAGTTACCTATGACAAACTGGTAATTTTAACCACCCAAAAGTAAGCCGATTTTCTACGAAAAAATAGAATCAGCGTTTTGAGATGTATCTTATGGTATACATTGCATTCCAAATGGCCACGGTCACCGAGTATCCTTACCTGTTAGCTGTGCAAAGCTTCGAGGTCAACCTACTGGAACAGTATAAACTGTCAACCGGTCAAGCTCTGTGGAACTGTTAGCTAAGGGTTCGTGGATGGCCTTTGCCTACTATATAATACTCGCAAGTGGCCGCGAAAGTCGGACTCACCTTTTCAACGACTCATTGTGAATGTTGAAGCTCTTTGTTCTCGGAACAGTAAGTGTACTGCTGTTTCTTCTGTTTTCTCATTCAAACAGACCATTACGTACTTTTTTAGATACTGTTACTGGCAGCAGCAGCTCCAGCAAGGCGCGATGCAGGCGACCCGCAAAAGGTAAAATTGAGAGTAGTTAGGGAAAACGACTACTTCGACCGACATAAGATCGTTAATCAAAAGCATCTTCAAAATCGTGTAATTTTGAAAATTCTGTAAATAGTGCTTGACTATGCGATATGTAACTCAACGAAACTTACTGAGAATCGCTGGGAATCGTGAAATTACAAGAAGACGAATATTGTATAGACAAGAAGACGGTACTCCTTTTTCAGTATAGCTTGGAAAAGCCAAACTCATTTTTTTTCTTTTGCCAGAAACAGTCCCAGTGGTGTACGATGATTTCCCGATCCCCCCCCCCTCCCCTCGCCATCCCCTTACCCTTTTCCCTAGCTGACCGTTTACACTCGAAGGGGGCATGATGGAGAATAAAGAAAAGGTTTGAAAATATCTTTATGTGACATCTTCTGGCTCCATCTCCCATCTTCTAGAATAAGCGTGTAGTAAAGTTTTTACACAGACTTTGTGCAAAACAAACTCCTATATTTCAGGATGCTAATCACAAACAAGAAAATGGAACAGATTTGGCAAAAAGCGAAGATTGGGTGAGTTAACAAACTTTGGCAAACCTCTCGTTTGAGGTCTTTGTTGGAGTACTTTGGCATTTCAGGAGGATGTAAGTCAAAATGATGGATCAGTTGAACCGGTAGGATTTTTTTTCGCTCACGCATTGATTCTCACCTATAAAACATCCTTGTCGGCTTGATTTTGATATAAGCAAAAACTGCGCATGCATAGTAAATTATGTATACGTGATCAATATGCTTACTGTAATGATGTTTGCATAAAAAATGTTCTCACGAGGGAACGATCCCAACTTAAGGTGGCGAATTGGAATGAACCGCATACCATTAGATGCGCCTTGATGAGCTGATTCCAAATCTACCTTCCGCATCTGCGACAACATTATTTGCAAAAAGTTATGAGCGGTTGAAAAGCGAAGTTATCGGGGTTCAAATGCTAATGTGCTTCAAAATCCAACTTGGGAGCGCATGAATAGCATGATATTGAGTGTACTGATGTCGAGGAATGCTCACATTCTAAAGAAGCACAAATAAGTGTTTCTGAACAACTAATTTTCGAGAAATGGCGCTGTATGTTTGCCAAATTTGGATTTTTCATTGCTTATAGCCTTTACCAGAGAGCTTTAGTTGCTTTTTAGCTGTTCAAAAACACTTATTTGTGTTTCTTTTGAATGCAAGCATTCCGTGAAATCAGCACATTCAATATCATGCTAGTCGTGCACTTTCAAGTTGGATTTTGAAGCACATTATGCATCAAAACCCCAATAACTTCACATTTTCAACCGCTCATACCTTTCTGCAGATAACGTTGTCGCAGATAAGAAAGGTCGATTTGGAATCAGCTCATCAAGGCGCATCTAATGGTGTGCGGTTCATTCCAATTCGCCACCTTAAGTTGGGATCGTTCCCTTGTCAGAATTCAATTGTAATCCACCACATTCCAGCAAGAAACTGGAGAAGAGGAAAGAACCAACGAGTGGTGGGAAGACCTGGTAGGTCGTTTACACATTTTTTTCAGTTGTGCTCTTTGCTTGTAACCTTGTAGTAACGTTTAACACTTATATCGTAGCAATTGCAGAAACTAAAGTAGAATAATAGTTGTGCAGTTAAAAGATAACTAAGAAAAGGCGTTTTGTGCTCGATAATGTTTCTCTCGCAGAGCAGCGCTGTGATATGATGGAATCGATTAATTATCATTTCATAGGTCGAAACGCTGTTGACACAAGGGAAGCAAAATGCTGATAAAGCCGAAAACGAAAAGAAAGAGGTGAGAGCCTTTTGATTTGCTCTACACTTTCTTCCTATAACTATATAATGCGACATTATCAAGGTGCACACCTGAGGAAAGAAAATGTGATGTGTTCTTGCAATGAACAAGGGGACGATACTGTCGGCAAGACCTTAGATAAATTACAGTTTTTTTTTTTGATTGGTATTATGAGTTCATTAAAAAATTCATAGCACGAACCGACGAAAGGAAGAAGCCGAGCACGAAGCGGCGAAGGAAGAGGCTAAAGGGTTTGAACAGGAGGAGGAAAAGGATGGCGAACCCGAACCGGGGGGGGGGAGAGGGTGTAGAGCCCAGACCGAAGAAGGAAAATGGTGGAAAGACCGAATCGGTGAAGAAAGAGTCTGAAGAGAAAGTGGTTAGTTTACTCAAACTTCGTTTATCACATTCACGACAATACGACCCACCGGTGGATCGTACGTGTTCTGCCATTTCGGACAATACGACCCACCGGTGGGTCGTATGCTTTCTGGAGTTTTTGATTTTGCTAGTTTACCGTGAAACTTTTTAGACACCGAGTAAACTCCTGCATACATCTCTTAAAGTACTTCTCAAAAGATTAACACTTCAGACTACAGGGCCCATCAGTGACCTAAAAATATTCCGCAAACTCAATTTTGCGAAATATGCTCTGGTCCGAAATGGCAGTCAGCGAAATATCGGCCCTTCGTGAATGTGTTATTGCTTCACATGCTTGCATGAGTCACAAAATAAGAAGAATGAAAAGGCAAAGGCGAGGTGAAATCGTCATGCATTTTTAATAAGTGAGTGTACCGTTCCCTCAAACTATCACTCATATCAAAAGAAGATTGGAAGAGCACACACGCCGCGATTTTCAAGCTAATTAACTATCTGAAGTTCTAATAAGTATAGAATTTCACTGCCTTTGCGTATTTTTATGGTTAATATTTCAGGAGCCGGAGAAACCAAAAGGCGAAGCACCAGCACCAGCGAAAAATACACCAACTACACCACCAAAACCTCCGTCGAAGACTACACCAGCTACAATAAAACCTCTGTCGAAGACTACATTAGTCACACCATCAAAACCTCTGTCGAAGACTACACCAGCTACACCATCAAAACCACTGTCGAAGACTACGCCATCAAAACCTCTGTCGACGACTACACCAGCTACACCATCAAAACCACTGTCGAAGACTACACCAGTTACACCATCAAAACCTCTGTCGACGACTACACCAGCTACACCATCAAAACCACTGTCGAAGACTACACCAGCTGCACCACCAAATCCTCCCTCGAAGACTACACCAGCTACACCACCAAAACCTCCGTCGAAGACTACACCAGCTGCACCATCAAAACCTCTCTCGAAGACTACACCAGCTACACCATCAAAACCACTGTCGAAGACTACACCAGTTGCACCATCAAAACCTCTGTCGACGACTACACCAGCTGCACCATCAAAACCTCTCTCGAAGACTACACCAGCTGCACCACCAAAACCTCCGTCGACGACTACACCAGCTAAACCATCAAAACCACTGTCGAAGACTACACCAGTTGCACCATCAAAACCTCTGTCGACGACTACACCAGTTGCACCATCAAAACCTCTGTTGACGACTACACCAGCTGCACCATCAAAACCTCTCTCGAAGACTACACCAGCTGCACTACCAAAACCTCCGTCGACGACTACACCAGCTACACCATCAAAACCACTGTCGAAGACTACACCAGCTGCACCACCAAAACCTCCGTCGACGACTACACCAGTTACACCATCAAAACCTCCCTCGAAGACTACACCAGCTACACCACCAAAAGCTCCGTCAAAAACTACACCAGCTGCACCACCAAAACCTCCGTCGAAGGCTACACCAGCTACACCACCAAAACCTCCGTCGAAGATTACACCAGCTACAACACCAAAACCTCCGTCGAAGGCTACACCAGCTACACCACCAAAACCTCCGTCGAAGATTACACCAGCTACACCACCAAAACCTCCGTCGAAGAATACACCAGCTACACCACCAAAACCTCCGTCGAAGACTGCTCCAGCTAGACCACCAAAACCTCCGTTGAAGACTGCTCCAGCTAGACCACCAAAACGTCCGTCGAAGACTGCTCCACCTACGCCAAGAAAACCTCCGGGACCAAGAACAAGGCCAAAGGTGCAGTTGTATTAACAATAACACATGATTCGCCTCATTTAAATTGTGGATTTCTTAAGCTAGTGCAAATGAGAAGAAGCGCTGCGAGAGCTAAAACCTTGCCAAGAAAGAAACATGCTTAAAGTGAGTTTACACAGCATTACGTTTTAGCTGAAACATGCTTAAGATTTTGCAAACTATTATGTAATCTGTATTTTCAGTGTGCACCTTTCGTCACCATTGGAGAATCTGTTAAAGCCGAAGTATCTTGATTGTGTCAAGCATTGCAAATAAACTATCGGTTGTTTTTGTTGTTACATCATTCAAGAAAAGTCACTCTCGTTTTGTGATCCACTACAAATATTGTGCGAGCAGGGTTAACAAGATAGCAAGCTATATCAAATTTGCATATAATAATGAAAAACACAAATCTTCTCATGCCAATATTGCGACCTTGTGAATATTGAACAAAAGTCCTTTTCTTCTTTTCAGAGTTGCTTATCTATATTTATCGCACTTTACGCGTGTTTTTGTTCGTTGCTAGGTCTACCTTGAAAACATTGGAATAGAAACTCTTTAAAACCTGTTTATATTATTTTACAGACCTGCTTGAAGACTTTTGCAGAAATTAGCACCTCTAGAATACTACCAAGAATGTTGCCAGGGGTTTTGGATTTTTCGAAAGTACATCTAATCTACAGGCACACGATGCTGCCTATAAGGAACAAAATACTCCCGTTACCCTAAAGTGACGGGGAGAGACCGGTGCTTTGCCTTATAGCGTAGATCTAAGTCGAGTCGAAATGGCCTTTCCAGATGAGACCCATACTGCTTTGAAGAGTATTAAGCGGTGATTCCAAATCTGCCTTCCTAATTTGCGAAGCGCCTCTGGACGCCGAGTTATGACCGTTTTTCGGAGCGAAAAATGAATGCAGAATTTAGGTAAAATTGGTTGTTACAATCTTTCCAGCGCTCAGATAAAGCAATGTTAAGTATTAGCGTATTAAATAAAATGTATCCATTGCATAAACAGCTCTGATACTTGACACTGAACCATTTGAGCAAATTTGGGCGATTTTGCTCCAGTTTTGCGTTCAATTTTTTGACCTGAAAAACGAGCATAACTCGGCGTCCAGAGGCGCTTGGCAGATTTGGAAAGCAGATTTGGAATCATCGATTAATGCTCTTCAAAGCAGTATGGATCTCATCTCGAAAGGTCACTTCGACTCGACACGGTTCGCTTGTAAGTTGAAGCCAACTCTATAAAATAATACTTGAAAGCTGTCGAAAGACATTGGGGCAAGATAGATACATGGCAAACATTGTGAACAACTTTTGGAACACCATGTACTTCGTATTATTAAACTGCTTATGACTTGAAATATAAAGACGGTGATCACTTTGTAATGAATTTGTCTTAAAGCAAGAGATTTTGATTATATATAGATTTTCTGAATTTAAAGACAAGCAAAAGAAAGTTGATTTCTATGTCAGAAAGCAGAGCATACCTATTTATGAGTTTTTTATTCAAATGGAATTTTTCTTGAGTAAAGGGAATAAAATAGAGTGCGGCGGTAAAAACATCTCATCTCATTTTTAGAGCGTCTATGATCAAATTGATTTTGTTTTGATGTTTATAAAGCTGAAGAAGAGAAAAAGACAATACCAAAAGTCAGGGTACTATTTTCTTGAGGTTGCATAACTACGAGTTCTCCACGTACGGCGCAGTCAGCTATAGTTTCTACGTCGAATTAGCCACCAGTATCTGTAACTTTTTTGAAGACGAATTGATTACTATGAAGGTGACGGGATGTATAGTTGAAACGACCAAAAAATTCTCTCGAATGAACGAATTTCGAATAATCGGCTTTTGAAAAATACTCGAACGAACGAGTATTATTCGATATGTGTTTTCCAGATTATTCAATTTCGAATTTTCGAATAATGCTACATTTCAAAATTCGAATGAAAAGTATTCGTGTAAATGTGGTTAATCGCATAATCGACTATTCAGATAATTCGATCGATCTAGTAGCTCAAACTTTGTTGGTTTTTTCTTTGTCGTAGTTTTCTGCAAAAAAAAATTAATCGCTATATCTGATTTAGATTTATAGCTGATAATTATATGCACAGCAACGGTAAGAACGATTAGGTTACTGTCTTGTGATCAGACTCTGTATACATACACAAGCTGTTCTAAATATCCTTATTGGTTGTTGATAACTCCCTTGCCATAAATAAAGTTTTTGAGAAGCTTTGAGCACCATTTTGTAAAGTTACTCCAACTTAGATTTACGCTATAGAGGGAATCAGCGTCGCTCTTTTTACTGTAAGATTACGGTGGGAACTTTCGGCATATGGCGTCGCTGTGAAAAACCTGTCATTTTGACCAACTTCAAAGAAAAATCCGAGAACTTGTGTAATAGGTTTCTCATGGACGCCGATGTTGATGATTTCCGTATCATCAACCATTCATGAACTCCATATTCTATATAGCCTACGGAATCCCCGTAGGCTAAATGGTGAGCTACTCACTCTTGAGTATCTAATCATCAAGAGTGAGTGGTACCCGTGCGCCAGGAGTGTAGCCAATCGGCGGCATCTCCTTTCAAGCACCAACTCGTGTACATTGTACCCTGTACTCGGTTCAGCTCCGCCTTCCTTCGTATATAAGGAGCCTCCGAATGTATTGGGGGTTGCTCCCCGGTCCACACCGGGACACCTCATCACCTCTTCTCGAATAATCTACGCCCGTGCGAATAAACCTTATTCCACAACTCGTCTACCCCTAATCACTTGGTACCCACCAAATTGGTGCATCGGCCAGTGATTTTCCTTGCATTTTCTAGGCGAATCCTCCTAAGGACACGAGAAATCAAAGCCTAAGACCCGCGTGGCAGGCTCTATTGCCAACTATTCGACTCTCGTGATTGCTGGTTCACCCACTTTCGCGGTCTTACTAAGCTGTCAGGTCCTATCCACAGCTTAGTAGAGGTTCCTAGCTGACTGACTGGTTCATCCACAGTAAGCGACAGACTCCTCGCACTCTCGGCTACTAATTAGCCAATATTCGACTCTAGTAATTGTTGGTTCATCCACCTTTACTAATACGAGTCTTGCTAAGCTATCAGGTCCTATCCATAGCTTAGCAGAGGTTTTCTAACTAATTGACTTGTTCATCCACAGTAACAGAACTCCCCAAAATTTTTTTTGGCTTCCATAGCCAAAAACACTCTGTGATTACTGGTTCATCCACTTTCACAAACGAGTTTAATCTTGCGAAGCTATCAGGTCATATCCATGGCTTAGCAAGAAGATTTTCCATCTGACTGACTGGTCCATCCACAGTTAGCAACAGAAATTCTCGAACTTTTTTTGGCTTCCATTAGCCAAAACACTCTGTGATTGCTGGCCCATCCACTTTCACAAACGAGTTTAATCTTGCGAAGCTTCAGGTCATATCCATAGCTTAGCAAGGAGATTTTCTAGCTGACTGACTGGTCTATCCACAGTTAGCAAAGAAATCTCAACTTTCCAAGCTCATTTACGATTGGCTCACCGATCTTGAGCTTTGGATTGTTACGTTCACGGGAAAGGTTCCAACACCTTACCGTCCAGTACAGCGCACAAGCCAACCAGGCGCGCTTGCTGACAGCTAGTAGACGCTCGGCACTCGATTGCCAGCTCACTTGAAAGCTTCTTTGCAACCAGTAAGGACAGATATCGTATCGAGGCCAGCCCTGCTGTCGCCCTCAAGCCAAAGCGATCAACAAAAAAAGGATACATACTTCCAAATTGGAACGCTTGGAATCACTACACCAGCCCACGACCCTACCACGTGCAGCAGAAAAGAATGATAGCGCTCCAGCTTCTCAAGATCAAGATTAACAACGCCTGCAAACTCGTGAAATCCCACGAGTCACAAATCGAGGATACTGATGTCCCCTTCACATTCCCTACACTAAAAGAAGAGTCTGAGCAGTACATAAAAGAGAAAACAGGATTGATAACCAATCTTCTTAACTCTCTACACAACGCAGTGAAGCTTCAAGAGACGCAACTCCGCGATCGAGTACATGCACGGAATGAGGAAAAAGAAAGAGACAAACTGATGATGGAGCTCAGCAAGCACCTAGAGATGGAGTCACTTGACCTGGAAGTGATTGTAGTGCAGTGGCGGACAAGGATAGAGTTCAGGCAGCATGAACTGAAAGAACAAGACGCACTACTGCACTGCGATGCTTCAAGCATACCGAGTCAACCAAGTAGTAATAATGGACAAGCTTGGGTTCCAGAACGTAATGAAATGCAGATCAAAATTCGGAAACCTCTGCTGGAAATCCCTACGTTCTCAGGCAATTTCCGAGAATTTAACAGCTTCTGAACCGTCTTCGAATCTCTTATCCACACTGACGAGGAGCTATCGGATACAGATAAATTCCTCTTTCTGAAACAAGCAATGAAGGGGAAAGCAGCAGCCACTTTGAGCTGCATATCCGTCATCGGAGACAGATATCAGACAGCGATAGATATCTTAAAGAAACATTTCGATCGCTCTGCCAACATGGCAGATATACTTATAAATGAGATCGAAAAACTACCCAGGGCCTCAGATGATCCGAGAAGTTGCCGAGACACGTTCGAAGCAATCAACTCAAGGATCATCCACCTGGAGCAAACGGGAGCAAAGATAAACGCAGACAGACTTTGGCGTCGAATAATCTTTTCCAAATTTCCCGAATCCATCTGTACGACTGCCATCCAGAAAGAAGCGGTACAAGATGATCCATTTGATGTTAGCAAAATCCTGAACACCATCGACAGCATCATTTCATTGCGAGAGACAATCTTGCTAACAACGGAAACTTTCTTTCCAACCAACTACCACCCAAACAACCAAGAAAACGAAAGGACTACCAGATGCGATAGAGAGGAACACTTTTCGAAACCAAAACGTTTGTGTTTATGTGGACAACCACATTCTCCTCACACCTGTCAGAGATACACCACACCAGAAGCTCGGCGACTTGAAGCAACAAACCAAGGAGCGTGTTGGAGATGTTTTGCAAGCGATCACGACTCAAACGCTTGCACGAATTTCGGTGTGTGCCCCAAATGCAAAGGATCACACCATGGATCTCTTTGCTTGTCAGAAGCAGGAAAGCAGAGGATTCTCGACGCAATCCCGAGATCCTACCTTGATCGACATTCATCTGCTCCTTGGTCATCACGTGACATCAGTCAGGATCGTCATGAGAAGAGTAATACGCACGTCGTACAAGGCTCACGACAAGAAGTCTACAATCCCGAAGTGCTTCCACTTGCACAGGATCAATGCATTCTTCAAATTTTTCGGCAGTATAACCAACGAGGCAGAGTGGGATTACCAGCCAGTAACGATTCTACTTGACTCCGGTGCACAACGAAGTTTCATCAAATCAGAACTTCGTGAAGAACTCAAGCTTCCAGTCCTTCGTACTACTTCGTTTTCTAAATCGGGAATGGGCGAACAACAAGAGCAATTCAACTCATCTGAAGTACAAATCACCTTGAAAAGTCTCTACAGCTTCAAAAAAATCAAGAACTTGTCATTGCACACTAAGCAGAAGCTGACTACCGACATGCAGACGGCAAGTCTCACGGAAGCAAACTTGCGTCCCATCTCTAACAGGAAACTGATAATCGCTCAAGATACGCTCTCCTCGAAAAGCATCTCACCCGATCTGATCATAGGACAAGACCTCCTAAACCTTGTTACTCTCCACAACGACAGAGTGCATAAGCTTCCTTCGGGCCTCATTCTGACTCCAACCATCTTCGGATACATTATATCAGGGACGAGCGCCACTACCAGTACATCAAGTCTTGTTGGCACATTCGGCTGCATATCAACGCTGAGGGGAACCCTCAGGAACAACCGCCCAACATTTCCACAACACAGCGAGAGATTGAAGAAACCCAAATCGTACCCTTATCGCAACAATGCGAACACACGAACGGGTGACAAGCCATTATCGGCGAAGCAGGATGAAGGAACAATCCAAAGAAGAACGATTCCGTTGCGAACAAAACTACAACCATGTTCTTCATCCAGCCACAATCCAGCTTGACAAGGCAAACAGTCACTGCCTCCATTCTCGCTGAAGCTCGAGCAGACCGACAACGTTGGCTGGCCACAGTACGCTCCACAAACTCCAATGTTCGCGCCCAATACCGAATGGAGTGGCTACCGCAGCGGTTCACAAATAATGAAGCCAAGATAAGGATGACGAATACACCGCAGAGAAGACATCATGAGTACACACATCGCGCAAGCACGCCCTCTGTCAAGGATATGGTCATCAATGAATCATCTACCATCGATTCAGTATGGAAAAGGAGGAAATGGCGAGGACGACGAGCAGCGCTAAACCGCCAAACAGCTCCAGCAACCACTCCAGAATCTATTCCCATTCTTTTCCCACTTTATCTAAGTGATCGTACTCCTGTGTATATGTTTAAGATACTTGCAACTCCTGCTTTATAGCTCATTTTTTATGCGTAGGTATTAACTTATTCGCTAGTCAACTTCACATGTATCTGCTACTAATTAGTATCTTACCAGATCTCACTTTCGTCTCGCTCGCCCGGAGTGTTGATGATTTCTGTATCATCAACCATTCATGAAATCTATATTCTATATAGCCTACGTAGGCTAAATGGTGAGCTACTCACTCTTGAGTATCTAATCACTCAAGAGTGAGTGGTACCCGTGCGCCAGGAGTGTAGCCAATCGGCGGCATCTCCTTTCAAGCACCAACTCGTGTACATTGTACCCTGTACTCGGTTCAGCTCCGCCTTCCTTGGTATATAAGGAGCCTCCGAATGTATTGGGGGTTGCTCCCCGGTCCACACCGGGACACCTCATCACCTCTTCTCGAATAATCTACGCCCATGCGAATAAACCTTATTCCACAGCTCGTCTACCCCTAATCACTTGGTACCCACCAAAGCCGAGTTCAATACTCAATTTGTAAAAATTGTAAAGCCTTCTAAAAGTTGTAACTACATTTTTAGGGGCATCGAGAAAACGGCTGCTGTTGCCTATCAGGCATAACTTCTTCTTAAGGAAGCATGAGAAATGAGAAATGCAAATTTCATATTAAAAATTAGCAACAGTTCAGTGGGAGAGCTTTCAGATTGTTTCGTTCCCTATCTGATCCAAAATATGACCCTCCATGGCTCAAAATCGTCTTTAAAGTTTCTACCGTAATCCTGCATCAAAGAAGAGAGAATAGGTAGCTATCTGTATCTAACATCTAACGAGGAAAGCTAGTTCGAAGTGCTCTTGTTGGATGAGATGTATGCGTTGTTAAAGGGCATGAAACCCTGATTCCAACCCTGCCTTCTTTATCTACAGAAGGTTTATGGACGGGAAGTTATGAGCGCCTTTTAGTGCGAAAAAAATGAATGTGCGTTTTGATAAAATGGGTTAGTAAAATATTATTAGCCCTCAAATAATGCAATCAAGGGGTGGCTTGACTACATAGACCACCGATTCGATGTTTAATTGGGGTTCGGAGCAACAAAAAGGGTTGAGAAAGCAGAAAATCGGTGTCGAATACTTGCTCGATCACCTTCGAAATTTCATCAAATCTTAAATTGACTAGGGACTCTGCCATAGAGGGAGATAGAGGAACACATTGAAAAGCGTGGAAAATATTTATGAATGTTCAAATGCTGATGCAAAATTTCTTTTTTTTTTGAATTTGGAATTTATCCATTCATAAATGCGTGATGCCTGTCACTTGCCTCAGATAAAGCAGGCAAAAGTCAGAAAAGATGTTCGACGAAAGAACTAAAAAAAGTGTAGATGCTATTTTGAAAACTTGTAATGCCCTTCTATGTCATTTTTGGTGGCGGTCATAGAAGCACCAACTTCATGACCAAATCCGAAACGAAAGTTGAGCAAATACTATGCGCAGTTCACCACTGCATGTGATGTACGGATGATCAGCCAAAAGTACAATACCGCCCAAAGAACGTACAATTTTGCAAAATTCCCGGAATTCAGCGACATTCGGAAATATTGCACATTCTGTGAGCGGTGTTGTACTCGAGAAGAACTTTGACTCCATGTCATGTTGAACACTCATCCAGATTACCTAGCTGTGCAAAGTTCAGAGTCAACCTTTAGTGAAGCAGTATGTTAGCTGAACATTTGTAAATAACCTTTATTAAAGGTGAAAATCGGAAGTGGCCGCAAAAGTCAGATTCACCATTTTCAATAACTCATTGAAAATGTTGGAACTCTTTGTTCTCGGAACAGTGAGTGTACTACTGTTTCGTGTTTTCTCATTCAAACAGCACAGTATATACTTTTTTAGTTACTGTTACTGGCAGCAGCAGCTCCAGCATGGCGCGATCCAAACGATCCGCAAGAGGTAAGATTGAGAGTAGTTAAGTGAAAACGACTATTTCGACTGAAATCAGTTCGTTGACAAACACATCTTCAAAATGCTTCTTTCGAAAGTTGTGTAAATGATGCTTTACATATCTGCGATATGTGAACCTAACGAACTTGATTTGAGCATTGTTGTTAATCTCGAAAACAAAAGCTCGGTTCTTTTTTCCCAGTATAACTTGGGAAAGCCGAACTCGTTTTTATCTCTTATCAAAAACAGTCCCAGTAGTGCACGATGATTTTCCTTCCCCCCTCTCTCCCCCTCCCTTGTGACCGTCTCCCGCTCTTCCGGGGACGGTCACGAGGCGCGATTTCTACAGGGTCACCAACTAAAGAGCCCAGTTTAGAGCTATGCGTGTCTTTTGATGATACCAGGCAAAGTGCCTACTAACCATAGGAAGCTACCACTTGCCAAGTTTGGCTACTTTTGGTGGAAACTTGATTAAACTATTCATGAAAAGGCCATTAGGTACGTTTCCAAGGGTTTTTGATCTCCAGCACTTATTTTTCAATCTATTTCAAAATGATAAGATCGAACAACCCACGGAACAGTTATAAATATCTCTCTAAAAATTTGAATTGCTCCTAGAATTCATGAAATACTAAAAATGCGCTAGTTAGTTGTCCATCTGGCGATAAAAATCGCGCTTATTGACGTACACTGCGCTCTTCCCTAGCTGACCGTTTAAAATCGAAGGGGGCATGATGGAGAACAAAGGAAAGGTTTGGACTTGTCTTCATGGGGTATTTTTTGACTTCATCCCTCATCTTCTATAGTAAGCGTATAATAAAGTTTTTACAAAAAAGTTGTGCAAAACGAACTTCTATATTTCAGAGTGATGATCCTACCTCTGAAGTTGGAGGATCGGGAGGAAGCGTTGTTAATAAGGTGGGTAAACAGACTTTGGCAAACTCTTTGTTCTCGGAACAGTGAGTGTACTACTGTTTCATGTTTTCTCATTCAAACAGCACAGTATATACTTTTTTAGTTACTGTTACTGGCAGCAGCAGCTCCAGCATGGCGCGATCCAAACGATCCGCAAGAGGTAAGATTGAGAGTAGTTGAGAGAAAACGACTACTTTGACTGAAATCAGTTCGTTGACAAACACATCTTCAAAATGCTTCTTTCGAAAGTTGTGTAAATGATGCTTTACATATCTGCGATATGTGAACCTAACGAACTTGATTTGAGCATTGTTGTTAATCTCGAAAACAAAAGCTCGGTTCTTTTTTCCCAGTATAACTTGGGAAAGCCGAACTCGTTTTTTCTCTTCTATCAGAAACAGCTCAATAGTGTACGGTGATTTTCCGTTCCCCCCCCCCCCCTCTTGTGACCATCTCCCGCTCTTCCGGGGACGGTCACAAGGCGCGATTTCTACAGGGTCACCAACTTAAGAGCCCAGTTTAGAGCTATGCGTGTCTTTTGATGGTACCAGGCAAAGTGCCTACTAACCATAGGAAGCTACCACTTGCCAAGTTTGGCTACTTTTGGTGGAAACTTGATTAAACTATTCATGAAAAGGCCATTAGGTACGTTTCCAAGGGTTTTTGATCTCCAGCACTTATTTTTCAATCTATTTCAAAATGATAAGATCGAACAACCCACGGAACAGTTATAAATATCTTTCTAAAAATTTGAATTGCTCCTAGAATTCATGAAATACTAAAAATGCGCTAGTTAGTTGTCCATCTGGCGATAAAAATCGCGCTTATTGACGTACACTCCGCTCTTCCCTAGCTGACCGTTTAAAATCGAAGGGGGCATGATGGAGAACAAAGGAAAGGTTTGGACTTGTCTTCATGGGGTATTTTTTGACTTCATCCCTCATCTTCTATAGTAAGCGTATAATAAAGTTTTTACAAAAAAGTTGTGCAAAACGAACTTCTATATTTCAGAGTGATGATCCTACCTCTGAAGTTGGAGGATCGGGAGGAAGCGTTGTTAATAAGGTGGGTAAACAGACTTTGGCAAACTCTTTGTTCGAGGTCTTTGTTGGATAAGGTCCGAAAATGTAGGAAGAAGAATGCCAAGAGGAAGGGGAAAGAGAGGAGGATCCGGTAAATGTACTGGTAGGTTTTGCTTACGCATCCTTGTTAGCTTGATTTTGACACAAACAAAAAGCTGCACATGTATAGTAAATATTACATAATGAATATGCTTACTGCAATAATGTTTGTACAAGGAAAGCTGTCAAAATCTGTAATGGAAGTATCACCACATTCTAGCAAGAAAATGAGGAAGAGGGACACCCACCGAACTCCGTCTCCGAAGAAACGGTGGGTTACCGTTGACATACTATTTTTCTATTGTTGCAATTTGCTTGCAATCTTTAAAACTCCTATAACTCTTGTAGTAATTTGAAAATGATAGTAGTTTGATTAACGGAGAAGCTAAGTCGATATTCCATTTTACAAAACAGGGCCGTTGAATTTCTCAGCTTCATGTTCGATGATGTTTACATCATCGAACACGAAGCTAAGGAACTACTAAAAAAAACTACTACTGTGATATTACGTACACCTTTAGTTATCATTTGATAATTCCCATCGTCCTCGACAGAAGAAAATGGATCAGAAATTAATTGAGGAAACTCTAAAGGCGAAAAGGAAAAGATGAGAGCTTTTGGTTTGCTCTTAACTCTCCTCAACCGAATAGCACGACCTTTTCAAGATTTATACTAAGGAAAGAAACTATGATTGTTCTTGCAATGAATTTGAAAGGCAGCTTTCAATTATATATCTTTTATAACATCTCAAATAAACAACTATGTTTGATTGGTAATATGAATTCACTTGCTGATTTTATAGCCAGAACCGCCGGAAAAAGAGAACGTAAATGAGGTATGAATCTGCCGCATTTCTTCTGAACAAAATATTGCTATATAAATTCGCAAGATCATACTGAGGAGGAAGTTGAAAGAAAAGAGGAAGTTGATGTGAGATTTCTGAGGATTTTCAATTGACTGCGTATACCGTAACTTCAAACACATACTCACATCGTTTTCTATGTTTTGGATGTATAAGAAATTGGGTCGTAAAATTCCTTGTAGCTTCAGATGTTTTACATAATCGAAACTAGTACTGTAACATAACACCACTAGTACTGTGGTATGACGAAACACTCCTTAGTTATTATTTGATAGGTCCTACCGACAGAACCGGAGGAACCAAACGGAGAGGAAAAGAAAGAGGTGAGAGCTTTATAATTTGCTCCCTACTTCTTCCTTACAACTGAGTAGCGACTTTATCGAGATTTACACTAAGGAAAGAATATGATGTGCTCTTGCAATAAATTTGCTAGGCAGCTTATTATATTTATTATCATGAAGACCTTTGATAACACTACTGTGTTTCATTGATATTATAAGCTCAATTACCAGTTTATAGTCTGAACCGCAGAATAATGAGGATGAGAAACAAAAGGTAAATTTGCTGCATATTCCGTTCACAAACTACTGCTACAAACTTTGATCTTGCAGAAGAAGACTGAGGAAAAGAAGAATAAAGAAGAAGAAAAAGAGAAGGTACGATTTCTAAGCATTTTTCATTGATTGCGTATTCATTGCTTCAAGTAACTCCCAACACGCGAATATTCGAAAGAATTTCGAGAACGTGATATTTTTACTTATTTTCTTAGTTTAGAGCGCAGACACTTCTGATCAATGAGAAGTCAGTTTCTGCTTGTGACTGAGAATTTAGGCCTTGATACTTGATTCTCAAGTCATATTACGAAACAAGCTAATGTTAATAGCAAGGTCTTCCGCCTAAGCATGAAGCAGAGTCGGTAGATGATTTTATGGAGAGTGTGATGGTCTCATTGTTGAGAGAACAGAACAAGCAAGGAACAGAAACTTTTTTTCGGAGAAATTGCAAAATCATATATTACACACACACATTGGCAAAATTTACAGTTTTCTTGAGCAGACAAAGAAACCTAGATAAGTAATCTAGTCCAAGATCTAGGAATCAACTTGTTTATGTGAATGATTTCTGACTTTCCAGGAGAAAGAAGAGGAGAAAGCACCGGAAACACCTAAAGCTCCTGTGGTAAGATTCTGCTTCTTCAGGGTTTGCTCTTACGGGACAACGTAAGCCAAACAGTTTGCCATTAGAACTGAACTTACCAAAATTTGTTGTAACTTTTTTGCGTTACATCCGAAAAAAGGATATGGGAGATTAACTCTTGTGTACGATTTTTAGTCAGTTCAGTGTAGTCTAGGGGCGCTCGTTACATGCGTTCGGCAAATTATAAGTCGTCCCCGCGCGGAATGTAATTCAGGAAAATTTTGCTGTTTTGTAAATCCTAGCACTAATGCTCCTTCTTGTATTGTTAGTTGGCTTCTTTTGCTAATTTTATGCCTCTCGTCATCGGATACCTACTTTCATAACGCAACGACTTGAGGCTGTGGGTGTTGTGCTCTACAGCTACCGGTGAACACTGTCTCAGTTTTATGTCCAGTGGGTACTAGATTAACGGCAAACATGAGCACAGGGAAAGTGAAGATTGACCTTTGGCGTATATTTATTAAGGTAGAAAGAAAGAAGTTTACATGTGTAAATACATTTAAGCTTGATGGTGCAGAAAAACATATCTGAGCTTTAATAACATTTCCGAAGTCGCAGGTGTACAGTGAAATACATCTGCATTTGATGAACTAGGCTTGTATCACTTTACTGCAACTCTAACCAAGTGTTGTAGTTTCATAAATCAACTGAGAATTGGATTTTACGCTTGCAATAGTTGGCTACAATGCCGCACTAGTTACAGTAAAAGGTCTCTTCCTATTTGCAATTCGCAACATTGGTAACGTAATATAATATAAGGCTGGCTAAAAAATAACTTCATTTTGGCGCATAAATCTTCACAAAATTTTTCTTGTTTTATCCGTAACTTTTTTGCACAATGGTTGTTTAAAGCTTCCACTATCGCAAACCAGCACTCAGAATTCTCTATTATCTAAAACATACTTTACGGCCCAACATGGTTAAATTGTATGAAAAAGCTCAGTTTTTTGAATTTCTAAGCTTCTCGTATTGTAGTAAATGTAGAGATGAGTAAACCATGTTCGAATAAACGTTTTTTCTCTGTCCAGCGAATAACAATAAAACCTGCGATACGCTGTTTTGAGATTCTTTGATAGAAAAAAAAACGAAATTAATAGTGTTTCACACATTAACGTATAGTGAAGTTGGGACTTCTCGTTTTCTGCATTTCTCTTTAATGAAAAAGAATGTTATTGAAAAAGTTTAGATCTCACTTCTCACTAGAACATTTTTGCAGCACTTGTAGGAACCGCAATAGCGACTGAAGCTATTTACTAAACAAATTAACATTGAAGCTACTTTATTGCTCAACCTTTAGAGTTATATAACTATGTGAAGCTTTAAGTCAAACAAACAGAATGTGACAGAATGTTACTGCTTCCCAAAAATTTTTGATAATTCAGGGTCCAGAGGGAGATCCGGATAAGTCAACGCTAGCAAAAGTGACACCAAAACCAATACCACAAGTTCCGAGGAAAACGGTTAAGAAGGTGAACGATAAGAAGAAAAACAAGAAGAAGAAGAAGCCAGCCCTCAGGAGAAAAGGAAGAGGCAATCAGAAAAAGTCGAGAAAACCGAAGCATAACAAACTCCGTAATAATAAGAAAGTAGCAAAATCAAAATTAAAGGTGCAGTTATATTGACAATGACACATGATTTAAATTATGGATTTCTTACAGCAGAAGAAGAGGCGCGCTGCGAAAAATCAGTCGAGAAGGAGACGTACCTGATGTCAGTTTACACAGCATTGCATTTTGGCTAAAACGTGCTTTTTGAAAGAATACCATGTGATCTGTATTTTTGTGCTCCTTTCGTTACCTTTGGAGAAACTGTTAAAGCCAAAGCATTTGATTGTGCCACGCATTGCAAATAAACTATCGGTTGTTCTTGTTGTTACATTATTCAAGAGCAGTCATTCGCGTTTTCTGGTACACTCAAATCTTGTGCGAGCAGGGTTAACAAGATAGCAGGCTATATCAGATTTGCATATAATAATGAAAGAACACAAATCTCCCCATGTCAACATTATGACCTTATGAATCTTGAACAAAAATCCTTTTCTTTACAGAGTTGCTTGTTTATATTCGTCCACTTCAGCGCGTATTTTTCTTCGTTGTTGCGCTAGGTCTACCTTGAAAATATTGGTAAAAAACTCTTTGAGAACCTGTTTATTTTGTTTTATAGGACTGCTTGAAGACGTTTGCAGGAATCAGTATTTCTAGAATTCTGTCAAAAAAGGTGTCAGGGGTTTTGGATTTTTTTTGTTGTTGAAAATACTGCTAATTTACAGCCACATGATGCTGCCTACCTTTGAGTAATGATTGAAGTACTCTCTTAACCCTAAAGTGACGGAGAAAATTTGGTGCTTCGCTTTACACCATAGATCTAAGTTGAAGACAACTCTATAGAATAATACTCGACGAGTGGCGAAAGACATTGGGATAAGACAGATACAAGGCAAACATTGAGACATTTTTTGGGGCGCTAAGTACTTTGTATTATTAAACCGGTTATGACTCGAAATCCAGAAGACGGTGATCACTTTGTAATGTATTCATCTTGAAGAAAGAGATTTCAGATGTGGATAATCACAATTTTCCGAATTTAAAGACACGCAAAACAGAAAGTAAACTTCCATGTCAAAACGCAGAGCATACCATTTACGAGCCTTTTATTCAAATAGAATTTCGAAAACGAATTAGGCATGTATTGAGCCCTTATATTTATCTTGTCTTATTTTTCTTGACTAAAGGGGAAGAAAGCGTCTATGATTAAATTGATTTTGTTTTGATGTTTTTAAAGCTGAAAAAGAGAAAAAACCTGCAATACTTAGAGCTTAAGGTACCTAGAAATTGCATGACTAGAGCTATTCACGTCAGTTAGCCACCAATGTTTATTGTCGAGGCTAGAAAGTGTCACAATCTCGCAACTGGCTATGATAAACATAGTATTAATTCACTTTAGGGTAAAGCTTAATTGGTGGTATGTAAAGCTGCCATGATCTGGAATAAATCTCAATGAATAACTCCCGAATTCTGAGATATCTCTGATTGGAAACATGAAGAAGATTCATTTTTATGTTTTTTTCATGATTTCTAGCTTAATAAAGCAGAAAGCTATATTCGAGCTTGCCTGCTTGAAGCAAGCCGTTTTAGGCCACTCGAATTTCGCAGGAAGTGAGGAGGCAGATTGAAAATTACGAAGAAAAAAAACTTTGAGGCTAACTAAGTTCCCTCACATATTGGCTACAGTTTGAGGCAGTCAAATCAGAATAGTGCCAGTATGCTTTGTGAAAGCCACTTTTCGTTGTCAAAGCAGTCTGTCTATATTCGCAATGCAAAAATGTCAACGTATGTTGCACAGACTTTGATTTAAACTGCATGGTCGCAGATTGAATAGCAACGAAACAATACGTAGACAAAATCGAGGTCGAGAATTTGAGAACTATTATGAAGATGGGGGTAGTATAGTTGAAACGACCAGAAAATCCCGTCGAACAAACGAATATCGAATAGTGGGCTTTTGAAGAAAACTCGAGCGAACGAGTATTACTCGACTTGTGATTATTTCGAATTTGAATATTTGGATAATGCTACATTTCAAAATTTGAATGAAAAAGTATTTGAATAAACGGGGTTGGTCGAATAATCGACTATTCGAATAATTCCAATAATCTAGTGGCTCAAACACTGTTGGTTTTTTGTTTGTTGTAGTTTTCTGCAAAAAATTGATCGCTTTATCTGGCTTAGGTTCGTAGCTGATAATTATATGCGTAGCAAATGATAAGAATAATTGGGTTAATGTCTCTTGATCAGACTCTGTATATACAGGCTGTTCTATTTGTCCCTATTGATTGTTGATAACTCCCTGGCCATAAATAAAGTCTTTTGAGAAGCTTTAGTCAGCATTTTGTAGAGATGACTCCAACTTAGATTTACAGTATAGAGCAAATCAGCGACCGGTCTCTACTACTTTGAGATTACGTTAGGAACTTCTGGCATATGGTGTCGCCGTGAAAAAGCTGTCATTTTGACCAACTTCAAGAAAAATCGGAGAACTTGTGTAATAGGTTTTTCATGGACGCCGAGTTCAATACGCAACTTGTAGAAGATTGTGAAGCCTTCTAAACGGTGTAGATACATTTTTATTGGCATCGAAAAAGCGGCTGCTGTTACCTAGGCATAACTTTTTGAGGAAGCATGATAATGATGAATGCGAATTTCATATTAAGGATTAGCAACAGCTTAGTGTGAGAGCTTTCAAATTTTTTGTTCCCTTTCTGATCCAAAATATGACCGTTAAAGTTTCGTAATCCTGCAGTAATGAAGAGGAGATGATTTGCGGTTTGTATCTGAATTGAAGCCAGCTGCTGTACAGAATGGTGCCCAAAGTATCTATAAAGACTTCATGAGAAGAAAGTTATCAGCAATTAAACAGTAGGCTCATTTTTGGGACACCCTGCCTAGATAAAGGAGAAAATGTCTGTGTGTATATATGTGTGTGGGTGCCATGTATGTAACCTATGATCGGATTTGCTGCGTGCACCGTTTGAGCTAAAAACTCTGCACATGTATAATTTCGACAGCAACGGTCGTTATACTAGGCTGTTGCATAAGTTCTGTCCGATTTTTTTGCCTCATGTTTGAAGCAGCTGTTCTAAGAGAATTTTATCTCTAATTCGATACGGTTGGTATCATTGAAAAGTGCTTTCCTTGCGCTTTCTAAAGCATACCAGAATTCAATAAAATTCTTAGTGTACGGAGATCACAGGCCTAAAATCTCTAAGTGGCCGAGGTACGTTCTATCCCTAGAAATATGTCCTTGCGAGGATATCTCCACAATGCGCCCTTCAAGTCAGGTTCTTTCATTGGCTTCGGAATAAGGGTATGGAATGCTAGTATATGCAGAAGTTCGGTCCCATGAAGAATACGTCTTGCTAGTGAAATTTATCCTCGAACATAAATCTTTGGTATAGATGTTTTACAAGCAATAACTTTCTGCGAATAGAAGTAATCGACAAGCTCAAAGTTGGAGGTGCTAGGGCAAAGCAAGAAGTGGCTAATTTTTTGTTCGGTCAAGAAAATCTCTCGGCAGCGCAAACCCTATGGGCTCTTTTATGTTGCATAATAATCTACGAAAATTTCTCTATCCATCCATTATTAGAAAAGATGCCTATCAATTTTCATAAGGGAGCGTTACCATGTCAAAAAAGACAGATTCGAAGAAAAACGCTGCGAAGTTTTTGCATTCTTGGTTCTTCCTTAACAAAGATTTGCGCAGATCTCAATATGCATTTTAGCCAAGGGACTGCTCAACACATTGAAACTAAGACCTTGGAAAAAAGTTGACTCTGAAAGAAGTTATGACATTTTAAACTCAAAAATTCAAATCGGACAGAACTTATGCAACAGCCTAGTAGACTACGCGGAACTTTACTGGGTCTCTGAATCTATCTGCCGACTTGCTTACTTACATTTGGAAAAAACGAAAGCTTAACGGCAGCGTCCCGGCAAAAAGATGGGTGTCGGGTTTTTGCGGCTATATTATATAGACCCTCTACCTAAGCGATGAAAGTCTGGAGCGAATTAGGGGGTCTACCAAGCCTGAAATTTGCTTCGAAAGTGGCGCGAATCTTCCGGGCCCGGACGCAGCCCACACAGCGATTTCGAACTGCAAGGCCAGAGAACGCATAGCGCACACAGTTTTAAGCGCAAGGTTCCGCAACGACTCTGCATCTCTACCTTGCATGCATCTCGTACTCGCCCGAGCCACCGTAAGATTCAGGCCACTTGAGACTTCGTCGGCCCTCTTTCGCGCTGCAAACTTCTGTTGTCGCTTGTTTAGGGGGTCTAATATTACATTACTACCATAGCCAGGTACTTCCAGTCTGGTGGGACGCTGCCTTTGATTTTGACTGTGGCTATGAGACACGAATATCGGCGAGCTTTTGTTCAAGTAAGGTAATCTTATGTATCTGCAAGAAGCACGCTGCATCTGGTCCCTTCAATTTCCTGCTAACAGGAAAAATACCTTTACTTGAAGTAAAGGTATTTGGCAATGAATTCCTCACCATTTGAGGTGAGGTGTAAATTTCCAAACACTAAGCGTTGATCCTTTGTCCAGCTATCTGCGAAACTCCTTTTTGCAAAAATATAATTTCATGTAGAACACTCAGATGCACAGGTGTTCGAGTTTTAGAGGCTTTCGCATATTAAACCGTTAACAATTTCGGGTGAGTCCATTTCGACTGTGATTCCACACTTACTTCAAAAAAGGCGTAGATACCAGCCAGAACATTATTATAGATGGCATACTATTCTATGACTGATTCAAGGCGCGGATTTTACATTCATAGGCTTACAATTCAGCGCTGTGAAAAATAAACGTTTATAAAAAAATAAACGCAGCGGCTTCCAAATCACCGAACTTTTGATCGTATCGCCATGTCCTTCAGGAGGAATTCTGAATCTTGGGGCATCATTCGAATTAACCCCTGGGCCGGTAGTAATCTACCCTACCTGGTGGCATCATAGATGCCGGCAAGTTGGCATACATCGCGGAAAGATGCCAACTCCGCCGGCAGCTTGCGGAGTGATTGTAGGTTTTAATAATCTTGTATAATCTCAGTACGCGGTTATTTCGCTCATCAAATTTTGATAACGTAGACAGCCGCAAAACTGGTGTCTCGCGCGCGGTCGAACCTAAGTGTGCTAACTTCAAATGCTGCCACGTTACCCACTCGACCATTCGGTCAGTCCTTGCCGTTTGCATCAGCAATATGAGCAACGCACTGGCAAATGGCCGCCTGTAAGAAGGATCGATACATTGCGCGAGAGACTTTGACCTGGAAGAACAGCTGATTGATATGAGCGAGAGAGGGGCGAAATCGGTACAAATAAGATTTAGAAAGGATTGCAAAAAAAGACGGTGTTCCTTATGGTTCTAAGGCATTACTAGATTTTTTTCTCTGTTAGAAAATCGTCGTTTTGAACAAGAAAAACTCATATATTGAGAAAAATGAAGGTTTTTGGATGGAAAGTAGAATTTTTTGATATGTTCGCCCGACGTAAATTGTGTGATATCGCCGCAATTCGCAATCTCACAGACGCCGTCGGCAAAGGTGCCACCACCTCGACGTGGTAGGGGCACGTCGAGATGCCGGCAGCTCCCTCTCTCAAAAGAGCACGATATTTCCCGTGCTCTCTGACCTGCCGGCAGCTGCCATCTCGCGGATTTCGACGAGCTGCCGGCAGGTTGCCGGCAACTGACATCGCGAAGTTGCCGGCAGCTCCTCCTGCGCTTCCAGATATTTTACCAAAGAACGAGTTCTGGAACCGCAGACTTTTATGGAGTTTTCTACAAAGTCGAGGCGGCATCTTTATCGAGAAAATTTTTTGGAATAAGGCCTGGGACGGTTTAAATTTGGAGTCTCACTTTCTGGCCACCTCACGGAAAAGGTGCCAGCGACCTGCCAACGAGACATGCCGCCAGGTGGGGGGGATTACTACCGGCCCTGAGGTGCATCTCTTGAATGTAGAGGTACCAGCGAGTCAGTTGAGCGCATTTGATCGCCCTAGTGAGCACATTTCGAAAATATTCATCTGCAAATTGACTCTCACATACACTTGCAGTAACTCTGCAGTATACCATCACTGCAACAAATAAATATTATTTTTTGTAATGAGCATATCGAATAAGTCCTCTAAGCAGGCATATCCGTGTAAATTGCTTTCCTACAGTATACCTATCGTACCCCCACTTCCAATTTATCAGAAAATGCTATGAGCCGAGCTGAATCGAATGGTGGCTCGGATTCAGAATTCGTCCACTCTGAAGCGAGATATGGCCACGCGACGGTGATGTCACATGAATTAGGCGCCTCCACATAAATCACCCCCTCAGTCGCATGACTTACTCGGTCGCCCTAATCTACTTCGATTCGCGTTTTTTTTTCAATGTAAGCAGTACTGTACATAAGATTTTCTAGTTGTTGCTGCTGGTAGCTTAATTTCAGTCTGAGCACAATGAGAGATTAATGACACAAAAGATAGGAGTAGGAAGCTGACTTTTCAGAGTTATGCCGCTGTTTTTGACAAAAAATCTTCTTGTGCACTGTCTTCACTGAGTCAATTCTATGAGAACCATGGAATTGGGAACAAATCGATGAAATGAAGGAAAAATGAGTAAGAATTTGGCATTGAATGCGTGGGAACATCTCTGGAAATTCGCAATTTTGAGTTGAGTTCGCGTTTTGATGAGTTTGAGTTTGCAACTTTTCATGTGCAATCAGCACACGGACATGGGGAGGACAGTTTAATTGAAAGAAGAAAGGAGGTAGGGGAAGGAGATTTTGGTTGGACAAATTCTTGGTGACTCGACCATTATGACGAACTACCTAACCGTCTGACTCTAGCCAGGTTAAGATTCCAAATATGTGAGTTTGTGTAATGTAGCTCACCCAGAATTTGATAAATGAAACAAAGAGGAGGGTCTATGAAATGTGCTGTGATACTTGCTTAGAACCGGGGGGTTTTGAAGAGGCTTTTACGATATTGTGCTCAATCCCAGTCACAATCTGCGATTCCTTTGACTTGATTGAGCCACCGATTTGATGTCTACATTCTGGTTCAGAGCAACAAAAAAGGGTTTAAAAACCAAAAATCGGTGTTGAAGACTTGCTCGATCACCTCCGGAATTTCATCAAATCAAATTGGAAGGGACTTGTCGTAGAGGAAGACAGAGAAACACAGAGAAAAGCGTGGAAAATTATTTTGTAAATGTTCAAATGCTTATGCAAAATTCCTAATTGTTTGAACTTGGAACTTAGCCATTCAATGAATGATGCTTTTATACTTGCCTCAATAAATCAGACAAAAATCAGGAAAGTTTTTGAAAAGAGTTAGCAAAAAATGTAGTTACTATTTTCAAAATTTAGTGTTTTTACTAGAATTATGATGAGGAGATGTATACCCGATTGTACCGCTCTGAGTTATCATGACCGCTCGAAAAAAGCTGGGACTTGAACCTCTTGTTCGCAGAAGAGCTAAATCTAACCTATTGTTTTGCTTCAGATTTTTGAAATGTTAAGTCAAGTTGCAACCCATCGAGTACTGGATCTTTATACCTGCTTACGATAGACACGGTGGTTTTAACTTGCATTACTCAAAAGTTGAGAGGAAACATGCCAACCTCTTATTCAATCATATCTTTTGTCGGGGAGCTAGATGGTTACGGTGCATACCTCGCGAAGTTTTGAGTGCTGACAACTGTGAAGCTTTCAAAAGGAAACTGAGAAAAGTTGACATTTGCCAATTATTAAACAATTCTCTGTGATTGTCCCTGGTCTGTTTTCATTACAGGTTTGCCTGTTTCTGGTCTATTTCTTGCTGGTCCTCGCCTGTCGACTCATGTGTTTCGGACTTTGCTTTCCCACATCGCTTTTAACAACCGCTTTCGTGAAGCTCTTTCCTACTACGTCGTTTCATAATTTCATGTTTTTTTCGATTAGTTGTGCTCGTGTTTCTCGATTTATCGTGTTTACTAACCATGCTGTGCTGGCTTGTCACCCACTTTCGGATTGAGCAACAGCATTGTGCCTTGGGACCGTAGACAGCTGCGTTTCATGCATGGCTTTCCCAGAGTAAGGTAGTTGTATCCAAGCGTCGGTGGTGTCAGGTTGGTGGATACCTGCGTACAATCGCTCGGGGCAGGCGGTCCGCAAACTCGCGTTTTCCTGCAGGCGGTCAGCAGAATTTTGGGGCGTGGCAAAACCTCCAGCGAGCGGTACTTCTTCTGCTGTCGTGTGTTCTGCCAGCGTGCAGCAATACAAAATTTTCTGCAAGCGGTCGTCTACTAGTTTCTTTCAGCGAGCGCTGGCCAAACTTTCGAAAGGCGCTCGGACTCTTTAAGCACTTTCGGGCGTATGACGTGCAAAGGTGAGACTCTATTCGGCAGAGGTGTCATCGCTGGTTTGATTACCCAAGTTTGGGGTAATTTCTCTCTGCGGAAGGTACCTTACGGGCCGCACGGTTCACAAAGGACCGTGTGGCCCTTAATAATTTCGCATATTCTCGCGGAAACTCCGCGAGAATGCGGCCACTGCGCCGCAACTTATCCACTGAAAAACCGCGACAGTTCTCCGAGTATTCATCAAAAAATTGGCCAACATTCTTCCAAATTTTCGCAAGCGGAGCGCAAGAAATCAGCAAACTATCTTTCCGGTGCCCGCTTGCCCATAAATCGCATGGCCGCCTGCCCCCAGCGATTATCTGAGTGGCAGGAACCAATCGCAGACGTTTTACACAGCTTGGAAAAGGGCAGTGGCTACCCCAGTGCCAATCACTTGACCTTCCCTGACCAAGTAGAAATTTTTTCCTCAATACCTAAGGCCCTTATTCGCTGTTTGTTTGTTCTGGTGAAAGCTGACAGGCTAGTCTCTTACTCTGCAATGTTTCGTTACTCACACAGGCTCTGGCACACGTTTACGTGTATGAAATAAAGATAAAGATAAAGATAAAATAGCTTGTATGTAGTGTCCTTCTATGTCATTTTTTGTGAGCTGAGTTCATGAGCAAATCCGAAACGAAAGTTGAGCAAATAGTATGTGAAGTTCACTCACTACATGTGATGTCGGATGATCAACAAAAAGTACAATGCCGCCCACAGACCAATTTTTCAAAATCCCCGGAATTCGACATTCACGGAAATTTTGCATGTTCTGTGAGCGGGTATTGTACTCTAGAGGGGCTTCGACTTCATGTCATGAACACTCATATAGATTACTTAGCTGTGCAAAGCTTCAGAGTCAACCTCTAGTGAGACAGTATGTTAGCTAAACGTTCGTAGATGACCTTTGCCAACTATATAAAACTCGGAAGTGACCGCGAAAGCCAGATTCACCATTTTCAACAACTCAATGGGAATGTTGAAGCTCTTCGTTCTCGGAACAGTAAGTGTACTCTGTTTCTTCTGTTTTCTCATTCGAACAGCACAGTATATACTTTATTAGCTACTGTTACTGGCAACGGCAGCTCCAGCAGGGCAGGAAGTGGACTCGGAACAGGTAAATTTGAGAGTAGTCAGAAGAGAACGACTGTTTTGACTGATACATATTGTTAACAAACACATCTTCACGACATCTTTCTCAGAAAATTGTGTAAGTGATGCTTGGCTATTTGTGATAGTGAACTTAACGAAATTGATTTGAGAATCTTGTGAATCTTAAAATCAAAAACTCGGTTCTTTTTTTCAGTGTAATATAGAAAAGCCGAATCATTTTTCCCATCTTTCTACGAAAACAGTCTTAGCAGTGTGCGCTGATTTCCCTTCCCCCCCCCCCCCTATCTTCTTCCCTAGCTGAGTGTTTACACTCGGAGGGGCCATTATGGAGAGCAAAGCAAAGATTTGGAAATACTGTCGTGGGACATGGTGGCTCCATCCCCCATTTTCTATGAAAAGCGTATAATAAAGTTTATATCCAGACTTTGTGCAAAACGAACTCCTATATTTTGATATGCTGACACTAAAGAATTTTTACCGGCATCTCAGAAAGCTATAGTTTGGTAAACAAACTTTGGCAAACCTTTTCTTCGAGGTATTTGTTGGATAAGTTCCGACAATTCAGAAAGAAGTAAGCGGAGAAGAAGAGGAAGTGGACGAGACTTCGTCGGCTGCAGCGGTAAGGTTTCTTGCTTACGTTTTGATTCTCAACCTAACGCATCCTTGCCGGCTTAATTTGATGCAAACAAAAACTGCACATGCATAGCAAACCAACCCATGTATTCATTACCCTTGGTGCAATAATGCTTGTACAAGGAAAGCTCATAAAATATGTAATGTAAATCACCACATTTCAGGGAGGAAGTGCAGAACAGGGATCACTTGGCGAACCTGAAGAACCGGTGGGTCTACGCTTACACATTGGTTTTCAACTATTCCTATTTGCTTATAATCTTGTAGAGATCGTATTGAACTTGCGATATTGTAGTAATCGTAGAATAATAGTAGTTTGAGTAACACTAACAGTTGCAAAGCAGTAAAAAAGAAGCTAAGTCGTGTATAAAAAACAGGGTTGTAAAAGTTTCTTAGCTTCATGTTCGATGGTGTTTTACATCATCGAAAACACTAGTACCGTGACATAACGGAAACACCCTTTGTTATCAATTGATAGGCTTTTTCGTCATTGACGGAAGAGGAGAAAACAAAAGATGATAAAGAATACGAAGAAGAAGAAAAAGAGGTGAGAGCATTATATTTGCTCCCCATTTTCTCCTTACAACTAAATGCGACTTTACAGAGATTTACATTAACAAGAGAAGTTACCTAACTTAGCTTGGCCTTTTGGCAAGAGAAATATATACTCTGAATCAGCTTCAGACGCTGATTCCAAATATGCTATTCCTAGCTGCCGCGCACCACTCCGAAACGAGTTATGGACTTTTTCCTGCGCAAAATTTACATACTCATCAACTCACTGGCATCATGGTACCTCACCTAAGCGCAAATACGCTTGCGTTAAGCTTCTTTTTAGTGAAAAAAGATTGGATTTGTGTTATTTTAACCTCTCAGCACCTTCTTCTTGCAGTTTCTTTTATCTACAGGCGGTCTTCCCTATTCAGTAGTACTCCTTTGCGCAGGAAAAAGCCCATAACTCGCTTCGGAATGGTGCTCGGCAGCTAGGAATAGCATAATTGAAATCAATGTTTGAAGCTGATTCAGATCATTTATGGCTTTTACCAAAGGGCCAAGTTGAAGGCAGCGGCTCGGCAGATTTTCAACTGCGGGGTTTTGGCAGATTTGAGGCTATTCCGGCCCCTGAATCACGATATGAACTCCCCTTAGCGCGAAAATGGGGAAAACCCCGTCTTTCAAACCCCTTTGACCCGCGGACGAGTGAGCCGATTTTCTCTGCCGTCAAAGACGCAGAGTAAGGCCCTACGAAGCTACGAGTGACGGCGCGTTTTCTAGCGGATAACACACTCGTCCGAACAAGGTGTTAGGGGAGCGAAAGGAGAAAGGGGAGCGGCCATTAGGCCGCCCCCCCCCTGGCTTGCAGAGTTCACATTTTCGACGCGGAGTTGCTATTTTGGCTCACTTGGAGGGCCTCCTGTCCATCTGTGTCAAAATCTGAGGTAGGTCTATTCTGCCGAGCCGCTGTCTTTAAGTTAGGTAGCTTTCCTCGTAAGGAAAGGAACTATGATGTGTTTTTGCAATAAATTTGATAGGCAGCTTTCGAACGTTTATTATCATTAAAACCTTAGATAACACCTATGTTTGATTGGTATTTATAAGCTCAATCACCTTTATAGGTCGACTCGCAGCAGGAAGAGGAAGAAAAAGAAGAGGTAAATTTGCTGCATATCGTCTAAAAATACTGTACAAATGATCTTGCAGGAACCGATTGAGGAAGAGGAGAAAGGAGAGAAAGATGAGGTGCAATTTTTAGCATTCTTCATTGACTGCGTAATCCATGGCTTTGAATAATCACCCATAGTGAGCGTTTTCCATGTTTTAGATGTATAAGAAATTGGGTGAAAGTTCTTAGTAGCTTTTGTTTTATATAATAGAAAACACTACTAGTATTACTGTGATATGATTGAAACACCCTTAGTTATCATTTGATGGCCCCAGCGAAATCGACAGAAAAGGGGAAAACAAAAAAAGATCCAGAACCCGAAGAAGAAAAGAAAGAGATAAGGGTATTATAATTTGCTCCCACTTTCTTCTTACGACTGAGTAGCGACTTTATCGCGATTTACAATAAGAAAAAATATAATGTGTTCTCGCAATAAATTTGAGAAGCAGCTTTCGAATATTTATTATCATTAAGACCCTAAATAACATCACTATGTTTGGTTGGTAATATAAACTCGATTACCAATTTATAGCCTAAACGGGAGAGAGAAGAGGAAGAAGAGAAAGAAGAGGATAAAGAGAATAAAGAGGATAAAGAGAATAAAGAGGTAAGTTGGCCGCATATCCGTTTATAAATACTGCGCAAACATTGATCTTGAAGGATAAGAATGAGGAAAAGAAGGATGATGAAGAGAACAAGGTACGATTTTGAGCATTCTTCATTGCATGAGTGTTCAGTGCTGCAAGTAACTCCTAACATTAAGCGAAGAGTTGAAAGAATTTCGAAAATGTCACATTTTTTGCAATTCTTCTCTCAGTCTAGAGCGCAGACGCTTCCGATCATTCAGAAGTCATTTTCTACTTATGGTTGGAAATTTGGCTTCGCTGCTTGCTACTCAAATCATTTCAGAGACAACATTTCTAATGTAGATAGCAAGGCATTGTGACTAAGCATCATGACACGAGTAGAGATAATAAATAAAATAATTCGAATGGATGATAAGTGGTGTCATCGATGGAAAAATAGATACAGAAGTTTTGGCAAAAATCTACAGTTTTCTTGAGCACGAAGAAGCAAGTAAAGTGATGTCTTATTGATATCTGGAAATTCAAACTATTATACCTATATGAATGAATTTTGATTTTCCAGGAGGAAGAAAAGAAGAAGCCAAAAGTACCTAACACAGTAAGTTTCTGCATATTTACAAATGACCTCTTGCGGGGTAACCTGAGCCAACGAAGTTCGTAGTTAAGCTGAAATATCAAATTTTGTTGTAACTTTGCTGCGTTACTTCGAAAAAGAGACGGGTATGATTAACTCTTGTGTATGACTTTCAGTCAATTCAGTACAGTCTAGGGGAGCTCGTTACATGTGTTCGGCAAACTAGAAATCATCGCGACGCAGCCTCGGGACATTAACCCGCGCGGGAAAGTAGTGAGGGGAACTTCTCCTCGCCTCAGTTGCTTGATTATTCTATGCCTCTTGTAACTAGATACTTACTTTCCTGCAACGATTTGGGGCTGAGGGTGTCGTGCTCTAGTACAGCTACCGGTGTAGTCTGGCTCAGTTTTATGTCCGGCGTGGGTACTAAAATAACGGCGAACATGCGCACAGGAAAAGTTGAAAATTGGGGGTACATTTATCAAGGTAGGAAGAAAGAAGCCTACATGTGTAAACACATCTGAGTTTGATGGTGCAAAAAAAACATGTCTGAACTTATAATAACATTTCCGAAATTGCAAGAATAATATGAAATATAACATATGTCTGCATCTAAGAAATAGATTTGTATAACTTTACTGCAACTCTAAGCAAGTGTAGTGACTCCATGATAGATTGAGAATTGGAGTTTACACCTTGCAATGTTCGGCTACAATGCTGCAGTAGTTTCAATATTATTTTCTTTCTATTTGCAATTCAAAGTTGGTAACGTAACATTAGGCTGGCTATAAACTACTTCATTTTGCAAATAAATCTTCGAAATTTTCCTTTTTATATCCGTATTTTTTGCGCAGTGGTTGCTTAAAGCTTCTGCCAACAACACTCAGAGTGCTCTGTCATCATTAAAGGACTTTATGGGACAACATGGCTAAACTTTCTGAAAGCTCAGTCTTTTGACTTTTCAAGTTTCGTTCTTATGCTCTAGCATGAGTGAATGATACTTGTTTGAATATACACAATTTTTCTCTGTCCAGCGAAAAATAGTAAAAATTGCGATCTGCTTTTGAGATAAAAAGAAAACGAACTTTTCACAAATTTACTCACAGTGAGGAAATTGGGAGATTTCACAGTTCTGCATTTTTGCTTTATAAAAAAGTATTTAATTGGAAGAGAATTTTAGATCCTATTTCTCATTGTGGTGCTCTTTTCAGAAATAATAAAAATGAACAAAAAACCATATGCAGCATTCATAGGAACCGCAAAAATGACCGAATGCATGTTCTACCTGTTCTATTTTATCATATAACTTCTGAACCTTATTACTCAACCATCATGTGCATGCAAAGTAGGGTTCAAATAAATGTAACTATGGTTGATGAATTTAAACGGGTAGCTTCCATTGGATAATTTTTATAGGACGCTGTATAGGAATCATTTTGTGGCTTTAGCTAGAAACAACTGATGCATAACATAAACTCCGCGATTTTTAAGCTATGTAACTATCCGAAGATCTAATATGAGAAGAATTGAAAATAATTTTACTGCAGTTAATATTTTAGGGGCCGAAAAAAACGAATAAAACAGCCAGGCCAGCTAAACCACCAACAAAAAAAATTCTACCTCGTAAAGCAGCAAATGGGAAGAAACAGAACATCAAGAAGTGGAACAACAAGAAGAGGATGAACAAGAACAACAAGGGAAAACAGACGCGAGGAAAATTCAAAGGCAAAAGGAAGGCGCTAAAAAAGGGGAATTTTGGCAAACCGCATGGAAAGAATAAGAAAGGAGGGAAATCAAATTTAAAGGTGCAGTTGTATCAGCAATGACACATGATTCAAGTTGTGGATTTTTTAAGCAACCGCAGAAGAAGAGGCGCAATCCGAATGCCCCGTTGAGAAAGAACTTGAAGTGAGTTTACACAGCATTGCATTTTGGCTAAAACGTGCTTACGATTTTGAAGGCTACTAACTGTATTTTCAGTAAGCTCCTTTCGTTACCATTGAATCAACTGGTGAAGAAGAAGCATCTTAAGCAACTGAGGGGTTAAGAAGATAGCAAGCTATATCAAAGTTACATGTATTAATCTAACATGAATCTCCTCATGTCAACAAATTGACTTTTTGAATTTTGAAGAAAAGCCCTTTCCTCATCACACTTTACCGAGTGTTCTTGTTCGTTCTTGCGCTAGGTCTACTTTGAAAACAGTGGAAGAGGAACTCTTTGACATTTTTATATTGTTTTATAGACCTGCTTGAAGAAGTTTGCAGAAATCAGCACCTCCAGAGTTCCACACATCCTCTAGAAATGGTGTCAGGGTTTTGGATTTTTTGAATAATGCTAAGTTAAGAGACATGATGCTGCTTACAATGAACAAGGTACTCCCGTAACCCTAAAGTAACGGGGAAAGATCGGTGCTTTGCTTTTTAGCGAGTTGAAGTTTTAAGTTGAAGCCAGCTCTGTAACATAGTACTCGAAGATTGACATAAGATATTGACGCAAGATAGATATTAGGTTGTCCCGAAAGTTCTGTCGTTTCATTTCTGAAAAATTTAAATTAGTGCTGTCTCAGCGAAATTAATTCATCATATTTTATTAGAAAGAGTAAGTCTTTCGCTTGCGAATGCTTCTTGCTGATCTTCTGCTACGCACTGAGTGCAGAGATAAAAGTAGAAAAAGATGACCATATAAACATTGTTCATTTTAACTTAGGTCGCCAAAAATCGAAAACGGTGCTGAAAAATCTGAAATCGTCAATACATAGATTTTTTGGCCTACTCTTTGCAACTGTGAAAAGTTTGTCCTTTTTGGACGTCTCTTTAAAAAGTTATGATTTTCGAGAAAGTCAAATTCATCAATTCTGGGGTTTTCTGTAGTAAACTGGTATTTCGTAACTCCCCACAGAGACGTCCAAACACAAATTTCGCATTTGAAAAGGGTAGGTCAAAAAACGTATGTGTTGACGATTTCAGGTTTTTCTGCAGCGTTGCCGATTTTTGCGACTTAAGTTAAAATGAGGAACTACATGGCCTTTTTTTTCCTATTTTTATCTCTGCAGTCAGTGCGTAGCAGAAGATCAGCAAAAAAGGAAAAGACTTACTCTTTCCAATCTCGAAAGGGAAAGACTTACTCTATCCAATAAAAGTTTAATCGAGTAAATCCGTTGAGACAGCGCGAAGTTACGATTTTTCTGAGACGACAGAACTTTCGGGACAACTTAATACATAACAAAAATTAGGGACATCTTTTGGAGCACCCTGTACCTCATATTACTGAACTGCTTATGACTCGAAACGCAAAGATGGTGATTACTTTGTGATGTATTCGTCTTAAAGCAAGAGATTTTAGATGTATGTAGGTAGTCACAATTTTCTGAATTAACCCGCAAAACAGAAAGTTGTCTATGTCAGAAAGCAAAGCATACTATTTATGAGTTTTTTATTCACATGGAAATTAGCAAACGAACTAGACATGTTTTGGACGCCTGCCACATTTTTCTTGAGTAGAGGGAAAAACTAAAGTGTGGCAATAAAAACACTTCACCTCTTTTTTAGAGCGTATGTGATCAAATTCATTTTTTGATATTTTTCAAGCTGAAGCAGAGGAAAAGCCTGCCATACTCAAACTCAGGGCAATATTCTTTTGGAATTTGCATGACTACGAGTTCTCCACTCACGGCGCAAGTCAACTGTAGTTTTTACGTTAAATTAGCCCCCAGTATTTGTAACTTTTCTTCAAGATGATTTAATTTTTATGAAGATGACGGGTAGTATAGTTGAAACAACCACAAAATTCCGTCGAACGAACGAATATCGAATAATCGGCTTTTGAAAAATATTCGAACGAACGAGTATTATTCGATATATGATTTTCAGGTTATTTAATTTCGAATTTTTGAATAATGCTACATTTCAAAATTCGAATAAAAAAGTAATCGAATAAAAGGAGTTGATCGAATAGTTGATTATTCGAATAATCCGATTAATTTGATGGCTCAAACATTGCTGGTCCTTTGCTGTAGTTTTCTGCAGAAAAAAATTAGTTGCTACACTTGATTTAGATTTGTAGCTGATAATTACATGCGTAGCAAGTAATAGAACGACTGGGTTATTGTCGCTTGATCAGACTCTGTATATACAGGCTTTCTTAAATGTCTTTATTGATAGTTGATTACCTCCTTGCCATAAATAAACTCTTTGAAAAGCTTTGAGCACTATTTTGCAAAGTTACTCCAACTTAGATTTACAGTATAGAACAAATCAGCGATCGCTCTTTATTACTTTAAGATTACGGTAAGCTTCTGGCATATGTCCCTTTAGATCCTAAATATGACCCTCCATGGCTCAAAAACGTCTTCAAAGTTTCTACCGTAATCCTGCAGTAAAGAAGAGAGAATAGGTGATCTGTGCTATACTCTGTACATATCTAACATCTAACAAGAAAAGCTAGTTTAGTCGAAGTGGCCTTTCTAAATGAGATGTGTGCCTTGTTAAAGGGCATGAAACCCTGATTTCAAACTTGCTTTTTTTCATCTACAGAAACTTTATGGACAAGGATTTATGTTTTTTGGAGCGAGAAAATAACTGTGGATTTTGAATAAAATGAGTTGGTAAAATCTTTCTAGCCCCCAAATAATGCAACCAAGTGTAATAGATTTTCTAATTTAGAATATTTTGAATTAAAGTGCTCGGATGATTATCACTGCTCTATCGAAGAATTAGAAAAAGTATTATGGCTATTCCTGTCCTACTTGCACAGTCAATTTTTGCTTCAATAGGCGCCCATGATTCTTCGCCCGTAGATTCTGTAGATAAAGAAGGCAGATTTGGAATAAATATTTTATGCCCTTCAGTACTGTATAGATCACTTCTAAAAAGGCTATTTGAACTAAACATGTTTCCCTTAATGTTAAAGCCAGCTGTACAGCGACGCGCAAAACTCCTCTAAAGACTTTATGAGAAGAAAGTTATTAGCACAATGCAGTAGGCTCATTTTTTAGGGCACGCTATCTAGATAAAGCAGAAATCTAAGTGTGTTTTTATGTATGTGGATGCCATGTATGCAACCTATAATCGGGTTGTGCTGCGTGCACCGTTTGAGCTGCAACTCTGCACACGCATAATTTCGACAACAGTCGTTATAGACTACGCGAGACTTTACTGGGTTTTGAATTGATCTGTCGACTTGCTTATATTTGAAAAAAAATGAAAGCTCAATGTTGACTGTGGCTACGCGACAGATTTTCAGCAAACTTTTGTCCAGTGCGCAATAATCGTATGTATCCGCAAGAAGCAGGCTGCAGTCCCTTCAAGCTTTTTACTGACAAGAGAGAAAATACCTTTACTCGAAGTGACCGAAGTGACCGTTTGAGGTGAGGGTACGTTACCAGACATTAAGCACTGATCCTTTGTCCAGGTATCTGCGGAAGGCCTAATTGCAGAAATGAAAGAACTGGTACACAAGTATTTGCATAATAGTAGGACACTCATGCGAAGTGCGCAGGTATTCGAGTTCTGAAGGCTTTAGCGTATTAAACCGTTCACAATCCAAGTAGGTATATTTCGACAGTGATTCCACACCTACTTTAAAAAATGCGTAGATATCAACAAGAACACCATTATAAGTACCCTATTTTATGAATGATTCAAGGCAATATATTATACAGGGCTTATCAAACGCAGTGTCGCTTGCACCAGCCTCTCCACTCCCGCGCTGAACTCTGCGTCCCTTTCGCGAATATGCTCTCTAACCACATCCAATCGCTCGAGGCTCCGCCTTTCCCACGCTCGCCCTGGGAAAGTGGTCAGACATGTGCGCGGAAGAGATGCAGAGTCCAGCGCGGGAGTGGATATGCTGACGCAAGCGATACTGCGTTTGATAAGCCCTATACATTCATATTCTTACAATTCAGCACACTGTGAAAAACAAACGTTTGTGAAAAATAAAGCAGAGCCAAATCGCCGAACTTTTGGTCGCATCGCCATATCTTGTTTCAGGAAAATTTCTGAATCCTACGGCATCATTTGACTCAATCCGTGAGATGCATACCTTCAATGTAGAGGTACCAGTTTGAGTACGCTATCTGGTAGCTATCTGGCAGCAAGTCAGCTCATTATAGTCAGCGCATTTGATCGCCCCTGAACATATGTGCAAATTGACTCTACCGTACACTTGACGTAACTCTGCATTATACCACCACTGCAACAAATTAATTGATTTTTGTAAAGAGCACATTGAATGAGTCCTATGCAGAGCTTCAGGCGTATGTGTAAATTGACTTTCTAGCGTATACCTAGCGTACCCCCACTTCCAATTTATCAGAAGATGCTTCGCGCAGAGCTAAGTCGAATGGTAGCATTGAATTCAGAATTCGTCCACTCTGAAGCGAGACATAGCCACGCGACGGTGATGTCACATGAATTAGGCGACCGTCACACAACTCACGCGACTGTCGCATAACTTACGCGATAGTCGCCTAAATTCACTTCGATTCGCATCATTTTCAAAAAATATGAGCGGTATTGTACATAAGGCTTTCTTTTTGTTTCTGCTGGTAGCTTCATCTTGAGCACCATAAGAAATTAATGAAACAAAAAGAAGGAGCAAAAAGGCGACTTTTTCAGAGCTATGCCGCTGTTTTTGAATTTCTACCTGTACACTGCCTTCATTGCGTCAATTTCATGAAAACCATAAAATTGTGAACAAATTGATGAGATGAAGGAAAAATGAATAAGAATTTGGCATTGAATACGTGGAAACATCTCGGGAAATTTAGGATTTTGAGTGGAATTTGCATTTTGTTGAGTTTGACCTTGCGAGTTTTCATGTGCAATAGCATTCCATCAAGCATGAAGGCAAATCCAATCAAAATAAATAAAGAGGAGGGGAAGGGTAGGAGACCAGTCAGTTTGGTTGGCCAAATTCTTGGTGACTCGACCACTATGACAAACTATCTAACTCTGACTTTAGCTATAGGTTAAGATTCCAAATATGTGAGTTTGTGCAACGCAGCTCACCCAGAATTTGATAAATGAAACAAAGGGGAAGGCCTTTGACATGGTGCTGTGATACTTGCTCAGAAGGTTGAGGTTTTTTGACGAGGCTTTTACTATACCATTATGCTCAATCCCAGTCACGATTTGCGATTTCTTTGACTTGACTAGACCACGTATGTGATGCCCACATTGGGTTCAGAGAAAGAGAAAAAAAGGGAGAAACCAGAAGATGGATGTCGAAGACTTGCTCAAACATCTTCGGAAATTCATCAAATCCAAAATTGAGTAGGGATTTGTCATAGACAAGGACAGAGTAACACATAGGAAAAAGTGGAATAACATTTTGATAGATTTTTTATTTTTCTTCATATTTTCATAAATGTTCAAATACTTATGCAAAACTTCTACTTGTTTGAATTTTGAAACTCAGTCATTCATAAATGCATGATGCATGTCAATACATACTTGCCTCAAATAAAGCAGGTAGAGGTAGAAAAGATGTTCGACGAAAAAATCAACAAAAGGTGTAAGTACTATTTTCAAAATAGCCTGTATTAATGTACTTCTATGTCGTTTTTGATGACGACTACACAAGCATCAAGTTCATGAGCAAATCCGAGACGAAAGTTGAGCAAATAGTATGTGAAGTTTAATACATGTGATGTGCGGATGATTAGCCAAAAGTACAATACCGCTCACAGAGCGTGCAGATTTTACGTGGATGTCGCGAAATTCCGGGAATTCCGCGACATTCACGGAATATTGCATGTTTTGTGAGCGGTACTGTACTCGAAAAGGACTTTGAAATACCATGTCGATCACTCATCTAGATTACTTAGCTGTGCAAAGCTTCAGGTCGACCTTTGATGAGACAGTATGTTAGCTGAGCGTTCGTGGATGACCTTTGTCTACCATATAAGACTCGAAAGTGACCGCGAAAGCCAGATTCACCATTTTCAACATCTCATTGGGAATGTTGAAGCTCTTTGTTCTCGGAGCAGTGAGTGTACTGCTGTTTCTTCTGTTTTTCTCTTTCAAGCAAGTGTATTTTTAGTTGCTGTTATTGGCAGCTGCAGCTCCAGCTCTGCAACAGGTAAAATCGAGAGTAATTATAAGAAACGATTATTTCGACTGATATCAAGTTGTTAAAGCGCATTTTCAAAATCATGTGTTTCTCAGAAAATTATGCAAATGATTTTAGGTTATCTACGTGAAATTAACGAAATTGACAGAGAATCGTTGTGAATCTTGAAGTCAAGAACGCGGTTCCTCTCTTACTCTGTAACTTGGAAAAGCCATATTCGTTCCCCTTCTCTTTCATCAGAAACAGTCCCAGTAGTGTACGATGATTTCCCGATTTCCCTCCCCTCTCCCCCCCCCCCCCAGGGCATGATGCAGAACAAAAGAAAGGTTTGGAAATATCTTCATCAGACACCTTCTGGCTTCATCCCCATTCTCTACAATTAGCGAAGAAAAGTTACAGACTTTGTGCAAAACCAACTCCTATATTCCAGGCGGCAAGGGACAATGATAGTTGGGAAACTCAACCTGATACGGAAATAGTTGAGATAGGATTTTTCGCTTACACATTGATTCTCACCTACAGCGCATCCTCGTTGGCTTAAATTTGATATAAGCAAAAATTGCACATGCATAGTGAACTATACGTACTTAATATGCTTACTGCAATGATGTTTGTACATGAAAATGTCTCAAATTGTAACAAAAGCCAGCATATTCCAGGTAGGAGTTGGAGAAGAGGAAGGAGACGATTTTGGAGAAGCTGTGGGTCTTCACTTACACTTGGTTCTATTGCTATTTGCTTGTGATTTTGTGGAACATGTATAGCAGCAATGATATTGTTGCAATTGTAAAAATAGTAGTAGTTTAACAGTTGCCAAGCAGTAAGAAGATAGTTGGAAGACGTTTCTTTGCTCAACAATGCACAAATTTCTTACGCTTCTTAGTTTTTACACCATCGATAACCTTATTAAGTTTACTGTACTATGACCAAATCGATTAATTATCATTTCATAGCTCCCACCTCCACCGCCACCACTGGAGGACCATGGTTATGAAGAGCTTGAAGACGACGACGAAGAAGTGAGATCTCTGTAATTTGTCATACTTTTAACATCGCGTTTACTTTAACATGGTCGACTCACTCAATTACTACTTTACAGTCACTAATGCTGTAATTGTGAAAATAGTAGTAGTTGAGATAACAGTTGCAAAGCAGTAAGAAGATAACTGTAAGGCGTTCCCGTGCTCGATGTTTTTCCTCTCGCAGAAGAGCAGCTGTAAGGGCAGTTTCTCACAAATTCCTTGCGGTTCTTAGTTTTTACACCGTCGAAAACTTTATTAAGTTTACTGTAATATGACCAAATCGATTGATTATCATTTTAGCTCCCACCTCCACCGCCACCAACGGAGCCCGAAAGCGAAAACAAAGATGTGGGTACTCTATAATTTGTCATACTTTTAACATCACCGAAATACAATTACGTTTACTTTAACATGGTCGACTCACTCAATTACTACTTTACAGTCACCGACAGAGGAGGAACAAAAACCTAATCAGGAAATCCTTGTAAAGTAGTAATTGAGTGAGTAGACCATGTTAGAGTAAACGTAATTGTATAAAAACTCAATAAGGAAAATCTTGAAGGCGGAGCTGAAAAAGTGAAAGCTTCTAATTTGCTCGCAACTCTCCTCAACCGAATAGTGCGACTTTATCAAGATATACACTAAAAAAGAAACTACAATGTGTTTTTGCAACAAATTCAATGGGCAGATTTCAAGATTTATTATCTTCAAGACCTTAGATAGAACTACTATATACTAGTAATAAACTCAAATACCAATGGGCCAGAAGAAGAAAGAAGAGGAGGAATAGGTAAATTTGCTGCATATCCGTTCAAAAAATATCGCTCTACAAATTTGTAGAACAATATTAACAAGGAGAAAGAGGGAGAAAAAGAGAAAGATGAGGGAGGTTTTTGAACATTTACATTGATTGCGTATACCGTTGACTTTGAATAATTACCCACACTGAACGTTTCCTAAAATTTAGATGTATAATATAGTAGGTCGTAAAAGGTTGCTTGTAGCTTTAAATGTTTTACATCATCAAAAACTCTACTAGTATTGTGATATGACGGAAATACCCTTAGTTATCATTTGATAGGCCCTACCGTCACCGACAGGAGAGTACGAGAAAAAGATAAAGAACCCAAAAAAGAAAGAACGTGGTGAGAGCGCTATATGTTCTCCCCACTTTCTCTTTACAACTAAATAGCGACTTTATCGAGATTTACACTAAGAAAAGAAATGATGGGTTCTTGCAATGAGTTTGAGAGGCAGTTTCCGAATATTAAATATCATCAAGACCCTAGAATATCACTAATATGTTTGATTGGTTATATAAACTCAATTACCAATTTATAGCCCGAAAAGGAGGAGGAGAAAGAGAAAGAAGAGAAAGAAGAGGAAAAAGGGAAAGGAGATGTAAGTTAGCCGCATATCCGTTTACAAATACTGTACAAACGTTGATCTTGAAGGATGAGACTGAGAAGAAGAAGGAAGACGGCGAAGAGAAGGTACGATTTTTTTAGCATTTTTCATTGATTGCGTATACAGTGCTTCAAGTAATTCCCAACAACAAACGAAGAATTGAAGAGAATTTTAAGAATGCGACATTTTTTTGCAGTTCTTCTTTCAGTTTAGAGTGCGGACGCTTCCGATCATTCAGAAGTTTCTTCCTACTTGTGATTGAGAAATTAGGCTTTGATACTCGATTTTCAAGTAGTATTACGAGATAAGTTATATGTTGATAGCAAGGCACTATTCTGTCTAAGCATCATGCAGAGTAGAGTTGATAGATGGATGATTCCATGGAGAATTGTGGTGTCCTTGTTGAAGAACAGAAAAATTGGATGGAACAAAAAGCAAAAACTTTTTTTTTCGGAGAGATTGCAAATCATATACATATTAACACTTAAAATTACAGTTTTTTTGGGCAGACAAAGGAGCCTAGATGAGTAATTTAGTCTCAAGATCTAGGAATCAAACTGTCTATGTGAATAAATTCTGACTTTTCAGGAGAAAGAAGAGGACAAACAGCCACCTGCACCAAATGCGTCAGCTGCGGTAAGATTCTGCATGATTACAAATTCTCTCTTAAGGGGCAATCTAAACCAACCTCCGTTGTTAAAGCAAAAAATTATCAAAACTTGCTCTTACTTCTGCAGTGCTTCGGAAGAAAGAAAATGGGTATGACTATTTCTATATGCAGACTGTCTTAGTCAATTTGATACAGTCCTCCTGGGGCGCTCATTCATGTGGATGATGATTAATGAAATCGTCGCGAAGCGGCGTTACAGTAACCCGCGCGGGAATAAGTAAAGAAAAATTTTCTTGCATTGAGTTGGCTTTATTCGCTGATTTTATGCCTCTCGTCATTAGAAACTTACTTTCCTTAAGCAACGACTTAAGGATGAGGGCGTCGTGCTAGCAGTATACTCTAGCTCAGATTTATGTCCAGTGGGGTACTAATTTAACGGCAAACATGAGCACAGAAAAAATGAAGACTGATTTCCGATGACCAATCAAACTTCATATGGCGTACATCCATTGAGATAGAAAAACAAGTTCACATCTGTAAATACCTTTGAGCTTGATGGTACAGAAAAACCATATCCGAACTTGTAGTAACATTTTCAAAATTGCAAAATATGAAACATATCTCTGATGAACTAGGGTTGTATAATTTTACTGAAAGTTCAACCAAGTGTTGTGGTCCCAAAATCAACTGCGGACCGGAGTTGATAGCTTGCAATGCTCTACTACGATGCTGCACTAGCTCTAAAAATAACCTTTTTCTGTTTGCAACTCAAAATTGGCCTAAGATTGAGTTGGGTAAAAAATGATTTCATTTTGGTACATCTTCATGAAATTTTTCTTGTTTTGTCCGTTTTTTTTGCGCAATGGTTGAAGTTTTACCATCACAGATCAACACTTAAGAGTCCTCTGTCATCAATAAAGGACTGTTAGGGCTCAAAATGACTAAATTTTCTAAGAGCTCAGTTCTTTGACTTTCTAAGCTTCGTTCTCATGCTGTGATAGATATAGAGATGAGTAGATTGATACATGTTTGTAAAAACACAATCGTCCTCTGTCCAGCGGATAACAGTAAAAATTGCGATCTGCCGTTTGAGATTCTTTGATAGAAAGAAAACGAAATTTTCACACATTTACCGCAGTGAGAAAATTGTACATTTCACTTTTGTGCATTTTTCCTTCATAAAAAAGAGTTTTACTGGAAAAGAACTTGGATCCAATTCTCACTGGGGTACTCTCCTCAGAAAAAACAAAAATGGACAAAAACATTCATGCAGCATTTGTAGCAACCGCAAAAGCGAACGAATGTGTTTACTACCCAAATTATCATGTAAGTTTCGAACATTATTGCTCAACCACCATCTACTTAGCAGAGCAAGCTCACTGGAGATATATAACCATGGTTGGTGAATTCAGCTGGTAGCTTTCATTGGATGATTTTAATGAGACACTAAGCAGCAATCATTTGGTAAATGCTCCAACCAGAAATAATTAATGCTTAACATAAACGCAACAAATTAGCTATATAACTATCTGAAGGTCTAATAAGAGGAGAACTACACAGAATTTTACTGCTTTTGCGCAGTTTTATGGTTAATACTTCAGCCGACGGAAAAACCGCCAGCACCAACAACTCCAGCACCACAACGACCTCCGCTGAAAGCGACTGGGAAGAAGAACAAGAAGAAGAAGAACAAGAAGAAGAAGAAGGGAGCACCGAAGAAACGAAGAAGCAAAGGCGGAAAGAAGGCGAAAAAATCGAAGTCAGGAAAACCCAAGAAGCAAGGAGTAAAACCCAAGGTACAATTGTATTAACAATAACACGTGATTTAAATTGTGGATTTCTTAAGCAGCAGAAGAAGAAGCAACAGAAGTCTAAGTCGAAAAAGAGACGTAACTGAAGTGAGTTTACATAGCATTGCGTTTCGGCTAAAACATGCTTACGATTTTGAAAGCTACTATGTAATCAGTATTTTCAGTGTGCTCCTGTTGCTACTACCACTGAAGAAACTGGTGAAGTATCCTGGCTGTATTTTGCGTTGCCAATAAACTATCTCTTGTTTTTGTTGTTACATTATTCCTAAACAGTTATTCGCGTTTTATGATACACTACACTACAAATTTCAATGCGAGCAGGGTCAAGAAGATAAGAAGGTATATCAAAGTTGCATATGATAATGGAACACAGATTCTTCATGTCGCCTCATGGCCTTATAGATCTTAAACAAAAGCCCTTTTCTTTCCAGACCTTTAGATCTCTAACAAAAAAGGGGTCGGGGGTTTCGGTTTTTTTGAAAACAGTGCTGAAAACCTTATCTCATTCTTAGAGCATCTATGATCAAATTGATTTTGTTTTGATGTTTTTAAAGCTGAAGAAGAGAAAAAGCCTGCAGTGTTTAGAGCTCAGAACACTATTTCCTCGCACGAGTTCTCCACTTACGGCGCAAGCCATTATAGTCTTCACATCAAATTAGCCACCAATGTCTATTGTTGAGGCTAGAAAGTATCAAAATCTCAACTCTCTTGCCATGATAAACATATTACGTATTCACTTTGTGAGGATAAAGCTTAATTGGTAGTATGTAAAGCTTTCATGATCTGGAATAAATCCTAATAAATACGTCCCGAACCTTTGGTTGAAAACCTTGAGAAAATCATTTACACGCTTTTTGTTCATGATTTCTAAGCTTGATAAGGCAGAAAGCTATATTCGATCTTGCCTGCTTGAAATATGCATTTTTCGGTACTAAAGAATCAGCAGGTGATGAGGAGGTAAGTTTAGATGGTCACGAAGAAAAATTTGACTAGGTTTCCTTCTACACATAAAAGAATTGTTTACAGCTTGAGGCACTTACAAGGGGCGGACCCAGAGTCAAAAGTGCGAAATGAGGTAAGGTATATATCATCTGAATCAGCGTGAGACGCTGATTTCAAATCTGTATCCATTATCTGCCAAGCGGTTCTCTAAAAGGAGTTATGAGCCTCGGTTGCTCGCTGACATGTCAAGTTTCGTTAAGTAGGATTCGCACCTGAAAACCATGTGTGGTCGCAAAACAAACATATTCTTAACTTGCAGAAATGTTGAACGGGAAAAGGATTCAAACCCTCGACCATCTGCTCCATAGGCTCCGCGCTTATCCACTACACCAGACGACCACACCTGGTTTTCAGGTGCGGATCCTACTTAACGAAACTTGACATGTCAGCGAGCAACCGAGGCTCATAACTCCTTTTAGAGAACCGCTTGGCAGATAATGGATACAGATTTGAAATCAGCGTCTCACGCTGATTCAGATGATATATAGCTTACCACATTTCGCACTTTCGACTCTGGGTCCGCCCCTTGTTAGATATACATCACAGTGCCAGTAAATGTTTTGTTACAGGCACTTCTCGTTATCAAATCAGTTTGTTTACACTCGCAATACAAAAAATGTCAACATATGATGCAAAAACTTTGATTTTATTCGCATGATCACAATTTAAACAGCAACGGGACAATAAGGAGGCGAAATCTACAAGGTCGAAAATTTAAGATTTATTATGAAAATGAGGAGCAGGCGTACTATTCTTGTGTTAAAATCGAAAGTGGGATGGTTTGGCAGACTTTGATTACTTGTACACTATTTTAAATCAATTTGGCTAAAAAAGAACTTTGGTCGTTTTTAAGTTATATAGAAATACCACAGATAAATTCTCAAATACGCATTTGGTACCATTCGAATGAGCAAGTCAAGGACAATTGGATGTTTAACCTTGTTTGCTCAAAAATTGTTTTTGTTTTGTAATTTTTCAATCAGTTTTGATATTTCAGAGTAAAGTGGATCCGAACCAAGCAAACGTCAGCTGTAACTCCAAAAGAAGGGAATTCGGAAGTACAGCAGCACCACAACCATCTCCAGCAGCACCAGCACCAAGGAAACCGACTTCCAAAAACGAAGAAAAAGGAGCTTATGAAAAAGAAGGCGAAAGCTACGAAATGAAAAGGAAAAGGCAAAAAGAAGACGTCAAAAAATTCGAAGACTGGCAAACTTCACGGAAAGAACAAAAAGGAGGAAAACCAAGGTAATTTTGCAAAGCAGGGACAAATAATTCAGGTTGTAATCCTTGCATGTTACGGCAAAGAAAAGGCGTGCTGCAGAAACTCATCGTCAGCTCCTCTATCGGAGGCCATTTAGTCTGAACTGAGTTGCAAAATTCTGCCGTAACTATCAGTTTATCCCAAAAGTAGACCGTAATTCTAGATAAAACAAAACGTTTTCCTAGCAGACTTGGGGTATCAATCGATAGAGCGAAGCTTTACAATATTACCAACAAAGATCCGTCTAAGTCGTAATAAGCTCAAGTAGGAAGCCAAAATCGAAGGAAATTTTATCACATGAAAATCGGATTTTTGCGAAGAAAAGTTTTACCGACCTCCAGTTTGGTAGTTCTGCAGTAGGCTTACAGTGATACTCGAATATGCCTTTATCAGATTTTTTCCTTGCTAGAAGGCGAGAAAAAGAAGGTGACCCAAAATGATAAAGTCTGCCCCTAGCCCTCTCATACTCAGACAGTTGGAGCGTGCAGCGCGCGCGCAGTCACACGGTGGCGCAACACCCAGTGCGCGGATGGCGGGACATTGGATGCCGCGCCGCTGGTGCTGGCCCGCGGATGGCTGCATTTTTTCAGTTTTTCGTTGCGCTGTATTCGCAGGTCTTGATAATGAACTTCACACTTCATACGCCAGAAAATACGAATTCGTGTTAGAATCCAAAAATTCAGATCCAGCATCCATTCGCAGTGCTACCGACGGCTAACGCTTGGAAGCAAAAAACAAATTCTACTTCCGCGACTACTCATACACTAAGGTGTAATATCTAATCTCTTGAATGATGGGGCAGCCTAACCACTGCGTCGTACACTACGCGGGTATCCCTTGTGCTTACAGCATGTGATAATTGCAGGCGCGCGTTCCGCACGGATAGAGTATAGAGGCACGCGCGCGGCGTGCTACAAAATCAGGCGCGCGGGTCGCGAGATCGAGCATAAAGTTAGCGCGCGGGTCGCGGCTTGGCCATTGATACGCGCGCCGCACGCATCGAATGTCTAGGATGGCACGCGTTTGGCGTACTGCCGGACACGCCCACAAATAAGGCACGCGCTTTGCCGCATTGACCATAAACGCGCGTGCCCCGCACGCTCCAAGTGTCTGAGTATATCTCATTTACTACAAACCTTAGTAATTTCACCTTGAAGTAATGGCTCTGCAAGTGCTCCGGTAATCGAGAAATACGAAGTTCAATATTAAAAACCCGAAAAAAATGACATTTTTGCATTTTCGGGCTGTTTTGATTTCTCAGTTAATATTCTCAAGTTTGATTTCTCAATCTCAGTTCTCGATTTTCGGAAAAAGTCCAACAAATACATTCTTGGGTACTATTATGTGTCTACTGTATCGTGACCAAATTGGAAGTCCGTAGGAACGAATATGTAAAGCTTGCTCTATTATATCGAAGGTTACCCCATGTCTGTTAGTTAGGCAAAAACAGTTTGATTTATTTAGAAATACGGTTTACTTTTGGGACAACCTAATATTAACCATTTGTCGTTACCATTGCACAGACGAGTGCGAGCCAATGTACTCTGATTGTGCCAGTCGATTGCAAATAGACCTTGTTATTTTCCCTTTATTTCTGGCCGATCAGCTTGTATTTGTTCACAACTTCCGATGTGAATAATTTTGCAAAATTCATTTGACGGGACCAGGCACGAGTGTGGCAAACTGACACTTGTGGAACTGATTTGTCTTTACCATTTTCAAATCGCATAGTTTCGCCTTGATCGCAAGGTCTGAGAAACGCGCGTCAGGAGCAAGTATCCATTGCTCTCCTTGCTCCTAAAGATGGAGCGCAATAGAAAAGAGGAGTTTTGAAACCCAATCTTTTGCACAGTAAACTTCGAGTGTAGAACAGGTTTATGTAAGAGTTATGAAAAACTCTGGCTCTGCATGGACGTGAGGGAGATGGAGGCTCTGCATCTCCCTCACGCACTTGCTCTCTAATAGACCGAACCGCCCTCCAGCCGCCAACCCCAGTGACCCCAGTGAGACAGAGTATATGTGACCTATAAACGGGTTGTGTGTGCACCGTTTAGCAAAAACCCTGCACACGTATGATCTCGACACCGACCGTATGGACTACGCGGGATTCTCCTGGGTTCTCGAATCGTTTCAAAGACTTGTTTCTTACATCTGGAATAATGAAAGCTTAGTCTTTGACTATGGCTATGCGACACGATTTTCGGCTAACTTCTCTATCAATGCGCGGTAATCGTATGTAAGAAGCACATCTGCATCTGCTCCCTTTAAGCTTTTTGCTAACAAAAAAATACCTTTACTCGACCATTTGAGGTGAGCTATACATTGCCTTTGTCCAGCTATCTGCTTAACTCCTATTTGCAAAAATGAAAGAAATGGTATACAAGTATTTGCATAATAGTAGAACATTTAAATGCGCAGTGCGAAGATGTCCGAGTTTTAAAGACTTCCGCGTATTCAGTCGTTCACAAGTCAGGTAGATCTCTCGACTCCCACACCTACTTCAAAAAAGGCGTAGATACCAACCAGAATACTATTATAGATACCATACTATTCCACGACTGGATGAAGGCAAAGATTTTGCATTCATACGCCCACAATTCAGCACGCTCTAAAAAAATAAACGCAGCGGCTTCCAAATCGCTGTTTTTTTGTCGCATCACCATGTCTTGCTTTAAGAGGAATTCTGAATTCTAGGGCATCATTCTATTCAACCCCTAAAGTGCATTCTTGAATGTAGAGGTACCAGTTCGAGTACGTTATCTGGTAGTGAGTCAGCTTATTATAAACAGCGCATTTGGTCGCCACACTGAGCAAATTTCGAAAATATACAGGGTGTCCCAAAAATTGTACCTAATGTTTAATTGTTGATGACTCTCCTTGTAATAAAATTTTTTCAAAAAGCTTCAAGTACCGTTTTGTAGAGCTAGCTTCAACTTAGATTTACGGTATAGAAAGAATCACCCACCTCTTTTCATTACTGGACTGCCGCAAAAAGAAGACCAAAAAGAAGAATCAGGAAATGAGGTATGAGTTTAGCGCATTACCTTTGAAAATATGCTATATAAATTTGCGATGATACTAAGGCGAAAAAGGAAAAAGAAGAGAATGTTAAAGTGGGATTTTCCATTACGCATGCCGTGACTTCAACCCACATTGAGCGTTTTCTATTTTTAGATGTTCAAGAATTTGGGTTGTATATGTTCCTTGTAGCTTTAGATATTTTACATCATTGAAAACACTACTGGTACTGTGATATGAGACACCCTTGGTTATTATTTGATAGGTCACATCGAAAGAAGGAGAGGAATCAAAAAAAAAGAACAAGAAACCTCAAAAAAAGAAAGAGGGAAGGGCATTATAATTTGCTCCCTACTTTCTCCTTACAAATGAATAGCGACTTTATCGAGATTTACGCTGAGGAAAAATATGATGTGTTTTTGCAATATGAGAGGCAGCTTTCTAATAGTTATTATCATCAAGACCCTAGATAACACTACTATGTTTGATTGATAGTATAAACTCAGTTACCAATTTGTAGCACGAACAGCAGAAAGAGAGGAAGAAGAGGAAGAAGTGAAAGAAGAGGTAAGTTGGCCGCATATCCGTCTGAAAGTACTGTACAAACGTTGATCTTGAAGGATAAGAATGAGGCGAAGAAGGATGAAGAAAACAAGGTACGATTTTTTAGCATTCTTCTTTGAAAGAGTGCTCAGTGCTTTAAGTAACCCTTAACATTAAGCGAAGAATAAAAAGATCGAAACGTCACATCTTTTGCACTTCTTCTCTCAGTCTAAAGCGCCGACACTTCTGATCATTGAAGAGTCATTTTTCAATTGTGATTGAGAAATTAGGCTTTGTTACTCGATTCTCAAGTAACATTACGAGATAAGTCAGATGTTGATAGCAAGGCATTCCGTCCAAGCATCATGCAGAGTAGAGTTGATAGATGATTCCATGGAGAATTGATGGTGCCTTTGTTGAGAGAACAGAACAAACTTCAATGGAACAACAAAGAGCAGATACTTCCTTTTCGGAATGATTGCAAAACTATATGTTACACACTCTTTAGCAAAATTTTAGTTTTCTTGAGAAGACAAAGAAACCCAGATGAGAAAACTACTTTCATGATCTTGGAATCAAACTGTCTATGTGAACGAATTCTGTTTTCAGAAGGAAGGAGCGAAGAAGCCAAAACCAGCTAAACCTGCACCACCTGCGGTAAGATTCTGCATAATTACAAACTCCCTTTTACTGGGCAATCTAAAATCAACCTCCGTTGTTGAAGCAGAATATTATGAAAACTTGTTGTTCCTGCAGTGCATCGGAAGAAAAGAAATAAGTGTGACTTTTTCTATGTGCACGACTGTTTCAGTCAATACAGTACAGTTGTCCTGGAGTTCTCGTTGCATGTGGATTACTAATAGAAAACGTCGCGAAGCGGCGTTACAGTGACCCGCGAGGGAATTAGTAAAAAAAATTTTTCTTTCATTGAGTTGGCTTCTTTCGCCAATCTTAAGCCTCCCGTCATTAGAAACTTAATTTCCTAAAGCAATGACTTAAGGCTGAGAGTGTCGTGCTTACATCTAACGGTGTAGTCTGGCTCAGTTTTATGTCCAGTGTGGATCTAAAATAACGACAAACATGAGCACACGAAAAGTTAAAGACTGATCTCTGGGGTACATTTATTGAGGTAGGAAGAAAGAAGCCTACATTTGTAAACATATTTGAATTTGATGGCGCAAAAAAACATGTCTGAACTTATAATAACATTTCCGAAACTGCAAGAATAGAATGAAATATAGTATATGTCTGCATCTAATGAACTAGATTTGTATAACTTTACTGCAACTCTAAGCAAGTGTTGTGACTCCATGATAAATCGATGTTCGTCTACAATGCTGCAGTAGTTTCAATAATAGTTTCTTTCTATTAGGTTGGCACGAAAGTTTTTGCGTAATTCAAACAAAATTCTATACTTTTCAAAGACTCAACCTAAATTCACAATCTTGTATGCTAAAAATATTGGAAGTCTTACGCTTCATGATGGATGTTTAAGCATAAGATTCCGTGAGCTGGACATCAAGAACGAAGCTCTCGAATATGGGGTTCATTTGCGATTTTGAGTTTGGTGCCAGAAAATCGCAGGGTGCCGCTAGCTAGCCGAAAAAAAAAACTGTAGAATTTACTCATACCACAAAAGTCCATATGTTACTTTGGAAGGCTTTGATCTTGCATGGTGAAGCAAAAACAAAAAATTCGTGAAATAAGTCATTTTGCGGAAAAAATCCCCTCATGTCCGCAGTTTTCCGGCGAAAACACTTTTTTACAACCGAGAAAACGTCGCAAGGCTCTAAATAGGCACCATGTCTAATTTCTGGTTGCAAACTGTGTTTCTGTGGAAAAGTTAGAGCGATAAGGAGATTTGTCCTGTGAAATGAGAATTTTCACAAATTTTTTTGTTTTCGCGTTTCCATGCGAGATCAAAGCCTGCCTAAACAACGTATGGACTTTTGCTGTGTAAGTAAATTCTACAGATTTTTTTCGGCTAGCTAGAGGCACTCTGCGATTTTCTGGCACCAAACTCAAAATCGCAAAATTTGAAGCCCCATATTCGTTCTTGATGTCCAGCTTACGGAATCTTACGCTTAAACATCCATCATGAAGCGTAAGGCTTCTAATATTTTGGCATACAAGATTGTAAATTTAGGTTTAGTCTTTGAAAAGTTATTGAATTTTGTTTGAATTACGCAAGAACTTTCGTGCCAACCTAATATTTGCAGTTCAAAGTTGGTAACGTAACATTAGACTGGCTAAAAACTACTTCATTTTGCAAATAAATCTTCGAAATTTTTCTTGTTATATCCGTATTTTTTGCGCAGTATTTGCTTAAAGCTTCTACTATCACCAACACTCAGAGTGCTCCGTCATCATTAAAGGACAGTTATGGGACAACATGGCTAAACTTTCTGAAAGCTCAGTCTTTTGACTTTTTGAGTTTCGTTCTCATGCTTTAGTATGAGTAAATGATACTTGTTTAGATATACACAATTTTTCTCTGTCCAGCGAAAAATAGTAAAAATTGCGATCTGCTTTTGAGACAGAAATAAAACGAAATTTTCACAAATTTACGCACAGTGAGGAAATCGGGAGATTTCACTTTTCTGCTTTTTTGCTTCATAAAAAAGTATTTATTGGAAGAGAATTTTAGATACTATTTCTCATTGTGGTGCTCTTTTCAAAAATAATAAGAATGAACAAAAAACATATATACAGCACTTATAGAGACCGAAAAAACGACCGAATGCATGTACTACTTAAATTGTCATATAAGTTCTGAACCTTATTGCTCAACCATCATGTGCATGCAAAACAGGGTCACTGGAAATGTAAATAAATGTAACCATGGTTGATGAATTCAAAGGGTAGCTTTCACTGGATAATTTTGATGGGACGTTGTACAGGAATCATTTTGTGGCTCTAGCTAGAAACAACTGATGCGTAACATAAACGCCGCGATTTTTAAGCTATGTAACTATCCGAAGATCTATGAAAATAATTTACTGCGGTTAATATTTTAGGAGCCGAAAAAAACGAATAAACCAGCTAAGCCAGCTAAACCACCAACACAAAATTCCACCTCGTAAAGCAGTACCAAATGGGAAGAATCAGAAGATCAAGAAGTTGAACAACAAGAAGAGGATGAACAACAACAAGGGAAAACAGACGAAAAGAAGATTCAATTGCAAAAGGAAGGCGCTAAAAAAGAGGAATTTTGGCAAACCGCATGGAAAGAATAAGAAAGAAAAACCATATTTAAGGGTGCAGTTGTATCAGCAATGACACATGATTCAAGTTGTGAATTTTTTAAGCAATGGCAGAAGAAGAGGCGCACTACGAATGTTCCGTTGAGAAAGAACTTGAAGTGAGTTTACACAGCATTGCATTTTGGCTAAAACGTGCTTACGATTTTGAAGGCTACTAACTGTATTTTCAGTAAGCTCCTTTCGTTACCATTGAAGCAACTGGTGAAGCCACAGCATCTTAAGCGTCTTAGGGGTTAAGAAGATAGCAAGCTATATCAAAGTTGCATGTATTAATCTAACATGAATCTCCTCATGTCAACCACTTGACTTTTTGAATTTTGAAGAGAAGTCCTTTTCTTCCCGGAGTTGCTTACCCATATTCATCGCTCTTTACCGAGTGTTCTTGTTCGTTCTTGCGCTAGGTCTACTTTAAAAACATGAATAGGAACTCTTTGAAAACATTTTTATATTGTTTTATAGACCTGTTTGAAGAAGTTTGCAGAAATCAGCACCTCTAGAATGCTACCTATCCTCTAAAGAAATGTTGTCAGGGTTTTGGATTTTTTTTGAATAGTGCTAATTTAAGCCGCTGATGCTGCTTACAATGAACAAGGTACTCCTGTAACCCTAAAGTGACGGGGAGAGATCGGTGCTTTGCTTTTTAGCGCAGATCTAAGTTGAAGCCAGATCTGTAGCGTAATACTTGAAGATTGACGAAAGATATTGGCGCAAGATAAATATTAGGTTGTCCCGAAAGTTATGTCGTTTCATTTTTGAAAAATCGTAACTTTGTGCTGTCTCAGCGAATTTACTTCATCATATTTTTATTAGTAAGAGTAAATCTTTCGCTTGCGAATGCTTTCTTGCTGATCTTCTGCTACGCACTAACTGCAGAGATAAAAGTAGAAAAATATGACCATTTAAACATTGTTCATTTTAACTTAGGTCGCCAAAAATCGGGAACGCTGCAGAAAAATCTGAAATTGTCAATACATAGATTTTTTGACTTGCTCCTTGCAATTGGAAGAGTTTGTGCTGTTTGGACGTCTCTTTAAAAAGTTATGATCTTCGAGAAAGGTGTCAAATTAATTAATTTTGGGGTTTTGTAGTAAACTGGTATTTCGTAACTCCTCACAGAGACGTCCAAACAAGACAAACTTTTCGCATTTGAAAAGAGTAGGTCAAAAAACGTATGCATTGACGATTTCAGATTTTTCTGCAGCGTTGCCGATTTTCGCGACCTAAGTTAAAGTGAAAATTTATATGGTCTTCTTTTTCTATTTTTATCTCTGCAGTCAGTGCGTAGCAGAAGATCAGCAAAAAAGCATTCGAAAGAGAACACTTACTCTTTTCGATAAAAGTTTAATCGAGAAATCCGTTGAGACAGCGCGAAGTTACGATATTTCAAATATGAAACGACAGAAGCTTCGGGACAACTTATTACATAACAAAAATTAGGGACATCTTTTGGAGCACCCTTTACCTCATATTACTGAGCCCCTTATGATTCGAAACGCAAAGACGGTGATCGTTTTGTGATGTATTCGTCTTAAAGCAAAAGATTTTAGATGTAGGTAGTCACGATTTTCTGGATTTACCCGCAAAACAGAAAGTTGTCTATGTCAGAAAGCAAAGCATACTATTTATGAGTTTTTTTATTCAAATGAAGATTAGAAAACGAACTAAACATGTTTTGGGCGTTTGCCACATTTTTCTTGAGTAGAGGGGAAAAAACTAAAGAGTGGCGATAAAAACACAAGCTGAAGCAGAGGAAAAGCCTGCTATACTCAAACTCAGGGCAATATTCTCTCGAAGTTGCATGACTGTTCTCCACTTACGGCACAAGCCAGCTATAGTTTTTACGTCAAATTAGCCACCAGTATTTGTAACTTTTATTGAAGATGAATTGATTATTATGAAAATGACGGGTAGTATAGTTGAAACGAACGAACAATTCCGTCGAACGAATGAATATCGAATAGTCGGTCTCTGAAAAACACTCGAACGAACGAGTATTATTCGATATGTGATTTTCAGATTATTCAAATTCGAATTTTAAACAATGCTACATTTCAAAATAGCGAAGAGATACTCGAATAACCGACTATTCGGATGATTCGATTGATCTAGTGGCTCAAACTTTGCTGGGTTTTTTGTTGTAGTTTTCCACAAAAAATCAATCGCTATATTTGATAGATTATAGTAATTATGTGCCTGACAAGTGGTAAGAATGACTGGGTTATTGTCACTTGATCAGACTATGTATATACAGGCTGTCCTATATGTCCCTAATGATCGATAATTTATTGTTTATTGTTTATGTTTATTGGATTACACTCTAGGTGTGCCAATATAATGTAGTCAAAAACAACGAGACAGTAAATTCAAACAATAGTCGGCTAATCTCAACAAAGTCAGTGTCTTCTTCAGACCAAGAGCTGAATGAATCAGAAGTAGAAGACACTACATCACAGTCTGCTGGCATATCTTACTATCTTCCAGAATTGGATCCCACTTTTGAAGGCCAGCGAGCCTACGGGCGGAGGCTAGCTGACTATATCCCCACTGAGAAACGTGTGAAACTCTGGAAGGACAGCAAAACATACGCATGACTAAACTGAAAAAACTGTCATCAATGCTTATATGGTGAGAGCTGAAGAAATTCTAATCAAAAGAATGAAACACGAAGACACAAGAAATGAAACATTGTTGATGAATGATAAGAAACAGCACGTCAGGGCATCATGAAGTGAAACTCCAATGATGACAACCACGTCCCGACACACTGTTCATATTCAAGCTGTTGTAATGCCAACGGACCGAGAATGAATGTGAAAGCCGGATCTGGAAGGAAATTGGTGAATTGCTAGAAATCAGTCTCTTGAATTGATAAGATACTGCAAATCTATTTTCCTCAGTTTCATCTTGAAACTTGAACTACTGATAGAGCGAAGAACATCCGGTGGCAGACGTTGCAACCATCTTGCTCCACGATAGAACAGGCTGTTGAAGGCTACCAAAAACTTTCTACGGCCTATTCTAGGGTAATGGAGATTGAAAGAGAATGAGCGTTGACTAGCCGGCATAAATACCCAGTATTTGCTGGCTGAGAGGTTTACTTCTTTGCGCAGTATACGGAAACAAAAGATAAGATCAGCTATCATTCGGCGCTGCTCCAAACTTTTCATATTGAATAACTTGAGCCGGTCATTGTAACAGGGAATCTCCCCATATGGAGGCTGTAGGCTTCTTATGTATAACAGACGGGTAAAAGTTTGTTGTACTTTTTCTATCTTTTTAATGTCTTTTTTGGGGTAAGGCCAAATAGGCGAACAATATTCTAGATGGGGCAGTACGTAGTTGATAATTCCCTTGCCATAAATAAAGCCTTTGAAAAGCTTTAAGCGCCATTTTGTAATGTCACTCCTAGATTTACGGTATAGAACAAATCAGCGATCGCTCTTTATTACTTCAAGATTACGGTAGGTCTTCTGGCATAAGGCGTCGCCGTGAAAAAGCTGTCATTTTGACCAACTTCAAGAAAAATCCGAGAACTTGTGTAATAGGTCTCTCAGAGACGCTGAGTTCAATACTCAACTTGTAGACGATTGTAAAGCCTTCTAAACGTTGTAACTACATTTTTCATGGCATCAAAAAAAACGACTGCTGTTGCCTAATTGGCAAAACTTTTCAAGGAAGCATGATAATTAGAAATGATTTCATATTAAGAATTGGCAATAGCTTAGCGCGAGAGCTTTCAAATCTTTTATTCCCTTTCTGATCCAAACTATGACCCCCATGGCTCAAAACCGTCTTAACAAGTTTCTACCCTAATTCTGCAGTAATGAAGAGAGGTTTGCGCTATACTCTGTATCTAAGATGAAGCCAGCTGCACAAAATAGTGCCTAAAGCTTCTTTAAAAACTTTATGAGAAGAAAGTCTAAAGCAACTAAACAGTAGACTCATTATTAGGACACCCTGTCTAAGGCAGAAAATTTCTAAGTGTGTGTTTATGTATGTGGGTGCCATGTACAGTGACCGCCAAAAAGTTGCGGACAAGCCTCCCTCCCTTTTTTATCGCTCTTTTTCAGAAGGAAAACAAGGATAAGAAAATGTAGTAATTGCATAATGTGATAGAGCTCTTCAAGATCTACAATCTACACTTTGCATTTTTCAAAAAACATGTATTCTCAAAATTTTAAAAAACTTTTTCTAAAAAAAGTCCGAAAATGGCCGCGTCACAATGTCGCGGACAATAATTCTTCGAGCGCAAAAATTTTCTTTTGAGTCTTATTCTGAGGCTGAAACACAAGTAATCCAAACGGGTAAGCATACTACTATACAGAGCTCGTCAGAAACTACACACTGGTTATGGTTGCTTCCCAAAAAACACAAGCTTGAGATTTATTTTGCTTTTTTTTCAAAAATAATAACTTGTAATTCTCCTTTTTAAGCCAAGTTTCTTCACATGGAAAATTATTCACGACATTCCAACACCGCTGTTCGGATAAAGTAGATGCTCTTTACCATTCTCCATGCATCTGACATGTGCTGATGAGTTTCTTTGCTGAAAATGGCTCTTGGCAGTGCTTGCACATGACCCCAACTGCACCTCACCACTGACTTGTACCGATTTGCAGGCTTGTAACTCGGCTTGTAGTCAATTTGTGAGCCTGCAATTAGGCTTATTCGAAAGAACGAGACTTCCTCTACACGACGGTTTGTAAAAAAGATGGGTATAAGAAACAGCGGAGATTTGGCGGATGGGGTGAAAAAACGCGGCCTCAGTGCTAGGGTGAGGATATCCAGCTAAAGTTGAATAGAGCTTCTTTCGCTACCAGTTCAATCCTGGAAGCTTGAAACTGTTAATGTTCTTGTAATAGATCCATTTTGAAGCTCTAGAACTGTTTTGATGTTGATAAGAGCCTTCACTCCAATCACCACTGAGGCCGCGTTTTTTCACCCCATCCGCCAAATCTCCGCTGTTTCTTATACCCATCTTTTTTACAAACCGTCGTGTAGAGGAAGTCTCGTTCTTTCGAATGAGCCTAATTGCAGGCTCACACATTGACTACAAGCCGAGTTACAAGCCTGCAAAGCGGTACAAGTCAGTGGTGAGGTGCAGGTGGGGTCATGTGCAAGCACTGCCAAGAGCCATTTTCAGCAAAGAAACTCATCAGCACATGTCAGATGCATGGAGAATGGTAAAGAGCATCTACTTTATCCGAATAGCGTTGTTGGAATGTCGTGAATAGGTTTCCATGTAAAGAAACTTGGCTTAAAAAGGAGAATTAGAAGTTATTTTTGAAAAAAAAGCAAAATAAAACTCAAGCTTGTGTTTTTTGGGAAGCAACCATAACCAGTGTGTAGTTCTTGACAAGCTCTGTATAGTAGTATGCTTACCCGTTTGGATTACTTGTGTTTCAGCCTCAGAATAAGACTCAAAAGAAAATTTTTGCGTTCGAAGAATTATTGTCCGCAACATTGTGACGCGGCCATTTTCGGACTTTATTTAGAAAAAGTTTTTTAAAATTCCTAGAATACATGTTTTTCGAAAAACGCCAAGTGCAGATTGTAGATCTTGAAGAGCTCTATCACCTCATGCAATCACTACACTTTTTTATCCTTGTTTTCCTTCTGAAATAAAGCGATGAAAAAGGGAGGGAGGCTTGTCCGCAACTTTTTGGCGGTCACTGTATGTAACCGATAATTGGGTTTTGCTGCATACACCGTTTGAGCTAAACCTCTGCTCACGTATAATTTCGACAACAACAGTCGTCGTAGACTACGCGGGACTTTACTGGGCCATTAAATCGATTTACCGACTTGCTCACTTACATTTGGAAAAAAAATGAAAGTTTGATGTTGACTGTGGCTATGCGACACGATTTTCTGCGAACTTTTGTCCATGCACAGTAATCGTATGTATCTGCAAGAAGCAGGCTGCATTTGGTCCCTTTTCTGCTAACAGGAAAATATCTTCATTCAAAGTGACCATTTAAAGTGAGGAGCACATTGCCAGACATTAAGAGCTGATCCTTTATTCGGCTATCTGTCGAACGCCTATTTGCAAAAATGAAGGAACTAGTATACAAGTGTTTGCATAATAGTAAGACACTCAGATGCGCAGTGCGCAGGTGTTTGAGTTTCGAGGCTTTCGCGTATTGAACCGCTCACAAGCCAAGCTAGTCCATTCCAACTTTGATTCCATACCTACTTCAAAAGGCGTAGACACCTGCCAGAACACTGTTATATATATAGATACCATGCTGTTTTATGACTGATACAAGGCATATTATAAATTCATACGCTTGCAGCACGCTATGAATAAACGTTTATGAAAAATGAACGTAGCGGCAGTCAGATAGCCGAATTTTTGATCGCATCGCCATGTATTGCTTCAGGGGGAGTTCTAAATCCTTCAACATCATTCGACTCAACCCCTGAAATGCATCTCTTGGACGTAGAGGTACCAGTTTGAGTACGTTATTTTGTTGCGAGTCAGTTCATTATAATCAGAGCATTTGATTGCCCCAGCAATTTTCTAAAATTATATGTGCAAATTGACTCTCACCGTATTTACGTAACTCTGCAGTATACCACCACTGCAACATATAAACATATTTATGTAATGAGCACATTAAATAAGTCCTCTATGCGGAGCTTCAAGCATATTCGTTGTAAATTCACTTTCTACCGTATACCTGCCGTACCCCCACTTCCAATTTATCAGAACATGCTTCGCGCCGTGATGAGTGGAATGGTGATGAATTCAGATTCAGAATTCATCCACTCTGAAGCGAGATATTACCAGGCGACGGTGATGTCACATGAGTTAGGCGACCATCACATAACACACCGTCGTATGACATACGCGAAGACCGCTAAAATCTGCTTCGGTTCACATTTTTTTCTGAATAAAATGTGAGCGGTATTGTACATGAAATTTCCTGGTTATTGCTGCTGATAGCTTCACCTCAGCCTGAGCACAATGAGAATTTAATGAAGCAAAAGGTGGGAGTAGGAAGCTGACTTTTCCAGAGTTACGCCGCTTCTTGACAAATTATTCTTGTACACTGTCTCTATTGAGCCATACGAGAACCATAGAATTGAGAACAAATCGATGAAGTAAAGGAAAAATGAGTAGAAAATTTGGCATTGAGACATCTCTGTAAATTTGGGATTTTGAGTTGAGTTTGCGTATCGTTGAGTTTGAGCTTGCTATTTTCATTCCACCAAACATGGGGACAAGTTTAACAGAACGAAGAAAGGAGGCAGAGAAAGGGTAGGAGATTTTGGATGGTCAAATTCTTGGTGATTCGACCACTATGATGAACTCCTTAACCGTATTTAGCCATAGAGAAAATGTCTAAGTTTGTGTAACGACAACAGAACTTGGTAAATGAAACAAAGGGGAAGGCTTACGAAGTGGTGCTCTGACACTTGCTCAGAAGTCCGTGGTGTCTTTGGAGAGGCTTTTACGATATTATTATGCTCAATCCCAGTCACAATCTGCAATTTCTCTGGCTTGAACAGTTTACCCGATCTGTTGTCCCCATTCGGGTTCAGAGCAATAAAAAACGATTGAGAAAGCAAACGGTGGCGAAGACTTGCTCGACCACTTTCGGAATTTCATCAAATCTAAAATTGAGTAGGGACTGCCGTACAGATAGACAGAGAAACACATAGAAAAGCGCGCAATGTTACTTCATAAGTGTTCAAATGTCTATGCAAAATTTTTAATTGTTTGAATTTGAAATTTAGCCATTCACAAATACGTCGTGCCTGTCAATACTTGCTCCAAATAAAGCAAGGAGGTCAGGAAAGATGTTTGACGAAAAGTATTAACAAAAAGTGTAGGTACTATTTTCAAAATAGCTTGTATGCAGTGCACTTCTACAATACCGCCACATTTTTTGAAAAATACTCTAGTCCATTCTAAAGCGAGATATGGCCACGCGACGATGATGTCCATATGTAAGCGACCGTCGCATCACTCATGCGACAGGTGACATAGCTCATGCGATCGTCGCGTGAGTTACGTCACATGTCGCATGAGTTATGCTACATTCGCGTCTATTTTTCAAAAAATGTAAGCGGTATTGTATACCATTTTTGGTGAATGCACACAAGCACCAAGTTCATGAGCAAATCCGAAATGATATGAGCATGGTATGCGAAGTTCACTCACTGCATGTGATGACGGATGATCAGAAACAAGTACAATATCGCTCACAGAACGTGCAAAAATTTCCGTAAATGTCGGGTATTTTCCGGAATTCCGCTGGCATTCACGGAAATTTTGCACGTTCTGTGAGCGATGTTGTACTCGAGAAAGACATTGAATCGATGTCTTGTTGAACACTCATCTAGATTACTTAGCTTTGCAAACTTCGAGGAACCTCTAGTGGAACAGTATGAACTGTCAATTGATAAATCTTCAGTGGAACTTGTGGATGACCTTTGACTATATAAAACTCGGGAACGACCGCGAAAGCCAGATTCACCATTTTCAACAACTCATTGGGAATGTTGAAGCTCTTTGTTCTCGGAGCAGTGAGTGTACACTGTTTGTTGTTTTCTCATTCGAACAGCACAGTATATACTTTTTAGTTACTTTTGCTGGCAGCAGCAGCTCCAGCAGGGCCCGCAAACGACCGGCAAGAGGTAAGATTGAGAGTAGTCAAGAGAAAACGACTATTATACTGATATCATATTGGCAACAAACACATCTTCATAACTGTGTTCTTCAAAAGATGTGTAAATGACGCTTGGCTATCTGCGATATGTAAACCAAACAAGGTTAATTTCTAAATTATTTTTCTAACTAGCTGCGGTCCCCGGTCCCGCCCGGGCCGAGAGTCCAGAATGGCCCAGCATAGGGTGTGCTTCAAGATGTATACTTACCAGTCCTCCACTTTCTTCAGTTCACATCTTCTGTGACTCTCCTGCTATACCTCCTTGTCAGTTCCAGCGCTCGTGTAGTATCCGTGGTGAATAGTCTTCTTTCTTGACCGGCTCGCTTCATGACACCGCATGCTCCTCACCGCAAAATGTAAATGATCTCTACCACCCCTTACTACTTAAGTTGGAGAAATGAATGGTATAGCCTTCATTTTCCTAGATTTTAGTAAACAAAATCAATAAATCGATAGAAGGACTCAGCGAATTGTCGATAAAAGTAGCCTATCTGATGCGCCGTGTCTCATTTATAGGGAAACAAAATTCAGCCTCTTTGGTTCACATACAAAGGAGTCTATAAGCCACAAACATCCTAACAAACACGGTACAGTGTTTGAGTTTTATATATATATATATAGATTAACTAATTCTAAATCTTGAAATCAAGAGCTCGGTTCTTTTTCTTCAGTATAACTTGGAAAAGCCGAACTCGTTTTTTTTCTCTCTTATTGGCAACAGTCCCAACCGTGTACGATGATTTCCTTTTTCTCCTCTCCCTACTCTCTTTCCTAGCTGACACTTTGCACTCGAAGGGGACATGATGGAGAACGAAGGAAAGGTTTGTAAATATCTTCATGGGACATCTTCCGGCCCCATCCCTCATCTTCTACACTAAGCGTATTATAAAGTTTTTTTACACAGAATTTGTACAAAACGAACTCCAGTATTTCAGGATGATGTAACTCAAGAAGTTGAAGAATTGGTACAAAGCCATGATAAAGCGGTGGGTGAACAAACTTTGAAACTCTTCGTTCGAGGTCTTTGTTTAAAAGGTCCGTTTCAGGGAGAAGAACCGGAAAAAGGAAAAGTAGAGCGGTCCCAAATTAAAGAGGTAGGATTTTTTGCTCATGCATTGATTCTCACCTATAATGCACAATTGTTGGTCGTGATTTTGATGTGAACAAAAACTTCACATGCAAAGAGTACTACGTTTACCGTAATATGGTGGACTCATTAAACTATCACTTTATAGCCTCAATCGCCACCGGAAGTTGTGGGAGGGCCAGAAGCTTCTCAAGAAGAAGAGCCTGAAGAAATGGAGGTGTGGCTTCAAAAAATTTTGACCACTTTTAGTTACAAGTGAATAGTGCGACTTCACCCAGATGTAGACATAAGGAAAGAAATGATTTGTTTTTGCAGTACATTTGAACTATTTGTATACATTTACGGCAATAATTTTTGAACAAGGAATGCTTTCAAAATCTGCAATGAAAGTCATCGCATTTCAGCAAGGAAGTGGAGAAGAGGAAAAAGTTACAGAGCCTTTAGAACAGGTGGGCCTTGGCTTACACACTGCATTTTAACTGTTATTATTTGCTTGGATCTTCTAGTACCGCATAACACTTATATCGTAGCAATCTAAATCATAGTAGAAAAACAGTTGCCAAGCAGTAAGAATATGATTGTAAGGCGTTTACGCGCTCGATAATGTTTCTTCCGCAGAAGGGCAGGTGTTTGAAGAGGAGTATTTCACAGATTCCTTACGCTTCATAGTTTTTACTACGTTTTTACAATCCCTACTAAGTTTATACTGTGATATAACGGAATCGATTGATTATCATTGCATAAGCCCCACCGCCATTGTCAGAAGAGGAGCAGCACAGAGATGACCACGAACTCAGACAATGGATCGGACCCCTCCGCTGGGCAAGCCGAAACTGCCAGACTCGCGCCGGACCCAATTGACCAATGAGAGCGGGGCAAATGGGCGGTCCCTCGCGTGACATCACTGCCAGGCAAATGGGAGGCTTCTCCGGCCCTGCTGCAAAGGTCCGCCATTTGTCCGGCGCGAGCCTGGCAAATCTGGCGGAGTCGCGCCGGAGAAAATGGGAGGGGTCCGGAGCAGAAGATGGGAGGTATCCGCCGGAGAAATGGGAGGTATCCGGAGCAGGCTGCGTATCGATTTGGCGCGTAGCAAGCAAACGTCTAACTCCACGGTGATGAGTCCTCTGTTTACGCTCTTTGTCCATATTTTAGTCGCCGTTTCTTTGATTCTGTTGTTTTTGCGCGTTTCTTTACCGTTTTTTCCTTTTCCGCGTTGCTCTTCGTCGCGTTGGCGTTTATGTTGCTGTAAGTTCCTCGTTTTCAGGTTTATGTTTGAAAATTTCGTGCGGTTGCACTCAATCACCTTCATTGTTTGGCTCTTTCCGATTTGCTGAGACATCGTAGACTATTGATGGAGTGGTTTTTGTGATTAATTCTGGATTTTCGAAACAATGAGGTTAGTTGCGCAACTATCTAGTGTTGTTGTGATGAAAGTATCGTCTAAATAATCCGTTTATTGCTATAGTGTGGACCCCGGCCAGGTTCCCATAGGTACCTCCGCGGCGCGCCCGAAGCGCATGCCTTCAGTGCGCTTTTCGTTTCGGCTCTGAAGGGATTTCTTTCAATTTCCTCTTTCAAGTGTGTTTGTTCTCTTCTGTAATCTCTACTTTAGATGTAAACGACACACGTCAACTGCTGGTGATGGATTTTTACGAGTCTTGACAGTCTTGCAAGCATTTGTTTCGAAAATCTTGTTTTTTTCTCAATAGTGAAGATTTCGGTGTAGTTCAGAGACATCTCTCCAAAGGTTGTTCAGAATAAGTGTATATGCAGTTGATTTTGTGGAGTGTAGATGCTTCTAGCCTTTTGTTACACCATCAGAGCTTTGCAATCGTGCTCTTGAGCTCAAACTTTCTGGGTTTTTTATGACCAGAAGGAAGACTTTTCAGAATTGTTCTTCGACTTTTCCTGTTACTTCTATCATCCATCGCTGGTAGTGTCATACACTACTAGCGATGGATAATAGAAGATTCCAGTTAACTATGAGATTGACTGGAATCTGAGCGCTAGTAGTGAAAGTTGTGAAGGTTCTCCTATTGCCTTGGCTTTTCTCGTGTTCGGATTAGAGGCCTCCACATCTCATTTCACTCCTGTTTTCGGTTATAATGCTTTTTTGTTCGTAAGTGAAATGAGAAGCGTTCAAGTCGGGCGCGCGTTGCGTGTGCGCCGCGCTAGTACCTATGGGAAGCTGGCCGGGGTCCACACTATCTCTCTCGTACGTATGCTTACCAAGTCGATCGACTTTTCATCAGACGTTGCAGATCCTCACTATATCGTTTCTGGCTTGAAAGATAGGACAAGGCAAGAGATATGTTGACAAAAGTCTTGGAGGCAACTCCAAACGATGTTGAAGTTTTGTGACTGTTACTGAAGCATTGTGACTGTTACTGTTGCTTAGTCACATCACATTGCTTCCAGTATTGCTTAGCGAGATTAGGGACTGATAAGGCTAGGTAAGCATGTAAATGTGAAATGTTTGAGTCACATAGCTTCTTCTTTACTGTTTATGTGACTTTCAATTACAATTTGCAGAATCGCTTTTGAACGAGCGTTGGAATTGCAAAATGACAATGTTTGTGCTCTCTCAGCACTTGCCACTTTGGATTACAATACGCATACTGTCGAGGGAGCCCAAAGTGCAGTGGCTTGTCTAGGCCAAGCGTATAGTCTGGAGCCGGAGAATCCGGTTGTCTTGGTCCATCTTGCCAACCACTTCTTCTTCAAAGGAGTCAGTGCAGAAATTCTTTGAATTAATTACGAACTATCTATAAAAGGGACCTTTTAAATTTGTCCAAGCTGTTACATCGAGGTGTTTATCGCTTTATCTGAAGGCATCACTTTTTCAGGAAATGAACAAGGTTGAACGGTTAGCGTGGCATGCAATGAGTATGACGGAAAGTGACGAAATCAAGGCCGAAGCTTGTTACATTCTTGCGCGGTTCTTCCATTTCAACAGAGACTATGAAAAGGCGTTCAAGGTAAGTTGCATATGCAAGAATTTCAATCCATGTCATCATCGTGTCCTAGTACTATTATCAAGCAACTACGTTGAATCATCCTACTTTCGTTTTGCCCCAGTATGGCCTTGGGCCTCGGAATTCGAAGATGTTTGGATGAATATAGCTCATGTATATATCGCACTTGGACAATATGTCCCTGCTTTGCAAATGTGAGTTTATGGCGTTCCTCGCTGTTTTGTTTCATGTTGCACAGAATGCTTTTTTGATCTTTTTGTCATTTTCTTACCATGTTAAAACCATATGCTTATACTGTGGTGTTACAAGGTTCTTTTTGCAACTAGGAAATTAGTTTTTCTTTGAATATTCTTATCACTCCTAGTATGGTTTTTGTAATATGAATTAACTGTTGTATGTATGCTGGAGATAGATAGATAGATTTTTCGAAAGTTTGATAAATTTGAAATAAATGTCTTATCTCTTCGTTCTTTCTTCTATCTTCTATCCACAAACGCTAGGGGTGAGAGGGAGGGGGTAGAGTACGGGGTGAGGGTCGCGCTAAACTCCTACCCGGGGGGGGGGGGTCCTATTCGGCTTATTTGGGTGGGGTTTAGAGCCAAAATTGGGGTTTGGAGCTTAAAGGCAGCGTCCAGGCAAGTCTGGACCTACGGGGATTTTACATGGAAAGTATTTTGGGGCCCTAACTAAGCCACTACCCAACCGGCAGCTCAAGTAATGCTCTAACACCTGAGATATTCTGCTCGAAACCGGACCCCGCGACCGTGTTTCGCATGGATTCATGCGCAAAGCGTGGATCCTGGCGCGAAACTGCCATGAATCCATGCGAATACGTTCGCGGGGGGTCTGTTTCGAGGGGAATATCTCAGCCATTGGAGCACTACCTGAGCTGCTGCTTCGGCAGTGCCTTAGTTAGGGCCCCAAAAGTACTTTCCATGTAAAAGCCCCATAGGTCCAGATCTGCCTGGAAGCTGCCTTTAATTAGGGCTAATTACAGTATGCCGCGATCGGGGGGCTCCGGCGCACAAAATCGGGGGGCTCCGGAGCAGAAAATGGGAGGTATCCGGAGCAGAAAATGGGGGGTATCCGGAGCAGAAATGGGAGGTCTCCGCCGGAGAAATGGGAGGGCTCCGCCGGACGAATGGGTGACCCACCGCTGGGGAAACGCCGCGACCCTGCCATTTCCCCAGCGGAGGGGTCCGATCCATTGTCTGAGAAGGAAAGGTAGTAGAGGAAACTCCGGTAATAAATAGACCGATAGGTTTTGCTTACGCATTGATTCTCACCTGTAACGCATCCTTGTTGGCTTGATTTTGACATAAACAAAAACTGCACATGTAAAGTGAAACCATACTTATTCATTACGCTTCTTGCAATGATGTTTGTACAAGAAAAGCTCTCAAAATTTGTAATGCGAGTTGCCACATTCCAGCAAGCAGTTGGAGAAGAGGAACCAGCCGCCGCGCCTGAAGAAGCGGTGGGTCTTAGCTTACACATTGGCTTTTGACTATTAACATTTGCTTGTGATCTTGTAATACCGTATAACACTTGTATCGTAGCAACTACTAAAACTAGTGTAGAGCAACAGTTGCAAAGCAGTGAAAGAAGATAGCTGTAAGGCGTTTCTGTGCTTAATGATGTTTCCCTCGCAGAAGAGCAGCTTTTTACAATCATTGCGCTTCATAGTTTTTACATCATTGAAAACCTATTGACTATACTGTGTTATGACGGAATCAATTGATTATCATTTTATAGGCCTCACCGCATTCGACACAAGATGAGGAAAATGATAATCAACAAGTCGAAAACGATAAGAAAGAGGTGGGAGCTCTATAATCTGTCATACTTTTTACAGCACTGAAACACAACTATGTTCATTGTAATATGCTCGTCTCACTTGGTTACTACTTTACAGCCGATAGAAGAGAAACAAAATATTGATCAGGGAAGCCCTAAAGAAGAGGAAAAGGTGACTTTTAATTTGCTCCCTACTTTCTCCTACAACTGAATAGCGAGGTAGGAAAAAATCGAATCCGAAAAGGAGAAGAGAGTGGACGAGCCTGAGCCGAAGGAAGGAGACGGTGAAAAGAATCAAGAGGAGGAGGAGGAGGCTAGAAAGAATGAGGTTAGTTTGCTCATATTACGTTTATTGCTTCGTAAACTTGCTTGCAGGATGGATCACAGAGTAAGGAGGGTGAAGAAAAAGGCAAGGAGGTGAGATTGTCATGCGTTTTTCAAATAAATGAGTGTACCGCTTCTTCAAATAATCGCATATATCAAGGAAAGATTGAAAGAGCTATGAAAATGTGATTCTTTCACACATCTTCCTTCATTCTAGAGCAGTAGATAGTTCTATTCATTTAGGACTCAGTTTCTGCATATAATATTGAGCTCGATGCTAACTCCTCAAGTCATGAAGCGAGACAGCATTTCCAGATGAAAACAGTTAGGCATTAACAATGAGAATCATGGCAGATAGATTTGATGAATTATTAAGGGATGATGAAGTAGTTTTGAAATGGTTTCTTTGATTGAAAAACAGTTCAGATATAAAACGTCTTTGGAACAAAAATTGCAAAATTATATAAAACATTCTTTGGCAAAATTCACAGTGGTCTTGAGCAGATGAAGAAACCTGGAGTGAAATGGTCTTATTCGAGTCTAAGAATCAAACTATCTATGTAAATTCTGATTTTTCAGGAGGAAGAAGAGCAGAAGCTAAAATCAGAAAATGGAACTACTGTGGTAAGATTTTGCTAATTGCGAATTTCTTTTACGGGATTACCTAAGTCAACAAAGTCCAATGTTGAAGCTGGGAATTACTGAAATTTTTTGTAACTTTTCCGCGTTACTTTTGAAGAGGGGAAACGGGTATGATTAGCTTTTGTGTGCGACCTTCAGTCAGTTCAGTACAGTCTGGGGGCTCTTGTTACAAGCGTTAGGCAAGTTAGAAATCGTGCGACGCGGCTTTACAGTAACCCGCGCGTGAAGCAGTTCAGGAAAACTTTCCTTGTCCTAAGTTAATTTTTTTTACTAATTTTATGTCTTTTCTCATTAGATACTTATTTTCCTGAAGCAAGCAACGACTCAAGGCTGAGAATATCGCGCTTTACAGCTATCGTTAAACTCTGGCTCAGTTTTATGTCCAGTGGGGTACTAAATTAACAGCAAACATGAGCACAGGAAAAGTGAAAACTGATTTCTGGGGTACATTTTCCAAGGTAGAAAGAAAAAAAGTTTACATCTGTAAACCAGTTACGCTTGATGGTGCAGAAAAAACATATCTGAGCTTGTAATAACGTTTCCAGCTGCAAGAATAAAATGAAAGATATCTGCAATGATGAGCTAGGTCTGTATGACTTTTTACTGCAACTCTGACCAACTGTTGTGGTCCCATAAATCAACTGAAAATTGGCGCTTATAGCTGCAATGCACTTCAAGAAAAGGCCCCTCTCTAATTGCAATTCAAAATTGATATCGTAATATTATATTAGATTGGGTAAAAAATTAGTTCACTTTACACATAAATCCTCATGATACTTTTCTTATTCTACCCGTTTTTTTTGCGCAGTGGTTGTTCAAAGCTTCTACTATCACGAACTAACACTCAAAGTTGTCTATCATCAATATAAGACTGTTATGACTGTCCAACATGACTAAATTATCTAAAAGCTCAGCTGCCGGGGCCGGAAGTGTAGGTGTGACAAGTTTGGTCCCGATCGGTTAAGAAATGGAATTTTCTATTCGGAGTATACGGCGGAGCCGGGTAAGCCAGCTAGTGAAGCAATAATTTTGTGGGGGACGGTCAGGAGGTACGATCGGCGCGATTTTTTTCGCGAAGCGACGCCGCAAAGCACTTCAACCAGTGCAATAGCAGCATTCCAGGTGTAACGTTATTTATGGCATCGAGTCATGTATCTGCCTCCACCCCCACCCCCGTGTTTTTTGCCGCTGGGATCTCTGATATTGAAAGGTTCTATGGGTCTTAAGACCTAGCTCGGTGCTCTGGGAATCTCTGTTCTTTCTTGTTTGTTCATCTACTGAAGGCTCTACTACCCTAATATTGTAGCATATTAATCAACAGCACTTTGCTGTATAGGCTGAGATGATTTGTTATTTGTATGATCCCGAACAGGATCTCCCACTGATCACGCTCACTTCCAAAGTTATTTATATCCGCAAAAATTCAATGAAAACGTCACATACTTTTGCTTTCGATCTATTACGACAGTGCTACGCATGTTTTTAGTAGCAAAGATGCGTGCAAGTTTTGAGTTTTTCGATAAAGCCCAATTCTCGAGCACAGATTCAGCGAAGATTTTGTCAACTTGATTTTTCACTTATTTCTTTCACAAACATGCGTAGCACTATCGTAATAAATGGACAGAAAACTCTGTGACGTTTCCCTTGAGTTTTTACGGATATAAATAACTTTAAAAAAGCGTGATCAGTGGGAGATTCCGTTCGGGATCATACAAATAACGAATTATCTCAGCTTATACAGCAAAATACTGCTAATCATTGTGCTACAATATTAGAGTAGTAGAGCCTCCCAAAGATGAACAAACAAGGAAGAACACAGATCCCCAGAGCACCGAGCTACGAAGCGGAAACTACCTGTCCGGGTAACTTACGACGGGCGATTGCTGTATACCGCCCCAGGACGCGGTGTGCGCGGCAAAGCGGCCGCCGCGCGCGGCGTACCTCGACGTGCAGCCTAATTTTGTCACGTCCAGGGTCTTCACTTAGCGTAGCATCGCATAAAAGCAATGACAGATTATGAGCTCTAGGACTACTCCAGCATAGGGTGCGTGCACAATCGATTCTTTCAGCGGTTTTGTCGAGCAAAAAACTGCTTAGACCACTGCTGTGAATTCGATTTGTGGAAATGTAAAACATGTTACAGTGAGATTAAATATTTGGCAGACGCTCGACAGACAAAGGGACATGTGGTGCACACCGTCCCCACACATTAGAAGCCCTTATACGCTAATCGAGAACTGAACTACTGGAAACGAGCGGGGGGGGGACGGTTAGGAGGTACGGTCGGCGATAATTTTTCGTGAAGCGACGCCGCAACGCATTTCAACCAGTACAATAGCAGCATTCTAGGTGTAATGTTACTCATGGCATCGAGTCATGTATCTGCCTCCACTCCCACCCCCGTGTTTTTGCCGCCGGAAATCTTTGATAGTGGTGTCTTTGATGGGTCCCAAGATTTGGATGCGGCGTGCGCGGCAAGCGGCCGCCGCGCGCGGCGGCTACCTCCTGACGTGCAGCCAAACGAGCGCTTTCATTTCAGCTAACACGGCAAGATTTAAAAATGCAAAGAAAAAGCTACACACATGACGGCTCTCAACGAAAGGATCTCAACGAACACTTACAAGGGAGAGTTCCCAAGTCAGCTTGGCCAACCAGGATGAGTCATATACACCGTAACGGGCTTGAAACACGTATTCCAAATCTGCTTTTGGTTTCTGCGGAACAACTCTACAATAGAATTATCAGCGTTTGAAAGTCCAAATTTGTCAAGTCTAAAATGGTGTAAAATTGGCGAAAGCTGTACAATATACGTAAAGAAAGGTTTTCAGTTTTATATCAAGTATACTGACTACAAGGACGAAAAACAGCCAGTGGAAGTTTGCTGGGTGTTGTTTTAGTGCTTTTCGCTAATTCTATAAGCCACTTCAAACATGACAAATTTAAACACTCGAATCTCATAACTTCTTTCATAGAATCGTTCCGCAGAAAAGGAAAGCAGATTTGGAATCAGCATTTCAAGTCCGTTACGTTGATGTATGACTCATCCGGTTTGGCCGAGCTGACTTAGCGCTTCCTTGTTAGATGTAGTGATCGCTTTTGTTACCAAAATCATGTGTAAAACCAATAATAGAAAAGCGCTCAGAGCAAGTTTGAAAAATGAAAACAAGAACACGAACAGAAGCAGACAAGTAATCAATATTTGGGACGTAGTGCCTTATGCTGTGCTGTATCACAATTGAAGCAGGCTCAGACTTGAATATGTATGGAGGTCAATTAGAAGCACAAGTGATAATGCTACGATACCTAGGGTCAACTCTAACCAAACTTATGAGATATTCCTACATAACGCAGCTCGCATGCTTTGTTATCACTTCCTTCAATCCAAAAATCGAGAGCATAGGATCAAGTTAAAGGCAGTACATCAGCAGAATGAGACCCGTGACAAAACAAGGTCAAAACAAGGTTTTTATAAATATCCGAAACGCTTCGCTTGTTTTTCTAGCGAAGGTCTCGCTTCCGTAAAAAGAAGTTATTATTTGACATCTCCTTCTCAAGGGACTCGTTTTGACTTGCCTAGTAGTGAAACCAAGTCTTGGCAGCTTCCATCTGCTATGCTGAATGGTATTCCAGTCAAAGGCAGTGGGTCGGCAGAATGAGACTCGTGGCAAGACAAGGTCACAGGGTAGGAGCCCCATAATGGAACCCTTGAGCCAAAGTTCGGTCTTTCTCTGCCACTTCTAACCCCCAAAATTTCAAAGCGAAAGCAGCGCTCATCTCCCGTCCTCTCCGAACCCGCCCACCCCATGGACGAGAGAACGCGAAGCCCGTCACTCAAATCGCGAGAAAATCGGGACTCTTGCGCGACACCCGGTTTTGTCCCGACTTTCGGGATTATCCCGACAGAAAAATTGAAGCGGGAGATTATCGGGAGTCGCGATTTCAGGGCGCGCTCCCAGTGTCTGAGCGTAAAGGACACTTGCGTGAAATACGACGCATGGTCAGACTACCCTCAATGTCCACAACTTTGGATGTGTTTCCAATATCTTACGGGCAACAACACTGTCAATATGTTATCCAACGGACAACCTTTGATAGGATCTCGGCGCTATTCAATCTTGAACACGGACTTGGTTTCCGAAGCTGCTGTACGGTGGCTTTAATTGACTTTTGTATATGAGCGGGAGTCCCGCCGGTGATTGGATCGCGACATTACCGGGACTCCCGCAGAAGCTCCCGGTTTTCTCAGTAGAAAACATTCGGGACAGAAGCGCGTGTCGCGCAGTATTATCCCGAACAAAATGCAGGAGTCCCGGTTTTCTCGCGAAGCATTTTACTTGAGTCCCGCAGTCATTCTGTCGGGACACAACTTTTTCAACGGCGGGACTTAACCGCGAATGTCTGAGCATGGCGAAGACGCAGAGTCGTTGCGGGACCTCATGCTTATAGCATTGCGGCTGGCGCTCTGACCGCCTCAGACATTCGCGGTTGTCACCCGCAGGTTAAAATGATGTGATCTCATTGAGCAACGGCGCGTCACACGAAATCGGTGTCGGGGCAAAATCAGGTCACCTGTGTTTGCAGCGGGGTGACCTGCGGGAGACACCATAATGCCCCGACAGGGCATTCTCCGGTCATTATCGGAGTGACCTGCGGGAAACATCATAATGCCCCGATCCTTAAAGCAGTTGTTCACCCTCGTAGGTACATATATAGTGGTATATATATAATATGTCAATATATACAGGGTGTCCCAAAAAAATGTATCGAACGTTTGATCGTTAATATCTCTCTTCCCAAGAAGTCTTTTGCCTTGCTTTAAGCACCATCTTGTAGAGCTGGCTTCAACTTAGATTTGCATTATAGAACGAATCACCCATCTCTCTTCAATACTGTAGGATTACGGTAGAAACTTGAAACATATGGTGTCAACGTGGAAAAAGCTGCTGTTTCAAAATTTTTCAAAAAAATGTGAAAACTTGTGTAATAGGGTTTTTATGGACGCTGAATTTAATAGTCAACTATTCACGAGATTACGAAGCCTTCTAAACGGCGTAACCGCACTTTTTGGGAACATTGAAAAAATGACCGCTACCTCTTACCTGGCATAACTCTTCAATGAGGCATCATAATAAGTTGGGAACTTTACAGTTATAATCAGCCAACTCTAATTAGCGTAGTGTAAAAGTTTTGAGGCTGTTTTGTTCCTTTTCTGGGGCAAAATATGGCCTTTCATTGCTTAAAACTCTTTTTGAAGTTCCTACCGTAATCCTACAGTAATGAAGAGAAACGAGTGAGTCGTTTTATAATGCAAATCTAAGTTGAAGCCAGCTCTACAGATTGGTACCTAGAGCAAGGAAAAAGACTTTTTCAGAAGAGAGATATTAACGATCAAACGTTCGATACATTTTTTGGGACACCCTGTATATAATATATATGTATATATATACAGCGTAAGTATTATATATATATAGTGGAACACACAAGTATAGAGTATATACTCTATACTTGTGTGTTTCGCTTCTACCGTCTGTCTTCTTCCACTGTCACTAACAAATCAAGCTATAGTATATTTATTAAAAACTTCATGGTACAGAAAAATCTACATCAGCGCAAAATTGAATAAACTACATCGAGAGAACACTCGACAAGAAACAGATGGAATTGGACTAATGTGTGTCGTTCGCATCTGTTACTGCAACTTCGGCGTCCGTTTTTTCGATGATGTTCAAGTCAGTGCTCACGTTAGATGTCCTGGGTTCTTCTGAAAAAAATCAGCATCAGATGCGTAAACTTTTTGGGACAAAGTTGCACCTTTGACGCCTTTGTCGTATTCTTACGCAGATGTTAGAACTTTGTCCGGTAGGCCAAAAGCGTCCAATACAAACCCTGAATAAATTATTCAAATTTATGTACAAAATGACGGAACAACCTACTTATTAGGAAATCCACAGTGCTTTCCGGGAGATCCTTGAGATTGTCATCATTCCTTTTTTGCCAGTTTGCCTACATGCATACTTTTGAATTCCTCTGCCGGTTCACAAGCCCAAGTAATTATGTGTAAGGCAAGATTTCGTTCAGCAGTAATCGCTTGCATTGACGAAATAGTGCCTAAGAAATAATACTTCTGATACTCGTTAATTTCGAATAATTGCGATTTTCGGGTTACACTGACTGGTTAATAAAAATTTGAGCTAGATCACTTTTAAGTAAGGAACGAAGTCAGAAAGGACCACAATGGAACAAAAAAATGTGGAGAAGACGACTACCATCGAAACATGTATAAAATAGAGCAAAGAATGGATTTTTGGCAGCCCATCAAACTTCATGTGAGCCATATTTGAACAAGCAGTATTTCGCCTTCTTACTCGCCCATTCTTGACCCCACGTATTCTCTTTCTGGTCTATCTGCGAGAAAAAAGGCCCCTCTTCCAAATTACGGACCACTAGACTTGCCAAAAAGTGACCTAACGAGAGCCTTGGACGAAAGTCCGCAAAAAACCATTGCATGCGTTGTGGAAATTTCTCTAAAGGGGATAAATTCTCTTATTAAGGCCGGAAGCCAGAGCCATAGCTGATCATTTGACCAGCTATGGCTTTGCAGACGGGAATGCAAAGATCTGATGGGGGTACCAAACGTGCATTTTACACCCAAATTTAGTTCTTTGTCTCCTGCATGAAAATAAATTTGAGTAAAATTTTTTTTACACAGCAGCAGTCCATATACGGCTGCAGCCGGTCTTATTTTTGTGAAACTGCGAAAACAAGTTATGGAAAAGCCCATTCTGCAGGAGAAATTTTCTTATAAAAACACATTTTTCGAACTATGACAATACTTCAGGCGCTAAACTGTTTTTTTGCTGAAGTATTGTGTCATAAGGATTTTCTCGTAAAATGACGTTTTCGCAAATTTTTGTTCTGTACGTGTCAACTTGAAGCTACCCACAATAAGTAGTGGATAGTATAAGTTATAGGGCTCTGCATGATCGCAAGAGTCGGTGAGGTTGCGGTCATTGCTCATGCATTAAACTTTCTCGGTTTTCGTTTTCCTTTCAAGCGCTTTTCTGCTATCAGATGTCAGCTTTCAATCACTTGAAGCGATGCTGGAAAGTATGGGATTGTTCGATAGCTGTGGGCCTTCTGGCATCCTGTGTGCGCAATGGCCGCAAACTCACCAACTCTGCGATCATGCATGGCCCTATACATGTTTTGACAGCTTTTAGCTAGCTAGCGACGCCTCAATGGTTTCTTAAACCGGCACAAGATTACGAAATTTCAAGTTTGTTCAAAGCTTGTAGTTGGCTTGAAACTTGAACTCAAATCAGGCTTGTAGCTAACAATTTGAGTCTAAGCTCAAAAAATTGCACTCCGCAAATTTGCTGAGTTGAAAGGAGTCCTGAAGTAACCTAATGAATTGAGAAGAAAATGCTTACCTTCGATCTACAACGCGAGCGCAGAGATTGTAAGTGAAGTTGCCATTTTGGACGCGCGATCTCATCTGAACTGACAAACCGTCAAATTAATGTCCTACGGAAATGGTGACCTCACTTTTACTGTAATATGTGCTGGTAAAATTAAGGAAAAATAATAAGCGAAATTAATCAAAAGGCATCATTAAGTATGATTAAGATAGAGTAGGTCTGGTATAATGACAAGTTTATGCTATGAAAGATCACAAATGATCAAAGAGCGATTATGAGCAATGTATAAGAAAGAGTGAAAGCAAAAACATTGAAGAAAAAGGCACCAATCAACAAAAAGCAATCACCAAGAGAAGACGCAACATTTCGCAACATCACTATCATACGCGCATGCGGCGTGCATCGGGGCAAAATCGCACTAAAATCCGGTCAAAACTAAACTCATGTCACCCGCCGGTGCACCGGGTTTTGGTGCGATCAGCCATTTTGTGGGCGGTCCACCTGCGGGTGACAACTGCGAATGTCTGAGGCGGAAGTCACTCGTTGGGGTGGGCGGGTTCGGAGAGGACAGGAGATGAGCGCTGCTTTCGCTTTGAAATTTCGGGGGTTAGAAGTGGCAGAGAAAGATCGGACTTTGACCGATAGGTTCCATATGGGGGCTCCTACCCTGTGACCTTGTTTTGTCACGGGTTTCATTCTGCCGATGTACTGCCGTTGTAGACCATCGTGAAATTCTACTTTCATTTCTGAAGCAGGTGTTCAATACGACATGAAAGCGATCTTCGCTGACGACTTCAAGAAGTCATGCAGTCTTGACCGTAGCAAAGCGTCAACAAGTTGTAACGAAGGAGATTATTTCATGTTCATGTGGCTATAAGTGAACACAGAGTGTAAGAATTGAAAAGTACAGTCTCTTTCAACCTAGAGTAGGCAATAGATTTCACCTGCAGCAGCTGTTCGCGAAAGCTTCCACATCGCTGAAAGCTTTGCAAGGGCACAGCGCTGGCGTTTTGCTAACAAGAGACTGGTCAGAAGTCGAAGTGCCCAATCCATATCTGCTTAGCTCATTTGTGGACAACGATAGAAGCTGTTTTACTGCGAAAAAATCATGCATAAAAATTGGTTGAGCACATTACTGCGTTTTCAGCTCGTGTTTAGGCTCTAAAAATATACAGTAACCGAGCTGCATATTTTGGCTCAGCATTAGGCCAACATGGTTTGTATTGGCAGATTTGCGTAATGCACGCACGATTCATTAGCAAAAGAAGAACCTTTGACGGTTCACAACTCCGTCCATAAAAGCGCTAAGCAGATATGGAATACAGTGAGGTTATGCCTCATGCTGCGTTTAATGGGATGCGGCTTGATCCACTTTGTCAAATTCGCAATTGGTCAAATCAGTGATGTCACGTAATCCACTTGGTCCTTTCTAAAGTGAAACGGCATGATGGGCCTATGTCAAATTTTGGTAGTGTTAGGTAGTAGACCCCCAAGACCCTCCTAGCCCCAACCCTTCAATTCATGCGCGTCCCGTAAAACAGCTTCAAACTCCACCACCTCTGCCCATTTGCATAGAGTGGGCGTCATTGGTGGGGTTTTGAAGCGCATTTTTAGGACTTAGCGCATGAATTGCGGGGTAGGGGGGGGGAGTCTACCTACCTGAAACTACCAAAATCTGACAGGAGTCCATATTGAACCATTGCCTTTAAAGGAAGCGGCTCGACAGAATGTCAACTTTAGAATATTCACCATTCTCAGTTCTCCTGGATGAGCTAAATCCAAGACTGTGCTTTGCAGCTTCAAAAGATGTCAGTAACCCGCCTTCCCAGGCGTGAAAAGCGCTATTTGAGGGCGGACCGCGTATCCGCCTTTTAGAGCGCGATTGGCTCGTGGGTACGGTGGGTACAGTATCTCCACTCACGAGCCAATCGCACTCTAGAGGGCAGATACGCGATCCGCCCTCAGATAGCGCTTTTCACGCCTAGAAAAGCGGGTCATTGATGTCTTTTGAAGCTGCAAAGCACAATCTTGGACTTAGCTCATCCAGGGGAATTGAGAACGATAATATCCCAAATTGTCATTCTGCCGAGCCGCTGCCTTTAAAGGCAGTGTCCGGGCAAAAATTCGATTTTGAGATTTTGTGCTTACCCGGGCCTATTCGCTATGCTGAATCCGAAAATCCACATCGGAGAGCGCGAAAACGACGAAAAAGGGCTCTAACACTGGAGGGAAATCAGCAAGTGGGCGGGGTCTTCCCCACTGTGAATTCACGCTTCCAGCTTCCAGAGCAATTTTTTCAAATCCGTTAGCAGCCCGGACATCACTATCGATCAAGTGCAAACGAATGACTTGAAACCATACCTTCGATAGTCTAGAGACAGGGCGCCAAAAGTGAAGGTTGTTCGAACATCTGACGTCACAAATGGTGAAGGTTGTTCAAAGAAGATCAGTGAAGAGAATATGCGTAAAACAGACATAAAAAGCAAAAGAAACGGCTGTAAACCGGATAAAAACGCTGCAATAAGATTTGAAATCTTTCATTTGGCGGCTTTACAGAGTGCAAGTTTCCGCTCCAGGACCAGCAATTCGCAACACGGGGTTTTGATTTTTGATGCGTCCTTTAAATTTTACCCCCGCGCCGTCCCTCTTGTACCCTGCGACGTTGTCTGGATTCTTCCGCTCATCATTCTGAGCAAGTATCGTCCAAGCTGGAGAAAATTCGTTGCGAAACTACTGGAAAAGAATAAGGTAAAGAAAAACGCATTTTTTAGTAATTTTCACAAAAAAAGCGGCATAAGCAAAGAAATAAGCTCGGCGACGTTGTCTACATTATAGACAGAAACAAGACCTATCGACTACACAAAAAAACTGCGTGAAAAGAGTCAAACTAGGAGAAAAACGAGAGATTTTCAAAAACAAGGTTTTTGACGGATTTCTTGTTTAAATCATAAAAAGGAGTCCTGCGACGTTGTCAGCGTGAAAATAGAGATCAAGAGCTTCAAAATGATATATAGCTTGCTAAAATTGGGTTCGAAACGGCGAAGAAAAGGGTACCAGAGCCAAATGCCCCGCGCCCCGCGCTTGGGGTAGCGAGGTAGCGCGCAGCGCGCGGAGACGCAGACGAGCAGCGGAGAGAGACCAGAGCCGGCGGGGCATTTGGCTCTGGTCATTGATCTCCGCGGGGTCATAACGAAACCCTATAATATTATATATCATTGTGATCCTCATGACACGGCCAGGAGCACTGACAACGTCGCGGGTCTTGATTCTCACTCCATAACGAAATAGACCAGCATTTATGTGGCGACTCTCTGCGCAAGATTTCAGCGCAGTTTCTCGTTTTTGTTGAACTCCAGCGGCTTTCATAAACCTCCAACGCTCAATCGCAGTCTATAGAAAGGTTAACTGACAAGTTTTATCCTAATTTCTAACTGAATTTTTGGAGAAAAACCCTCTTTCCAGCAAAAAAGGCCATGAAAACGCAATCTTTCGGTTTTTTGAGCTTTTCTTTGGATGTCACTACTATATTTGCCTCATTCAGTTCATCCTTACATAGTTAGTCATTAGTTATATCATAATATCCGGGGCTTCGCCCCGGATGACTTGTACTCCTCTCCAGGTGAAGGTTGTGTCCTCTCATGACACTCAAAGTGAAGGTTACCAGAGTACGTGGCTCTATGTATCGAAGGTATGCTTGAAACCGGAATCAAAAAGATCGCCCCCGAAGCTGGGAGCGTGGATTCACAGTGGGGAAGACCCTGCCCACTTGCTGATTTCCCTCCAGTGTTAGAGCCTTTTTTCGTCGTTTCCGCGCTCTCCAATGTGGATATTCATTCAGCATAGCGAATAGGCCCGGATAAGTACAAAATCTCAAAATCGAGTTTTTGCCCGGACACTGCCTAAGTGGATTGAGCAGATTAAGTATGGCGCGCGTCTATGGCGCCCGCTATAAATTCCGTTTATCGGCTGGATCCACTACATCCACTTAAATGGTCAAATCAGTGAACTAACCAATAACGAATTATGAGGATCAAGTAGATGAAGTGGACATCCTCGTCGCTGTTAGTAAGTTGACCATTTTGACCCACAGCAAAGTGGATCAAATAATGAAGCAGATCAAGTGAAAAAGTATGGCGCGTGCCTAACAAGAGGAACAATGGTATACAGACATGAGCTCATACGATACAGTTTGCTGAAGCGACACGTGGCGAGGGCATCCACCAATCAAAACTTTGCCCAAACCTAGTTGAAATTCACAGTGTAGATAATCGGAAAACATTCTTCCAACCCATTAGCTTAGAACGGTATCAACGTCACGGAAAAAATCGAAACGACGGATTTACATCTTGGAAATCAACGCCAGAATGTAATCTTTCAAAAGCAAAGTGACGGCTGAACTCAAATGGGATAATAAAAGCACGAGTAAACAAACACAAGCAAACCGAGTTGTGGCATTTGCTGCGGAATTCGAAAGAAGCGGTCTCTGTGAATTTTGTGCGATTTTGATAATACCACAAATATCTCAATTTAGTATTTTTACTGTCCACTCCAACACTGCTGATATCCCAGCTCTGAATTCCTGCAATTCTGATTCTTGCTATTCCTGTAATTCCTAGACTTCCAATGCGCCAGAATAATGCCGCGCTTTGTAGTTTGGTGTTGCGTAAGGCCTCAGGCACAGTTCACGCAATTTCATCGCCGCAATTCTTCCAACAAGACAAACAGTTACGCGTCCATTGCATTCCGATTGTGCCGACATTGTCGGCACTTCCTTACAGCCGTGCCATTCCCATTCCAGATTACCGTAAAGGTCATGCCATAAGCATGACCTGCTGTGATATGAGTGTGTTTATCGCCCAGATGAGCGTCAACTTACTTTGCTCCGCCTGTAATCGTCAGCATTCTACCATTGCACCCATACGTGCACGTCGTCTGTTCATAAGGCTTATTAGCTATGTGTTCTGTATAACACACTTCAACAGGCGCTATTCGCCTCAGGCTACAGTAAAGCCAAGGAACCACCGATACATTTGGTGCATCGGCTAAAACCAGACCGATACCATGCGCTCCCAAGGACAAAACAAAGGCCACAATGGAGCAATGATCACTCTGTATCGCCAAATGGAAGATGTGAAGATGTACGCCAAGAGACTAGCGGAACTACTACGAAAGTACGCGAGCCATGGTGAGAAATTATACTTCCAGACGATGAACAAGAGCGACAAAAAGTATGCATCGACAAACTGCGCGTACTACCAACCTGCATCTTCGACATCCTCCTGGGCTTACACTTGGTACGATCGAAAAGCGACGTACTAAGGAAGCTGCACCAAAGCGAGAAGTGTAAACTTACAAAGCAACTGATGGCACAAGATTTGGATACATTCAACAAAGAGATAAGTCACTTCCAAATCGCTACTGATGCCCAGATGTTTATTGACACACTAGAAGAACGTGAAACTGATGCAAAAATAGAACTGGAAAACATAGGACTCAGGAAACATTTCTCCGCAATAAGATGTGAAAGTAGGAATGAGCAGATGTTGCCCAGAAATCAGACGGGCAGCAAAATTTTGGCAGAACTAGGCGCTATCTCAACCGATAAGCCAACGAGGAAAGAAGCAATTCCAACAATTGAAGATGAAAACGAAAGTGATGAGGGCAAAGACGAAACTCCCAACTGCAAATTCTCGGCCTGTGGAGATCCCATGCATAACCTAACAGCATGTGAAGGTATTGCCACCCCAGCCCTGATACAGGTCACGACGCCTAAGGCAACTGCTCGGAAGATTGTCGGCAAAAGACATTTACAACAACAGGACCTCAGCTGCACCGATATGGAGGAAACAAAGCTGGACCTCTATTGTGTTCGAACTGAAAACGTTAATGTGGATTTACTTTAGTATCAGCATCCAATTTCCACATCAACTTCTCCACAAGATCGTGCTCTCCCCTGTACCACCTCTAGCATGGGCCATATTTTCACTTGTCTGCCAATTCGACAACGTCCACTGCGATATCCCGACAAAGAAAGCAGTTCTGATATAGATATGTACATATTATTCTAGTGTTTCATCTTGTCGTCCTCATTTCTCCTGTTGGCCGGAATGTGCCGACATTGTCGGCACTTCCTTACAGCCGTGCCATTCCCATTCCAGATTACCGTAAAGGTCATGCCATAAGCATGACCTGCTGTGATATGAGTGTGTTTATCGCCCAGATGAGCGTCAACTTACTTTGCTCCGCCTGTAATCGTCAGCATTCTACCATTGCACCCATACGTGCACGTCGTCTGTTCATAAGGCTTATTAGCTATGTGTTCTGTATACCACACTTCAACAGGCGCTATTCGCCTCAGGCTACAGTAAAGCCAAGGAACCACCGATACACCGATCATCTGACAATTCGGGTGTGATAGTTAGTCACAACTGGTCGTGTTGGAGAACCATCACAGCCAAAATGCAAGAAAATCGGCACGTACCCGAGTGTGGAGTGTTGTGGTGCGGCCGCCTCGCTTTGGGCTCGCGCCACCTTGCGAGCGCATGAGTTGGCATGGCGTGGCAACAGGAGCAACGAAGAAACGTTGTTCTTGTTGCCACGTTTGAACATGTTGTGGCGCCACGTTGTTTTTAGCGCCACATCACGTCTAAACGATGCCCCAGCAACGTGGCGCGAGCGCAAAGCGAGGCGGCTGCACCACACCACTCCACTTTGCAAATGTAACTTAGGAATTGACATCGAGGGTAATAGGCTCGTAACTTTGTTTTGTTGGAAGAATCGCGGCAATGAAATCGCGTGAACTGTGCCTGAGGGACCCGTCATACTTCGCCGAAAAAAGCCCAAAGAAGCCCGAAAAAGCCCAAAACAGCCCGAAAAAGCCCAAACACGCCCGAAAAAGCCAGAAAAAGCCCTAAGCGCCAGAAAGAACCGGAACACTTCTCGCACGTTTTGGCGCTAAGGCATGTGTGTTGACTTCGCAGTCGAGCCTTTTTGTCATTTTCTGTCGTCCGCATGATAAGATAATGTCAGAATTCTACCAAAAGTTTGTTTCTACATTCCGGCGCTTTCGGGCTTTTTCGGGCTTTTTTGGGCTTTTTCGGGCTTTCTTGGGCTTTTTTGGGCTTTTCGGGCTTTTTTGGGCGCTTTTAGGCTTTTTTCGGCAAAGTATGACGGGTCCCTGAGGCCTTACCAGGCGATATCAAAGGATCGCGAAATTCAGTATATAATGTTATTTTGATTTCATCCTTCAAACATATGTGTCACATGTCAACGTCATCATCCGCTGTATCATTTTTTGCACATAAAGACTTGTAACCTCAGTTGATTTGGTTGATAATGAGAACAAGAACATAATGTATATAGTATACATGAACAATCCGATACTCATCAAGCTGCATAGGAACAAACGGCTGGTAACATATAAACGTGTGTACTGGGGATGCACGTTCTTCCACGTTGAAATGTTCGTTGACATACAAACACTAATGGGCGGGGAGGATAAAGGCCTCGGGCAGAGTTCACGCAATTTCGTCGCTGCGATTCTTCCAACAAGGCAAACACTCCATTGCAGTCTGATCATCTCGAGTCCATTGCATTTCGATCATCTCGCATTTCGGTTGTGACTTAGTGACGATTGGTCGTGTTCGAGAACTATCACAACCGAAATGCAAGATGATCCGCATGTAATAAACTCGTTAACTGTTTGTTTTGTTGGAAGAATCGCGGCGATGGCAGTTTAGAGAGTAAAGAAGAAGCTGCTTTGAAGTAGAGGCTTGACAAGTGCATCAACGTGTTGAAATATCCGCCCAACGTACGCCGGGGAAACACGACACCTAACAAATACCGTATAATGAAACCCATGCATTCGTATTTTCGATCTACGAAGCACCAAACGACAAAATGCAGCGCTATTATGGGGCATGAGAAGTCCAGGAATCGCAAGAATTCCAAGAATCACTGGGAAAGTATGTCCCTATTATGTACATTCAACTCAAACACGTATAGCACATTCGTTGACCGCACGGACTGGACATCACTACGGAGCACGCGCCGAGGTAAAACGGCCCCAGTACAAATTCCCATTGTACAAATCGTGCTTTCGCAACATTTTAGCCGAGCCGCGCGTGATCCGGAGCGTTTGAGCAGTCCGTGCGGTCAACGAATCAACGATAGCTAAAGCGCTGAAACCAAGTCCACAATGCCAATCCTGCGCGTTGGAAATTCGCACTGGGGGGTATGGGGGAGGGGGTGGGGGGGGGGCTTTGCGCAGCCATATGTGGTTTCATGAACCTTCGATATCAACCCATATGTCTTACTTCAGCATGACGTAGATTACGTGGATTGGAGAGGCCCACCTCGCTTTTGAATTGCGCTACATTGCATGTACATCTTTGGCGTGATATGACAACCAACGTGGAAAAGCCTGCAACACGCTGTTTTGAGTGCCACAACACGCCAAACGATGCAAACGTGGCGCAAGCTCGAAACGAGGGGCGCCTCACCAATCCACGATCCACGTCATGTTGAAGGAAGACATATGGGTTAATATCGAGGGTACAGGTTACAACGCCAAAGTTCTAGTCAACACATTGTTGCTTCTGTTGCATAAGAATGCAACGTAAGGTAGGTAAAGGGTTATAGGCCATTCTTAAAATCATGACGACGAGTTTGACTGCGGTCTTCGCGCACACAGGAGCTTTAAGCACCTATACAGTTAGGCATCACTACAACTTTTAGCTCGGTCACTTCTGGTGTTTGACTACTGACATATATAACCATTCGATTAGAGATAGAAACCAAGAAAATGAGGTTGCTGAAAATGCGTGCGTGTCGCGTGCGGTCGGTCCATCGTCACGATTTCTCAAATGCTCTATAGCAAGGATCGCAACGGACGATATGTGTTCCTATGTAGCTAAAAGCTCAATACGCTAAGTAGAAAAGCGGACAATTGACTGGTTGATTTGTAGCGGGTTAGAACTGATCATCATCGTGTTCATCTTTCCTTACATTGTTGAAGAAAGCACTAAAAAGCGCCTTTTTTGTCCTATACATGAGCGTAGTAGTAAATGATACTGGAGAGACTCCTAGTTACCGCAAAATCACATGGTAACCGATATTCGTTATATAGTAATTTTCAACTCTGTTTAGGCGGAAGTTGGACTGGCGGAAGTCCGCTTCGCTACGACTCGCGCCGCTTTGAAGTCTGTGTCTCTTCATTCTTATTTATCTCGCTGAGCCAGTGGCGGTGCGGACGCGCTGCTCCACTTGAAATGTTTCGCCTACTCCGGTTGAAAAAGAGTGTACCAAATCGCAGCAATCATGAAATCGATTTTATAAGGTATCTTCGTTTCTTCCGAACAATTTCGATCACGGCAGTCGCGAATGTGGCGACTTTCAAAGGTGATGGTGGTCGGACTAAGATATCTTCTCCTCTCACGAACATCATCGAGAGTTCGTCAATGTATGAACACTCGTATCCTTCCAAAGGCACATCGGTCTCCATCGTTTCAGTGCAACGACCATTTTCAGCAGTTGCACTTCGGTAGTTTACCTAGAAACACTGCTTAGAAAAAAGCACAGAAGGCAACTGGTTCAGTCCCATGTGATACAGAAAAGAATGATAGATTTGAAGTCAAAAATGAGTGATAAGTCAGTAATCGCTGTTACCAGACGCTCACCTAACGCAAAATCATGCTCCCGGTGAAATGAAAATTAGAAGCAACGAGAAAGAACGAAAATTCACTCTTATACTCCGATCAGTTTAGTATCTCAAAATGAAAACTGAAAAAAGAACGTAATATAGGAAGGAAGTGAAAAACTGCTTCTGCTACTTCAACGAGCTAAAGTATTATTTCAAACGATAGAATCTCATAAAGGCTGCTGCATGACGAAGGCGCAATACCTTTGGGCGCGAACGCGGCTTTATTAGCCGCAGAGCGCAAAAGGCGCAAGATTTGCAAGGGTGAAGATACGCGCCCGCCGAGTTCGCGCCCTCTTAACTAATTTTGCTATTGCGCCTTCGTCATGCAGTAGCCTTTACTCACAAAGTAAATTTTTTAACAAACAACGATTACCTGTTGATCACTCATTGAGCTGGGAGAAAACATGGTTTCAAGCGTGTCACCAATGGCCGGTCCCGACCATTGGTGACACGCTATACTGTTTCTCTGATCTAAACAGTTACAATCAGATCAAAATTGATTCGACAAATAAAGACTTGACTAAGGGTTCCTTCATACTACGCCGCATGCGCAGCGTAGGGTTGTTTCATACTGCCGCACTGACTGCAGCAGACTGCAGCAGGCTGCAGCTGACCGCACTGACCGCAACAACCGCAGCGGCTGTAGCATGCAGGCGGAGAGGATAAATAGTTGTGGTTTAAACAAACACAACAATATATACAGTCGAGTAGATTTTCCGCTTAATATAGTGTGCTTGCACAGTTTATGAAATGCGGTAAAATTTGCGCGTGAACAGGTAACTGCGCCAGCACTGCCGGCATTTTGCGCGCGCAATTGGCTGGCGTCACACTCGAAGCTAATTCTTCACGAGCAAACTTTACCGCATTTCACCTTCTGTGCAAGCACACTATATTAAGCAGAAAATCTACTCGACTGTACGTAAAAGCAAAAGACAACACGGTTTGGAATGTTACAAAACAGTATATGCAATGATGGGAGGAATTAGAACAAATACGAACATACCAAAGAAAACTATCGCCAAAATTTGATTGAGAAAAATTCTGATGGAACTCATGATCTTCTTATGCGTAAATCACGCTGTTTTGATAATCGCGGTTGTTTTCTTCTAAGAAAAGAGACTGCGACCGGTGCGGTCAGTGCGGTCAGCTGCAGTCAGCTGCGTTCTGCTGCAGTCTGCTGCAGTCTGCTGCAGTTAGTGCAGTCAGCTGCAGTCTGCTGCAGTCTGCTGCAGTCAGTGCGGCAATCTGAAACAACCCGTACACTGCTCGCAGCGAGAATACGCTCATGGCAGTACAAGCTGTCTATCAGTGTATTTCCATATCTGCTACTCTTCGTGTCCCCGTGTGTTCGCAGCGAAACTATGCTGCCATGGGCGTATTCTCGCTGCGAGCAGCGTACGCTCCGTGCTGCGGCGTAGGCGGCGCACGCGGCGTAGTAGAAGGAACCCTAAGCAGTCTGTTCAGCTTTGAAGGTAAAAAAGGGGAAAAGAAAAACGAGAGAGTAAAAATTGACCTCGCTTATGGGTGCTATGTTGAACATTCGCACGGTCGCTTTTTCACTCAAAGTATCACCCACAACGAGAACCTAAACAAGAAAATTAATATGCTTGTATGCTGTTATTGACGAGTTAGAATCACTCGCGATACCCGGATAAGTAAAAAAAAATGAGAAAAAGAATAACATGATTCTTCCTTCAAAAATGGATTCTTGTACTGAAAAAAATTCTTGGATTAAGCTAAGATACTGATTCATAGATGTCAGAGTACTTACCTTGAGCGCTGGATCGAAGCAAGCGACTTGTGCTCAGCTCTGAGGAAACGAGCCAGGAGGAAACGCGCCCTCCTCGCCGAGAAAAACCATAATTGGCGGTCCCTCTCCCCTCGTCTCCATCAGTTCGAACACCGACGACAGAAGTTGTCGGTGAGCTAGACGGACCAAAAATAGCAATTACTCAGAAGATGTTCACCAGCGAAATGACTATCCATCATGAAGAAGAAAATGAACAGCATCAATATGAGCAAAAAGAGGAGGAATAGCAATAACAAAGCAAAACGAATAAATGCAATCCCGCTGGTCAGTGACGCTATTCTAAAAATCGTGGCTTGATATTCGGAATTGTACAATAACACTGCCTCAAAAATTACAAAATCCTAAATGTATAGATAAGTGTTGCCAATTTTTGAACGTCAAAACTCCAAAAGTCCAAGCTTTTAGAAAAAAACCCCTGTTGAAACAAATTGGAACCTTAAGAAGCAGCTTCGTTCACGTAACAGAAAAACCATAGATCGGATACATCGTAAAAACCATGGATTAAAAGAAGAACACTTTTTTTCAAAAGGGGCAAACATTTATATAACGTACCAAACTCTGGGACATTTTTAAACTGAGGAAATGAATTATTTCCATAAGGAACAGCTCAATTTTATAACGTTGATAAAAGCGAAAACGTCTGGCACGATTACTCGTGGGGGCGCCAACCTAAGTGAAGCTTCCGCACAAAGCAATGGAACAAACTTGAAATGGAATATTGTTGTGGTCGTAAAGCTTTAGAATTTTGACTTATGAATTAAAACGGTAACTTTGGGTCTTACTTCCGTAGCAATGTTTCTGTGGTAGACCTATCTATATGAAAAGGGGCGAATGAGCTGTTGAGCTTGAACCGCCATCCATCCTTGTCCAGCATTTCACATTCTCAGGGACTCGCGCAGTGCGGGCAGCCAGCGACGACCTTACAAGCGCTGGTGTGTGCGACTGTACGGTCGTCAAGGGCCGTTGGCATTCCACATTAGTTGACCCAAAGAATGAAAACCGCAAATTTCGCTAGAACTTCGTCTAGGAGGCCTATTTTGCAAGGTAATTACGAAGTTAATTAGCTTGCAAAAATTATTAATTACGGAGTTACGGTAGGATCACGGTAGAGGGTCAAAATCATATTTGCCCCATTGTCTTAGAGGGTACTTCAGTGTGTTGAACATAGTTATTGTACTCTTTACGTGCGATAGCGTCATTTTTTGACTACGGTGAGTATACCGTAGATGGATGAAAATTCCGAATTTGTGCAGAGCTTTGCAGGGTTCTTGCGCATGCTGATCATCAATATCATACTTGACAAGGCGTTGTTGCAGCAAACGAACTTGATGCTGGTTATCAGCATCTTATGAACCCGTCCAGGAGCAAATACGGAAATTAGTCACCTACCAAATGCCCATCGTAATCCGAGAAAACGGCGCTGCCGTAAGAACTGAATATGTAAGTCATGCTCAGCGTACCAAATAATCTCCCTAGACGGATTTTGGAAGTCCGTGGTCGTGGCCCCTACCGTAATCCTACCGTAACTCCACAAGATGGACTACTATGTGAAATGATAATGATAGTCGCAATTAGCATGCAAAATACCCCCCCCCCTAAATAAAGTTTTAGCCAAATCCGCGATTTTTATTTTTTGGGTCAATTAAAGTGGAGTGCCTTGATTTCTTTGAAGGCGCCGCCACTCTGGGAAAAACGCTAAAAGCGATGAGCAAAGTATGGTAAATTCCCAGTGATTTTGACAAATCGGTCGTAACTCGACCAGCCACAGGCGAAACAGAAAGAACACATAACAGGCGAAAAAAAAACTTCAGGAGGATAAAAATCAACAAGATCCTACCTGGAAAAATCCACTAGACAAACGCAGCTCGCCACCAGTACCTTGCGATACTGCTCTGGAACGACAAAAGCTGCTGTTGTCATTTTACAAGCGAATAAAAAATAACAACGTGCACAGCAGAGACAGGGCAACAATTCGTAGCGCTTAAGCGGGGCGAGCCTGAGAAAATACAGGACAATCAGTGAGACGAAACTTCCATAAAATACGAATATGAAAATAACACACACACAAAATTGAACAGCTGAAAGCTAAAGAAGCAGCGAATGGATCAGTTGCTTTATGCGATCTAATTGAACGATAGTGCTTAAAAAAAAGTGGGAGTTGACATGAATAAACTCGATAAAAATTGTAGCGATTGTAAAAAATTGTACAAAATGACAGAAACCCTTACGCAAGTTCCAAACATATCCGATTTCACCGGCTAATGCGGTTGATCTATTCGCTATATTGGTCTTATCAGCGTAATGAACGATAGCGAATGGGGTGCACCGGATGAATCGTTACAGCGGATAAGTCTGGCAACAACTACCTGACTGATGAGAATTCCAGTGGGCGCAAAATGACTGTAACCGTGGCTGCGATCGAAAAAATGAGCTAAGGACCTCCATTACAAAAGAAAAACCGGATATTCTGTAATACAAAAGAAAAACCGAAGATCGTGTAAATATTCAGCACCCAAAGCGGAAAGCAGAAAACAATAAACTTGGAAACCGAAGGCGCAGTCCCTAGACGTCTTTTTTACAAAATTTCAGGGCAGATGAGCAGGTTCCAAGCCAGCTCGAGTATTCTGACTTCAAACTGATTTCGCTCAACAATCTAAAAACTACCCGCTTTGACTATATAATGAGAGCAGCTAATCTGAGAATGCGCGCTCAGCCGCTTAGCTCAAAGCTGAAAAATCTGCGCTCCGCAGCGGGACCCATAGTGCGAGCGAATCTCTCGCCGACATAATGGCTACTGGCCTCTCCTCTCGTCATCACTGAGCGCCGTTATATTTTCGCATTCCTTTTTCTGGATTCCTTCAGCAACTGGACCCTCCGCCACGCTGGGGTTAAGGATAGGAGGGACGCAGAAAACCCTGCCGTCGCGCTTGAAAGGATCCAATGTATATTATAGTAAGGATTATTTCTTGAGCAGTCATTCGCGTTTTGTGATACACTTCAAATTTTAGTGCGAGCAGGGTTAAAAGGAAAGCAAGCTTTATCAAAGTGTCAACTGTCGCCACGCGGCAGGTGCGGCTGGCACTCGGCAGCTTCGCTGCCTCGCACACTTTTCATAACTGGGTCCTGAAAAACTTTTTAGTGCACTTGCCATCACGCATACACGGTTATTCCGGTTATAGATTCCGCAAGGTCGGTGCATCATCATTGTCATTGTCGTAACAATTCCGTGCAGAACTGGGTCCTCAGCGAGGTCCGGAATGGTAGCGCTGATGAAGCGATAGACGTCGGCTGCTGTGCGAGGTTTTGAGTCGTTGTCCAAGATGAGAAGGGAGTGCGTCTGTGGCAACCCTCGCTCCTGCTACGAAGACTGATATGTAACCTACGACGCGGCCGAGAAGGTGTTGTGGGAGAATTAGCTTTATTGAAGGCAGTGTCCAGGCTAAACCTAATCCTCTCCGATTAGTGTCGATCCTGAATGTAAGCCCCGAAAAAGGGGCATCTGCGTTGGTTCGGCCTTCTAACGTTGTCTCTGAATGGAGATAACGGGCCTGGAAGTCCCTGGCTGGGCGGAGTCTGATATCAGACTCCGCCTAGCCAGGGCTGCCTCCCGACACGTATTGACATGGTAGTGAGCAGAAGCTGCACACGCTGCACTGCACTCAGTAATTGAGGCTCCTCCCCGCTGGCATGCGGAAGGGAACGAGCGATCCGAAACTCGTCCGCGCCCTCAAGACGGGGTCCCCGCGAATCGGATTTTGTGAATTTTGGAGAGTTTGAACTTCGGAACTGTAATCAGGGCCACGGGAAAGGCCCCAGAATGACGAAAACATGGGGGCGAAATTTTGCCCGGACGCTGCCTTTAAGGCACACCTCACGCGATTTTAGTCGCCGTGCGATTTGACACTGCAACGACTCTCCATAGCTGGTCGTAAACGCACTTTGCTTGGGCCAGACTTGCTGTGTTTGTTACAATCTACGGAATCTACGCACCCATGCGTCTGAGAGCCTTGCATGCTTAATCTCTAGACATCTGGCAAATCGCCAAGTTGCGAGGATATGGCAATTTCGAAAAATTGCGAAAGGTATGCCTTAGGCCTGCGTTGCTTCGCAGATTGGCTGCTTGAGGCATTTTTATACAGCTTAGTGCCAGTAGATGTTTTGTGACAGGCACTTCTCGTTATCAAAGCAATGTGTCTATATTCGCAGTGCAAAAATGTCAGCATATGACGCACAGACTTTGATTTTATCTGCATGATCGCAGATTAAATAGCAACGGGACAATAAGTAAACAAAATTTAAAAGGTCAGATTTTGAGAATTATCATGAGTATATAGTCAAAACGACCCGAAAAATTCGTCGAACGAACGATCATCGAATAACCGGCTTATGAAAATAAATATCATTCGATATGTGATTTTCAGATTATTTGAATTCGAATATTCGAATGATGCTACATTTCAAAATCCGAATGAAAAAATATCCAAATAAATGGGATCGGTCGAACATTCGACTATTCAAATAATCGAGTGAGTACATATGTTTGATTATTCGACCATTCGAGTGATCGAACAATCACACCGTCCGAATGTTTGACTATTCGAGTAGTTCGAATAATCTAGTAGCTCAAACATTGCTGGCTTTTTCTTCGTTCTAGTTTCCTGCAAAAAAATTCGCTATATTTGATTTAGACTTGTAGCTGATAATTGTATGCGTAACAAGTGGTAAGAATGACTGAGTTAATGTCGCTTGATCAGGTTCTGTATATACGTGCTGTCGCAAATGTCCCTATTGATTGTTGATAATTTCCTTGCCACAAACTTTTGAGGAGTTTTAAGCCCATTTTGTAGAATTGACTCCAACTTATAATTACAGTATAGAGCAAATCAGCGATCGCTCCTCATAACTTTAAGATTACGGTAGGAACTCTGGGCATATGGCGTCGCCGTGAAAAAGCTGTCATTTTACCAACTTCAAACAAATCCGAGAACTTGTAGAGTTTGTAATAGTTTTCTCATCGACGCCGAGTTCAATACTCAACTTGTAGAAGATTGTAAAGCCTTCTAAAAGTTGTAACTATATTTTTAGTGGCATCGAAAAAACGGCTGCTGTTGTTTCCTGTCATAACTTTTCAAGGAAGCATGAGAAATGAGAAATGAGAAATGAGAAATGCAAATTCCATATTAAAATTTAGCAACAGTTCAGCGGGAGAGCTTTCAGATTGTTTTGTCTCTTTTCTGATCCAAAATATGACCCTCCATAACTCAAAACCGTCTCTAAAGTTTCTGCCGTAATCCTGCAGTAAAGATGAGAGAATAGGTGGTTTGTGCTATACTCTGTGTCTAACATCTAACAAGGAAAGCTAGTTTGCGGCCTTTTTGAATGAGATGTACGCCTTGTTAAAGGGCATGAAACCCTGAATTCCAAACCTGACTTCTTTATCTGCAGAACGTTTATGGACCAAGAGTTATGAGCGTTTCTTGGAGCGAAAAAATGAGTGTGCATTCTGGATAAAATGAGTTGTTAAAATCTTACTAGCCTTCAAATAACGCAACCAAGTGTAATAAAATCTTTAAGAATATTTTTCAAATAAAGTGCGCTGATGATTATAACTACTCTAACAAAGGGCTAGAAAAAGTATCACGGCTTTTTTTGTCTTACTTGCACAATTAATTTTTGCTTAAATAAGCCCATAATTCTTCGCCCATAAACGTTCTGCAGATAAAGAAGGCAGATTTGGAATTAGCATTTTATGCTCTTCAATACTGGATACTGTATACATCACATAAAATGCTGCTTGGACTAAACATGCTTCCCTTGTAAGTTAAAACCAGCTGTACAGAACGACGCGCAAAGCTTCTCTAAAGGCCTCATGAGAAGAAGTTATTAACAATCACAGCAGGTACATTTTTTGGGACACCCTGTTTGGATAAAGCAGGAAATTTTCAAGTGTCTGTAAATGTGTGCCAGGGCTCGGCACAGCTGGCACCGGATCAAGCTGAATACCGTTTTTAGGGCGAATGCAAAAAAGATATCGTTTTTCCGGGGTTAGGGGCGGAGAAGAGCCGCAAAAATGCCGCCGGCATGCCACCGGGATGCTGCCATCAAACAAACAAAGGCATTGTTTTCAGCCAAAACGCAATAGTATGACACCAAATTTGGTTGCGCATGCGCATTTGGGGGGCTCGAACTATGGCCCAAAAATTATGGAAACTTATGTGAATGAAAGCTGTGCTGAACTTTTTTTCTGAATTAGCTGGCATGGTGCCAGCTGGGTGCCAGCTGAGCTGGCACCAACACTTTATCACATAAGTTTTAATAGTTTTTTTACATAAAATGTATCTACATTGTAAAAGTTTACATACAGGAAACAATGTCATAATGTTTTCTTTTCAGCGTTTTATAGCCATTTGAAAATCACTAAGGCTGCTCCGCAATCAAAAATTCGGCTTTTTCTGTTTTTCAAGATGTGATTCAACCACTTAAAAAGCTCAGAAAGCTGTGAAAAGTTGCTCTATGAGATCAGCATGCATGAAAACCCTACTACCTACTTTTACATAATGTAAAAATAATGTCGGGATTTCAAAACAATTCAAAGGGGACTTCGTACGAAATTTCCAAATCAAACGGGACTTCGTTTTGAAATTATTCCTGATGCCAGCTCGTGTCAAGCTCTGATGTGTGCTGATGCCATGTATATAACCTATGGTGATCGGGTTGTGCTGCGTGCACCATTTGAGCTAAAGCTCTCAACACGTATAATTCCAAAACAACGGTCGTGCCAAGCGGTTGTTATAAACTACGCGGGACTTTGCTGGGTCTTTGAATCGATTTGTCGACTTGCTTACTTACATTTGGAAAGAATGAAAGTTTGATTTTGACTGTGGCTATGCGACACGACTTTCGGCAAACCTTTGTCCAGTGCACGGTATCGTATGTATCTGCAAGAAGCAGGCTGCATCTGGTCCCTTCAAGCTTCCTACTAACAGGAAAAATACTTTTACTCAAAGTGACTGAGATGCGGGGTGCGCATGTGTTCGAATTTCAAAGGCATTCACGTATCAAACCCTTCACAAGTCAAGTAGGTCCATTTCGACTGTGATTTCATACCTACTTCAAAAAAAGTTTGAATACCGACCAGAACACTTTTATGTATATCATTAGCTGGTTTACCCGGGTCCGCCCGGCCCTGTCAAAAACGATAAAGGTTCCATTTCTATCCCTGTACACTTTTACCTGTGCACACTTCTACATGCAATTCGCTATTCGCTGTGTGAGTAATCAGTATGCTCACCTACCTTCCTCACCAACCCCCCAGCCCCGCAGCCCAAACTTTGCAAAAAACAATAAAGTCGATAAAAGTAAGGATAATTCTAAAAATTGATGGCGTTATTCGGCTATTCGGGCCCTAAAACGTTTTTGAGGTGGATCTTGCTTAAACTCGATATATGGAGGTTATTCACGCCGCTGATGACGAAAATCGTAGTCATTTCGCGTGGCAGCAGGTAAAAATCATGAACCTGCCTGAAACCTTGGCAGAAAATTACCTAAAGTGCTGTTTCAAGAATATCGTGCTCAATCCCCATGATTAAGGCAATTCGTGTGGTATAAAAGTTTCCCACGACCGTAATGCTATCCCTTATAGGACCATTGCCGCGCGCGATACACCCTTCGGCGGCTTTTGCCTAAGCAGAAACAGGGGGAGGGAGATTTGCCGCGTGCGTTGTGCGTTAAAACAGGTTATCAGTTTCCTTATAGGACCACTGCCGCGCGCGATACACCCTTCAGCGGCTTTTGCTTGAGCAAAGACAGGGGGAGGGAGATTTGCCGCTTGCGTTACGGGTTGGGACAGGTTATCAGTTTCCTTATAGGACCACTGCCGCGCGCGATACACCCTTCAGCGGCTTTTGCTTGAGCAAAGACAGGGGGAGGGAGATTTGCCGCTTGCGTTACGGGTTGGGACAGGTTATCAGTTTCCTTATAGGACCACTGCCGCGCGCGATACACCCTTCAGCGGCTTTTGCTTGAGCAAAGACAGGGGGAGGGAGATTTGCCGCTTGCGTTACGGGTTGGGACAGGTTATCAGGATGGCGCTGGAGACCGCTATGCAAAATGACCATTTCCCCATCTCATATCTGGGATCTAAATTGGCCCGAAAGCGAAAAAAATGTCCATTCAAACCCTGCAACTTTTCTGTAATTCTACAGAATTTCCTTTTCTTCCAGCTGTCTTATGTTTATATTATGGCTGACTTCGGGAGAAATGAGTCACGATTTGATGCTCCGCGCTCTGTATAGTATGTAGACTTTCTAGATGATGCTTTCGCTGATGTTTTGATAGAGATAATATATAAGCACGCGGTCGTTATCAATAAACGCTTCGAGCACAGTGTGTAAATGGCAACCACGGCAGCTCCTTGAGAAGGACGACGCCTCAACTTCGCAAACCCGGACTGCGGCTGCAGTATCTCCTCAACATCCCCAAGTCAAGGCTCTCTTCCAGTAATGGAGTTCAACAGTGGCAGTATTCGCCGTCAAATTGGCATCTCGAAAAAACGACTTCTGCACTTGTGCGAGATGACCAAGCAAGTTCTTGATGACTACAACATTGATGAAGGCAACCCCCAGTTCACTCATCTAAAAGACGAGGATTTTGCAGACTTCAGAAGTGACCTAATAGAACAGCGTTCGCACCTGTACAATGCTTACGTGAAGATACAGAAACTCGACGAGCAGTGGTCAAATGCACGCTCATCCGACACCGCCGAAGAGGAGATATACAATGATTATGTGAAGAAATATGGAGACTACAGCACCGCCGTTCAAGACGCAGTTGATTTGCTAGAAGAAATTGATGACATACTCAATTCCTACGACAAGGAACTCATTCGACGGCAACTCCCTCTACCTGCAGAAAATGACGAAGGAGTACCACACACTGCACAAATCCAAACCAGAGCAGCATACAACCAGAACACCACAGAATCCACAATGAACTTCGTCGATGCTTCAATCTTGAGCAGGCTTGACCTTCCAGTTTTCGATGGTAACTTACTCGACTACCCCGAGTTCATGGCACGGTTCTCGACCTTGATTGGTAACAAAAAAGATCTCGACGATGCTACAGAGTTCTCACTATTAAAGTCTTGCCTAAAAGGACGGGCCCTCCAGTCGATTCACGGCTTAGCACTTACGGCACACAATTACAGCATTGCACTAGACATTCTCAAGTCGCGATACGATGACAAGGTAACATCACGTCATATTCTTTTCACGCAACTGGCGCGCCTCCCAGCCTGCGACGAACAAGGTAAACACCTGGAATCGCTGTACAATAAAATGTACTCGCTTACGCGCCAGTTCTGCTCGTTCGAAGATGATACGAAGGAGATAGCACTCGGAGCAATACTTCTGAACAAATTGCCGCGATTCGTGCGCAGCATGATCTACGACAGAGCAGGGAAGACACGTAATCTCACACCAAGTGAACTACTTCAGATATTAACGGATATCGTGCATAAAGAAGCAACGCAAGAAATCGAATACTACAACAGGAGGACGGATCGATGTGAAGACATTAACTTCGCATCACACGCTCAACGCAAAAGATCGACTCCGTATACGCAAAAGAGGTTTTCCCCCTCAAAGACCACCTCGAATGAAAACATCAAGCCGCCTTCGCAAAAGATCAAGGCATGTTCCTTCTGCGACTCCAAGGAGTACAACGCCATCAGATGCACTACATGGCCGACTGCGCAGCAAAGAATACAAGTGATAAAGGAGAGAAAGCTCTGCTTCAACTGCCTTTTGCCAAAGCACCAGAACTTGCCAACAATGCGCCAAACGCCACCATACTTCTATCTGCCTGCAAAATCGGCCGCCATCCCAGCAGACATATCAACAACGCCGTCCACCTGAAGACAGAGAAAGCAACAGAAGATCAAGAGAAACGTCGCAAATACATTTTGCCGAGGGAAGTCCCAATGCCAACCAAAGCAATCCACAGCATACGCCACCCAACAAACAGCCGATACTACTCATGTGCGCTAATGTTGATGTTTTCGATCCCGAGACACCAAACGAGCGAATCGCTGCCATGGCATTCTTTGACAGCGGATCCAGCAGAAGCTATATCACTACGGAACTCGCTAAGGAACTGCACCTATCGCAAGGCCAGATGGAAGAGGTATCAATATACACGTTTGCCTCTGGTAGTCCTCTCTCGCTTCTCACGACGCTTCACAGTATTGGGATTTATACGAGTAAGGGAGGCCAAATTTTGTGTGTCAAGGCCATCGAAACTCTAACAAAGGAATTGAAGATTGTACAGCAAAATTTTGAAGATTCCGCGACTCTTGTCTCCACGAAAAAGAAGCCCTCACTTCTGATTGGCGCCGACTACTTTTGGGATGTCCTCTTCTTTGATGATTTTTACATCCAATCGATCAACAGTGGATATCACCTTGTGCACTCTGCTGTGGGCGACATTATCACGGGAAAAACATTGTGGCAAAGCAAGAACATGGAGCATTGCTTTAATATAGACGAATCTTAAGAAGAAAATCTTGATAAGCTGGTAACGCAACTTTGGCTGCATAATGATGTGCATGATTCCTATAGTGAGGATGATAGTAAATGCCTGAGAATTTTTAACGAAACGATCTACTTTGACGAAATCGAAGGTCGCTACGTCGTGCAACTCCCATTCAGAGGAGATAAAAGAGACCTTCCTAATAACATTCAGCTTGCTTACGCCAGACTACTCCATAATATGAAGCACTTGCAGCACTGTCCCGAAACACTGAACAGGTATCATGCCTTGATACAAGAACAACTCCGGAAAGGAATTATTGAAGCAGTGCACGAGCCAAAACTACCCAAATTATGTCACTACCTCCCCCACCATGCCGTGATTTCAGAGGAAAATCGAAGCACTAAGCTACGATGCGTTTATGACGGTTCCGCAAAATCGAAAGGAAACCCAAGCTTGAATGATCTACTCTACAGGGGTCCAGTGTTTCTTCCCGACATTACTCCGAATACGACTACCAAAGATTCTCATCTCCAGCGACATTGAGAAAGCATTTCTCATGGTAGGATTGAATGAAGAAAGTAGGAATTTTACGCGCTTCCTCTGGGTGAAAGACCCAAAACAATAACACCGGAAAATATCGTCACTTACAGATTTCGACGTGTTCCTTTCGGACTAATTGATTCTCCTTTCCTGCTTGCAGGAACAATTCAATACCACCTTCGAATGGTCGATACCCCATTGTCACAAAAAATTTTGAAAAATACATACGTCGACAATATCTTCCACTGAGTGGACACCGTTGAGGAGGGGAAGAAATTTTACGAGGACTCTAAGCAGCTTTTCCAAAAAGCAGGCATGAACTTGCGTCAGTTTACCAGTAACTCCGAAGCACTCAACCAGTTCCTGAAAGAGAAGGAAGAAGAGAAAATGGTCATTCAAAACAAAATTTTGGGAATCTCATGGGACACAGCTGAAGATACCTTGGCTATACGACTACCAACGACGCCATCAGAAGATATCATATGGACGAAGCGCAAAGTTTTGAAGATCATCGCGAGCACATTTGATCCAATGGGATGGGTTTCCCCCGTTTTATTCAGAAGCAAAGTCTTTCTCCAGTCACTGTGGAAAGAAAATCTTCGTTGGGATGACACCCTCCCTGACGATATGACTGAATTGTGGAAATCAATCACCACGGAATGGACCATCTTTATTATTTCGATTCCTCGACGACTGATCGTGAGTGAATTACATGAATCAGCCTTTCAGTTGCACGTTTTCACCGATGCCTCCAGCATGGGGTACTGTGCAGTAGCCTACCTAGTACAAGAAGAAGAGCAGAGAAGCTTAATTCTGATGTCAAAAAGCAGACTAGCACCTTCAAAAAGGTCCATCTCTATTCCCAGACTAGAACTCTCAGCCATTGCTCTCGGATCACAGCTCTTAAAGCACGTACGCAACAGCTACGCAGACGAAATCGATTTTGAAAAGTCGGTCATATGGTCCGACAGCAGTGTCGCGCTTATGTGGATCAAAAGCAACAAACATTTGCCAGTCTTCATCCAGAATCGAGTTACAAAGACACGAGAAAATGCTCCTGATGCTCAACTTCGGTATGTTCCTGGCGATATAAACCCTGCTGATGTTGGAAGCAGAGGTGCAAATATCACGGATTTAAAATCCTTTGACCTTTGATGGAAGGGCCCAGACTTTCTTTGTCAACCTGAAGAACGATGGCCGATCGATATAACCGATGACCCAACGGAAAAAATCTGCCTTTCGCAAGAAAGTGAAGTCGCGACGTCACCAAAGTCGAATATAATTATCACTGTGGAAAGATTCAGTTCCTGGACACGACTACTTCGTACGATGCAAAAGAGGTGTTACTCTTTGTCACGAAGAAGATAAAAAGAACAGGCAAGATCTTTGGTGACAGTTATTCGTCACTATACAAAAGTGCAAAAAGGATTCTTTTCCGATTTGCACAATTGCATTATCCACCGTCAGAAGAGACAAAACAACAACTGAGTCTCTTTTACGACGAGCAGGAAGCATTATGGAAATCAAGAGGAAGAATTCTGAACTCAGAGCTACCCATCCACACGATCTCACCAGTCTTCCTACCACGAGAAAGCTACATAACCTCGTTGTACGTACTGCACATACATCAAAAGAACAATCACAGTGAGATTAATCATACTCTAAATGAATTACGTCGCAAAGTCTGGATTCGAAAAGGGAGATTAACGGTAAAACGAGTGATCCACGGATTATGCTTTCATTGTAAACGCTACAAGGCACAACCTTATCAACTACCACCATTTCCAGTGCATCCACCTCAGAGAGTACGAAGGCCGAAATATCCCTTCGAGAATTCGGGGATGGACTACGCAGGACCACTTATCTGCAAGACATGGGAAGAGACGAAGGTAAAATACTGGATTCTGCTCATCACATGTCTAAATACGAGAGCGATTTATGTTGATCTACTTTTGGACATGACTACACAGACTCTGTTCCAAGCACTTCGACGATTTTTCGCCACCACTGCGTATCCGAGATGGATTCTTTGCGACAATGCGAAGAGCTTCAGAACAATCAATGAACTACAAGATTGTTTACAGCTGAAGAACAACGAAGATGACGACATCATAGACTACTGCGCACAGAAAATGATTGAGTTCAAATTTATCCCCAGCTTCAGCCCGTGGCAAGGGGGGTTATATGAAAAAATGGTGCATATCTTCAAAACCTCATTTAAGCATGCTTTGGACAATCGGATACTTCATATTGAAGAACTACGAACTCTCGCAAAAGAAACGAAGACCATAGTAAATCACCGACCTCTGACGTACTTGTACAAGATGATAGAACAATGCCGTTACGGCCTATTGATTTTATTCATCTATGGACAACACTTTCTCCGCCGAGAATTGGTGAAAAAGATCAACCTTTCATCCCGACAACAACAACGAAAGAGAAATTATTGGAGGACTGGAAGTTTCTGAACACAACATTGGAAAGGTTCTGGAAGCGATGGACATCAGAGTACTTAATTAGCCTCAGAGAGCAGTTTCGTGATAGACATCCACATCCACGAATATCTGTCAATGCACAACCAAAGAAAAATGATTTTGTCTTAATTCAGGAAAAATCTCTTGAACGAGGGCAACGGAAGATCGGACAAGTCGTTTCTTCTAGCGATCAATATCAGAGATCGGCGGAAATACGCTTGCCATCAAGACGCATAATTACACGACCAATCAATCTACTTTACAAACTCGAAGTTCAAGGGGAACAACAAGATTCTTCAGAGGACACCACTAGCAAGCAGGAAACATCACAAAGAGTACTACAAAATCAACATCCTATGGTGACAAGATCGAAAACAGCAGCAAATCAAATGCATCTATTACTGACCACCACGCTAACACTCATGCTTATCCACTCGTCAGGAGCACATCCACGCGACCACATTGTCCTTGTCCTGCATGGGCAACGGCATGCTCATTCAGTTCAAGCCCCCGACGAATTGCCTCAAAACTTCAGAATATACCAATGCATTTAACGACGTATCTTCCATCTCACGTGTGCTCGTTTTTACCCTCTTCAGAATGCGACAAAGAAAAACGCTTAGGAAAGTTCAATCAAGTTGAATTATACGACGGCACATTACTAATGGTGCCCGAACTTCACATTGCCATCAAGGATTACCTCGACTCCACGGACTACCTCTGTTTCGACAAGAACGGACTGCAACGAAAAGCAAAACGTCCCTATGTGGGATCATCCTACTTTTGCAATGAAAACAAATGTGATGACAATGCCGCATTATTTTGCACATTTGGAACACCAAGTGCTGTTTTCACAACGTCGAACGTATCCTTTTTAGTGAAAGCTTGGGGAGTCACGGTGAAGGAGTACTACGGTCACCTCACATCTTCCAAACTAGGGGAAAACTCGGCACATTGCTCAAAAGGAGGAGTCAGTTTAAGCATTACAACTCCTACTAATGCGACAGAAGTCTGCATTGCTGATTACTGTCATTTCATTCAAGATCCAAAAAACTCTAGCATCGTTTTCCCGAATAGTCTAGTTGCCTTTGCGTGCACCGTATCGATTTCGTCGTGGGCATACGGAGCACTCATTCAAAAAGAAGACTTAAGATGTCAATCATACCCGGTATGTGAACTTATTGATTGTACAGTCTGCTTGGAACTACTGTATAATCCAGATTGCTGGACAGGGACACAAGTCGCCGCTCTTTTCGGCTCAAACTTCGCTCTTTTAGTCATGACATGTATGATTTTGCCAGCACTTAAGAGCCTACTTTTCCTGATCAAGCTTCCAGTAAAGATTGTGCACTTCATCTCCAAAATAATATGCTCTCCATTCTTCCGACGGAATAGAGCACGCTTTCCCCTCTATACAGGACATCGCAGAAAGATTCTTATCGCCGTTCTTTATTTTGCAGCATCAGCAAGGTGTTGCTCCGAAATAGTGTCTTTTTCAGCCTCCGAAGAAGCTTGCATTCAAAACAACGAGCATGAGACTTGCACTTTCAATCAAGCGACAATTGTGACGTTGCAACCGCTCGACCAAGAGACATGCCTAGTGATGAAAAACAACAAAAACAACCCCGTTGGGATGCTCATCATAAGAATAACGGGAGTTTATTTCAAATGCCAAAAGAAGATTGAATTTCACACACGGGATCACCAGTTCTTCGTAGGATCCGTTCATAGATGTCGAGCAGGAAGTTGCCAACTACATACATGCGACACCACCAAAACAACCGACAAGATAGAAGAACTTTCGCCAACCGCCAATAATAACCCAGGTTACACGTTTTGCACAGCCAGTTGTGGCTGTCTGGCATGTGGAGGTTGTTTTCTTTGCATGGATAGTTGTCTTTTCTATCCCTATTATGCACTTCCTCAGTCACCAAATCTGTATACAGTTTTCAACTGCCCCGCGTGGGAATTCACAGTAGAAGCAAAAGTTACGAAACAACAAGGAATAAAGGCTGAAAGCATTGATGTTCGCTTGCAACCGGGGAAAACTTACGACTGGAACTCCGTGCGACTATCTCTAATTGGAACGATGTTACCACAACTACCAATTTTTGGTGCAACTTTCGTCACAGATGGCAACCTAACCGCAGTAACAAAGCCAGTTTATCGAGGACAAATGATCCCGCACACGATAGGACAACTACAATGCGCTAACGCCTCAGAAGCAGAGGCATTTAGATGCTCTTTCCCATCAGATGTTTGCACGTGCGCAGCAGCAATGAATCATGCGTCATGCTCTTGCAGTGATGGTGAAGTGAAAAAGGTATTTCAGACAAGGTATTTCAAGTTTACCGCTGATCATGAAGAATGTGATGATATTCTAAAAACAAGATGAAATTGTCGCTAAAACAAACATAGGAAGCGCTATACAGCTAAATATCATCACGGACAATATGAAGTTGGTATCGAAGCGGCAAAACACAACATGCGTCATCACGACGTCGGACATAGTAGGCTGTCACAATTGTTTATCGGCAGCTTAAGCAAATATTTCGTGTCAATCACGCAATGGTGAAGTCACAGCTCAAGTCACCTGTGGAAATCAAGAACAGATAGCGGTCTGTACTCCATCGGGTCATATAAACAGACTTGTGTTCGTTTTCTACTCTTCAATAGTGGGAGAAAATTGCACACTGGCTTGCCCGGGAGGATCCACCGAATTTTTACTCAAAGACGGCTGCACTATGTGGACGATGTACCAGTTATACCCGAAAAACCTATTGGTATTATGCCATCCGAATCAAATTTCAACCTTTCTTTCGCTGCAGATGCTATAGCTTTCATCGACTCTTCTTTGAAGCACTTTGACAACTTTTTCTCTTCGATCTTTTCCTTGAAACATATTCTACTTTTCTTATCATGCATCGTCATTGTAATTGCTTTTATCTCTTTATTTCGGACTATGTCTCTGACACTTCTTAAGAAAATTATTTGAACACTACCTTCTCTGCCGGGAGTTCTCTGTAATTCTACAGAATTTCCTTTTCTTCCAGCTGTCTTATGTTTATGTTATGGCTGACTTCGGGAGAAATGAGTCACGATTTGATGCTCCTCGCTCTGTATAGTATGTAGACTTTCTAAATGATGCTTTCGCTGATGTTTTGATAGAGATAATATATAAGCACGCGGTCGTTATCAATAAACGCTTCGAGCACAGTGTGTAAAGCAACTCACCATAACTTCACTATTGCGTTATGACAGCGAGCAAGCATCAAGTCATAAGCGATATACTTGTAAACCGTTACAGGTAAGGTTTTGAGCAAATCTGGAACTTCGACCCATCTACAGACATACAGACATACAGACATACAGACATGCAGACATACAGGCATACAGACATACAGACATACAAACATACAGACATACAGACATACAGACATACAGACATACAGACATACAGACATACAGACATACAGACATACAGACATACAGACATACAGACATACAGACATACAGACATACAGACATACAGACACACAGACATACAGATATACAGACATACAGACATACAGACATACAGACTTACAGACATACAGACTTACAGACATACAGACATACAGACATACAGACATACAGACATACAGACATACAGACATACAGACATACAGACATACAGACATACAGACATACAGACATACAGACATACAGACATACAGACATGCAGACATACAGACAGACAGACAGACAGACATACAGACATACAGACATACATACATACAGACAGACAGACAGACATAATACATACATACAAACAGACATTCAGCTCTATATATAAGATACTATTTTATGATCCATTCAAGGGGAAAATTTTACATTCATAGGCTTACAATTCAGCACGTTGTGAAAAATAAAGTTTTGAATCCTAGGGCATCATTCGAACCTCTTTTGAAGGTAGAGGTACCAGTTTAAGTACGTTATCTTGTTGCGAGTTAGTTTATTATGATCAGCACATTTGATCGCCCCACAGAGCAAATTTCGAGAATATATACGTGCAAATTTACTCTTATCAGATACTTGCCGTAACTCTGCAGTACACCATCACTACAACAAATAAATATTATTTTTGTATGAGCATATCGAATAAGTCTTCTAAGTAGGCACATCCGTGTAAATTGCTTTCCTACCGTATACCTATCATACCTCCACTTCCAACTTATCAGAAAATGTGCTCTAGGCCGAGCTGAATCGAATGATGGCTTCGGATCATAGGTGCGATAGGGGGAGCCGGGCTCTCCCCGGTGAAGGGGGTCTCGGCTGTTTACGACCTTCCAGGGTGAAGGGGGTATGTGAGCCTAAGGGGGGGGGGGAGAAGGAAGAGAGAAAAGGTAAAAAAAGCGTGGTATGAAGACCTCTAATTTGTACCTTATTCAGGTATACCCTAAAATCCCTACAATAAGTCCGCCTACCAGATAAGTCCGTTTTTTTTCTATGGAAATGCACCCTCGCGCCGCCAAAAGTCCCGCATATAAGTCCGCTTTTTTGCAGATAAGTCCGGACTTAGTGGCGGGATTTTAGGGTAAATTTTAAAAAAAATTTCAGAATTTTAAAAAAATAATAAATCAAAAAATTGACTGTATGAAGATCTGTGCTCCTACTTCACTGCATCAACAAAAAACGAAAGCAATAAGGTTTATCCCAAAAGATGTACAAGTTAGAACAACTTGCAATTCCTGCACGTCATCATCAACAATATCACCATCGCTAACGTACAACAAGTTCGCTGCCTGAAAGATCTTCTTCTTCCTACGAAAGATCATCGGAGTAGAAGTAGAATTGCGTCAAAAAGCGTTCTGAGTCGATCGATTTGGAACGTTCTTCTTCTTCTAAGCGCTTTTGTGTTTTTTCCTGGCGCTCTGGTAGCACCAGGAAGTCAGCAGGTGGGTGACCGGTTTCTTCATACCATCTTTTAGGAAATTTTAAAAAGTCATACGATGACAGCCTTCTGGACCACTTATAGCACTCCTTTGAATGAAGTCTTTAGATAACATATGTTTAGTAGAAGGTTGACAAATCTTAAGTAATTGCTTAGATGCTCCACCGTTGTACGAGTTCTGCGTTGCGTTCTGATAACAGAGTAGATAGAAAATCCCCTCTCCATCTCTGCCGTGCTAGTCGGAATGGGAACTAGCTTTGCTAGTAAGTCCATCAGATTTTTGCGGTAAGTAATGGGAAAAGAGCCAGATCGCATATGCTTTCGCAACAGGGGAAGGAAATATTGCATACTTTTTTGGGCTTTGTCGAACTCTGGCTTCACCTCCTCTGGCATACGTCTTGTTAGCTGACGAGAAAGCTGCTCAACTTCTTCTTCAACAGCATCTGCGGAATAGCCGAAAAAAGTAGATACTATGCTGCGCGTTGGTTTGTTTTCAATATCATAGCATAATGTCACAAGGCGAGATAATTCCAGCAGCATAAAGCACAGGGTTAAGTTCGTACTCCAGTCGGGATCTAACAAGGGAAGTACTTTCAGTGGCCATGGAATTTTGATATGAGATGCATACCATCTGAAGCAGCTTCGAATGTTGATTTTAAATCTGCTCCTTTTCTGCGGAGCGCTCTTCTGTTGAGAGTTATGGAAGTCTAAAAAATTTTGAGGGCGCTCCTTGATTATGAGGACGCTGCTACGTGCGTTGGTGGTGCAGTGGTGTAATGTTTAGTTGTTGAGATTGAAGGCGAAAGGTCAATGGTTCTAGTCCGGTTCGATTGAATTCATTTGAAAGGTTTTGAATTCATTTGAAACTCCACTCCAATATTGTTCCCCTTAGTAACCTAAGGGTACTTGCGAGCATGAGAATTTGCGGAGGTTTTCTTCATTCGCTGTTCCCTTTGTGAGAAATGTTTGTGTTTTGCTCACTTTGTAATTTCGCGTCACCTCTGTACATGAGTTTTTTTTTGCGCAGAAAACCAAATCTAAATAAGCAAGCGGTTCTCCAGAAAAACCTTTTCTTTAAGTCACATTTGTCAAGGGCATACAGCAAGTGTCTGCAGGACGAATGAGAGTGATTTTTAAACTCACATTCGTAGTGCAAAATGATGCGCTCTGCACTGGATTCGAACCACCGGCCTTTCGCTTTCAATGCCAACAACTAACCATTACACCACTGCACCACCAATGCACACAACAGCGCTCTCCAACTTAAGATCACCCTCAAAATAGGATTTTCAGAGTTCCATAACTCTTTTTGAAAGAGCGCTCCGCAGAAAAGGAAAGCAGATTTGAAATCAGCGTTCGAAGCTGCTTCAGTTAATATGTATGTCATATCAAAAGGCCACGGTCATTGGAAGTACCTTCCTTGTAAGAGCAGTAGCTATGCTTTGTACTAACACCTTCCTTTTGTTCATATCCATGTTCGTGAATTTAGCAGCCTTGAAATCTTCAGCAACCTGAAGATTAGCAATGGACTTCTTGGACATTTCCTCTTTGAAACTAGGCAATCTGCTTGGATTTCTGATGTACGAAATAGAGAGTTTCGCTCAATTTTCAACTCTGTATCAATGTCGACAACATTCGGCGCAAGGTTCTCCTTCTGCTTCGCTGTTAAACTGGAACACATACCATCTGCGATTGTAAAGTATTCTGCCTGCCGTTTCTTCTTCAAACTGCCAACCTTTCCATAACATTGAAAGGTATTTTAGCAACATGTTGTTCTTCTAGATGCGTTAAAGTTTTTGATTCATTACCAACTATTCTATACAATTATGTGAGTCTAGAGCGTTTTCGCGAAAGTGACCTTCTTCAGTACTACGTTTACAGAGTATAAATTCCAGAAATGGACGGGTTTTTGTGTGAAGGTTTGGAAATTCACCAATCTCCCATAGTTTTTTTGAGTGTGTGCTAATAATGATGGCATAACTGTCAATCAAACGCGCATTTTTTACCAAAAAAAAACATGAACATATAACAAATAAGCACGCTTAAATGGACGCGTTCGCTCACGTTCCCGTTAGTGCTGATAACGATGTCAGTTCACAGCACATTTTTTACTAGCCTGCTCCACCCAGCTCCACCAATGTATTGGCTTTTATCGGTCACCGGAGCAAGTGCTTTTTAGAGCCGGGAAGCAAAGAAGCCCTGACATGCTGTACACCATTCGAAAGCTGAGATCATGGAGAATCGACGTAGGCCGTCGACTTTTTCTAGTTCTTCTGTATCGCGAGATATGAGGGATTTCATGTACTTCAAAAATCAACTGATTTTGTGTCCTCACTTACCGTCGCAATATACCCAAAATAGTTGTAGCTTCGAACAAAGAAGTGTTGATTATATTACTAAAATAAGATTGGTCCCTCACAATGGTCGGTCGCCTCATCGTGGCGTGGGGGTGACACTGGGTGTCGAACTGCGATGCACAGCCGAGTGTATCCTCTGGTAGGGCCTCCCAAGCTGTGAAGGAGTTCGACGTTTCCGGTTTCGGCCGGATGCCTAGCTAAGAACCGGCCACGCCAGATCCCCCGCCGTTTGGCTTCTTCTGGTCGCTAGGCGGTCTCTCCCCGCTCCAAGCCCGGGATCAGCGATCGCACCGTGGAAATCAATAGTAGGCCTAGTAAGCCACCTATTGTAGGGGAAAATTCATATTACTCCTCTAGTTAGAAGATTAGAAAGAAACCCTGCCCATCGCATTCCGCCTACGGCGCCGGGTGGTAGCAAGAACGATGTCAGGGTCCTTAGGGCGCCTTTTGGATCGGGCAAAAACGACACGTCTGCCCGGACGACACGCCATGAAGACTGCCTCATGCTCTGCACCTACAACGCTAGAACCGTCTCCACAAACGGCAATCTCCACGCTCTTCTCGACGCCGCGAGCATATCAACTACCACATCATCGCTCTGCAGGAAACGAAGTCCAGGAAGAAGGACGTGAGAGATGAGTGATGGGACCCTCATCATTCGTGGTGAAAAGGTTCCATCACGAAGCGTGGGAGACGTCGGCTTTGTCGTCCATCCATCTATCGTCCATCTTGTCGATTCGCACGAGATCCTATCACCTCGACTAGGCATCCTACGACTACGCCCTCCACGTCAGAAGACCATCAGCATCATCAACTGCTACTCGCCAACATCAGCAGCTGACGACTCAGAACTAGATGCTTTCTACGAAGACGTGGAGGAGGTCGTCCGCAACGAAAAGTCCTTCTACAAGTATGTTGTGGGCGACTTCAATGCGAAAATCGGGATGCCACTAGAAAAGGAATATAGGATCGGGAAGTTTGGATATGGGCTCCGAAACGAAAACAGCAACCATCTCGTTGGGCTCCTCTCCGCCGCACGGCTCTTCCATGGAAACTCCATCTTCATGAAGAAAGAACATCGCCGGTAAACATGGGAATCGCCCAACGGAACGACTCATGCTGAGATCGACCACATTTTGACCAACCGAAGGTGGAGCTTACTTGATGTCTCTTAGTTCCATCCTTCTGTAGTGGCTCCGATCACCGCCTCCTTCGAGCGAAGATACGACTCAGCCGGAGGCTGGAAAAGAAAGTCTGTCATAGTGCCGCGAGAAGGAAGGAAGTCGTTTATGACGGTAACAGGTTGGAAGAGCTCATATCAAGTTGTGACTGGCCTGTCGAGGAGGACCCAACGTACGACTACGACCGGCTTCTGAAAGGATTGCGAGCCTGCGGAGAATGCGCCTCAGTGACTTCTGAGAAGAACTTGGACCGCATCTCGAAGACCACCAAGGAAATGCTCGAAAGAAGAAGATCACTGTGGCAGGATCTGAATGCAACTCATCTCGAGCGACTGATAGCCAACGCCAGTTGCAGAACAGCTTTGCAAGAGGATCTCAGGAAGTACAGGCAAGCCAAGATACTGGAAGCAGCCAAAAGAAGAACGAAGTTTCAAGAAGTGCCGAAGGGACCTCTGCGAATATCACGTACCGCTGGCTGCACTACTGAACGAAGATGGGACTCCGACTTCTTCCCGATACAAGATGGAATCTATCGCGAAGAACTTTTACACCAACCTCTTCCGCTCATCAACACCCGTGCAGATGCCCGTTGTTCCCACTGGAGAAGTACCACCACGAATTCTACCTGCTGAAGTGCGTATCGCGATACAGACCATGAAGACGTCCACGGCTCCAGGACCAGATCATCTTTCCGTCGAACTTCTACGAGCCGGAGGACACCGTCTGCACGAGATACTAGCATCGCATTTGACATCTTACCTTCAAAAGAGAAGATTCCCGACCAGTGGAGAACGTCAAGAACCGTCCTTCTCTTCAAGAAGTGTGAACGGGAGGATCTTCGGAACTATCGTCCAATATGCTTGCTGAGTGTGCTGTACAAGCTTTTCACGAAGATTATCCTCGCTCGCATATCAAGGACACTGGATGAAGCCCAACCCCAAGAACAAGCTGGATTTCGCAAAGGATTCAGCTGCATGGACCACATCCAGACCGTTTCGAGGGTCATAGAAGTCTGCCGGAAGTACCGACTGCCTCTCGTCCTAACCTTCGTCAACTACGAGAAAGCCTTCGACAGCGTCAAAACCAACGCCATCCTGTCTGCGCTAGTCGATCAAGGAGTGGACCCAGCTTACGTGAGGACGTTAGCCGACTGCTACAAGGACTGTACAACGACGATGCAGCTATTCCATCGCCCCCTGACCATACCAATCGGGAAGGGGGTCCGACAAGGCGACACAATCTCGCCGAAGCTGTTCACCGCGGCCTTGCAGTGGGTGATGAAGTCACTGGACTGGGACGAGAGAGGCATACGAGTTGATGGGAGCTTCCTGTCCAACCTTCGTTTTGCGGACGACATCGTTCTCTTCTCGAGCAGAGACGATGCTGAAAGAACTAAATGAAGTAGGGAAGAAGATCGGACTGCGAATAAATCGGAAGAAGACTCAGTTTATGAAGAACGCCCTTTGCGAAGATGCAGAAATGGAATTGGAAGGCACCCCGATTATGGAGACGTCTTCCTACGTGTATCTCGGACGTTCGATGAACATGGAGAACGACTTGAGGGAAGAACTTAATAGGAGAAGAAGAGCAGCCTGTGCCGCCTTCGGGCCTCTGAAGGAAGCCACCGACCAACTGACGGACCCGGAGCTTCGTGCCCACCTGTTCGACTCAACCGTTCTCCCGGCGCTCTGTTACGCAGCTGAGACTTGGGCCGATACTGTAGCCACGTCGAAAGCTTTACGGACCACCCATAGAGCGCTCGAGCGCAGTCTTCTGAAGATGACCCGACGCAAGCAACATTTAGTCGGACTTCGCAGCACGGATATGAGAAGAATGTCCCGTCTTCGTGACCCAGCGGAATACGTTGCGAAAGCCAAACACCGATGGGCCGGTCACATAATGAGAAGAACAGACGACAGATGGACACTAAGAACATCTGAGTGGATTCCTCGCGAAGCCAAACTTCCTCGAGGTAGACCACCGACGAGATGGGCAGACGTTCGTGGAACGGATGGACCAGCTGAGAAATCAGCTGGATATGACGTTCGCCCCTGGAACTCGTGGACGCAGCCACCGACGACGGCCAAGAAGATCGTGGATTTCTGGAGCGAGGGACAGGGAAAAATGGCGACTTCTGTACTGGGGCCCGCACGTTACGTGAGGACGGGCCATCTAAGAATCTAAGTAAGAAGTAATAAGATTGATTAATTTTCATGGAACTGTAACGCTCAGGGACGTATTTATGAATGCTCGGAAAGAATTTGTGTTTCTGTAGACGTTTTTTTTATAAATAAATATTATGGATAGACATAAATACCGTTTCTTTTGTAAATTTATTGTACTTGTTGTTTGAGGTACTTAGTCTGCAAAAACTCTTAATAGCGATTTTTATTTTATATTCTCAGAGTACAATACCAATCTCAGCCCAGGTGAAGGGGGTCATCCGGAGTTTGCCCTAAAAGTGAAAGAGATAAGATCCATCACTCTCCTATCGCAACTATGCTTCGGATTTAGAATTCGTACACTCTGAAGCGAAATATGGCCACGCGACGGTGCTGTCAAATGAGTTAGCCGACCGTCACGTAACTCTCATGACCGCATGACTCGCGCGACGCTCTCCTAAATCTACTTCGATTGACGTTTTTTTTAAAATGTGAGCGGTATTGTACATAAGATTTTCTAGTCGTTGCTGTTGGTAGCTTCATCTCAGTCTGAGCACAATGAGAATGCCGCAGTTTTTGACAAATATCCATTTTGCACACTGTCTTCACTGAGTCATTTCCATGAGAACCATAGAATGGGGAACAAATCATTGAAATGAAAGAGCATTAAATGCTTGAAAACACCTCTGGAAATATGCAATTTTGAGTTGCGTTTCGTTGAGTTTGAGTTTGCAATTTTTCATGTGCAATCAGCATTCCATCTAGCATGGGGACAAGCCCGATTGAAAGAAGAAAAGAGGCAGGGAAGGGTAGGAGATTTTGGTTGGCCAAATTCATAATGACTCGAGCACTATGACGAACTCTCTAGCCCTCTGACTTTAGCCATAGGTTAACACGTTTCGGACCGCGGAATCGCGCGCGGCGAAAAAGGGAGTACTTTCAGCCGTTAGCCAACAAAGGGACCTTAATTTGTAGACTGTTGCTACATCTATAAGCAGCATGTCAGAAAAGATCCATACCCAAAGTTGTGAGCGAATTTGAAGCGTTTAAATTTTGTCGCCTGAGAAGGACTTCTGTGCTTCCTTGAAAGATAGGAACAAGAACTCAGTTTCTAATAGTATCCAGAAGTGTCTATGTTGTAAACGGTACACATCAGCATTGTAACTACGTTTTTTCTCTTTGATATTAGAGCAAAGAGTAGCTGCGACGTCGCACGCGTCGTTCGCGTCGCCGCACTTCGTTTCAACTGTTGTTCGATTTGTCCTCAAATCTCCTGAACAAATAAGTGCGGCACAGCCTTACAGAGTTTATTTGAGAAGAAGGAACAGGCCTTTGACTCGATAACCTTGGACAAAAAGAAGACCTTCTGTAAACGTTAGAAAGATCTCTCAAAGACGTGCTGCACCATGTGCAGCACCGGTCCGAAACGTGTTAAGATTCCAAATATGTGAGTTTGTGTAAAGTAGCCCACCCAGAACTTGATAAACGAAATAAAGGGGAGGGCCCATGAAATGGTGCAGTGAAACTTTCTAATTTTGGGGGATTCCTTTCGAAGAGGCTTTTACGATGTCATTATGCTCAATCCAGTCACAATCTGCGCTTTGGCTTGAGTAGACCAGCGATTTGATGTCCACATTTGGGTTCAGAACAACAAAAAACAGTTGAGAAACCAGAAAATGGTGCGGGAGTTTTGCTCATTCGCCTTCGGAATTTCATTCAAAAATTCAGTATAAAAGCTAAATTCCCTCCAAACAGTTTCGATCCGAATGTAGGCCCCAGGAGAGGGACATCTGTGTTGGTACGATCCATTGTTGCCTGCGAATGGAGATAATGGGCCGGGACAGCCAAAGTGCTATAATGCTCCTCCCAGATCCTATCAAGCTCCTCCCACCCATGTACTGAAAGCCGTCAGCTCCTCCAAAACAGGGTCCCCAGGAACCGGGGTCTTTTTGGAGGGGGGGGGTGGACACTTTGAACTTCATGACTTAATCAGGGCCACGAAAAGGCCGCAAATTGGCAAAAACATGGGAGGCGAAAATTTGGGTGGATGCTGCCTTTGAACGAGTAGGGACCAGTCATAGACGAAGACAGAGGAACACAGAGAAAAACGAAAAGTACCTCGTAAATGTTCAAATGCTTACGCAGAATTTCTACCAGTTTAAAGTTGTTGAAATTTAGCCATTCATCAATGCATAGATGCCTGTCAATACTTGCATTAAATGAAGCAAAGGTCGGAAAAGATGTTCGACGAAAACAGTCAACAAAAAGTGTATGGCTATTTTTAAAATAGCTTGTATGTAGTGTCCTTGTATGTCATTTTCGGTGAAGGTCACACAAGCACCAAGTTCATGAGCAAATCCGAAAAGGAAGTTGAGCAAATAGTATGCGAAGTTCACTCACTGCATGTGATGTACGGTTGGTCAACCAAAAGTACAATACCGCTCATTGAACGTACAAAATTTCCCGGAATTCCGCGACATTTACGGAAATTCTGCACGTTCGATGAGCGGTATTGTACTCGAAAAGGACTTTGACTCCATATTATGTTCAACACTCGTCTAGATTACTTAGCTGTGCAAAGCTTCAGAGTCAACCTTTAGTGAGACAGTATGTTAGCTAAGCTTTCGTGAATGACCTTTGTCTACTATATAAAACTCGGAAGTGACCGCAAAATCCAGATTCACCATTTTCAACATCCCATTGGGAATGTTGAAGCTCTTAGTTCTCGGAACAGTAAGTGTACTGTTGTTTCTTCTGTTTTCTCATTCAAGCAGTACAGTGTATACTTCTTTAGTTACTGTTACTGGCAGCGGCAGCTCCAGCTAAGCAGGAGGCAGACTCGCCAAAGGTAAATTTGAGAGTAGTTAGGAAAAGACGAATATTTCGACTGATATCAGATTAGTAACAAACACATCTTCAAATTTGTTCGAAAATTGTGTAAGTATGCTTGCCTATGCGATATCTAAGAAATTGATTTGAGAATCGCTATGAATCTTAAAATCAAAAACTCTGCTCTTTTTCTTTAGTATATCTTGGAGAGCCGAACTGTTTATCTCTTTTTTCTCTTTTATCAGAAAAAGCCCCAATAGTGCACGATATCCCCCCCCCCTCACTCTCTTCCCTATCTGACCGTTTACATTCGAAGGGGACATGATGGAGAACAAAGGAAAGGTTTGGAAATATCTCCCTGGAATCTTCCGGCTTCATTCCCCACTTTCTATAATAAGCATATGATTTTTTTACATAGAATTTGTGCAAAACGTACTCCTATATTTCAGGATGCTAACCCTACACGGGAAGCTGTAGGAGAATTGGCAGAAAGCGATGATGAATATGAGACTGAATATGAGGAAACAGATGAGGTGATAAAATTATTTTGGCTCACGCATTGATTGTCACCTATAGCTCATCCTTACCTGTTTGATTTTGACATAAACAAAAACTGCACATGCGTAGTGATGAGCTACATGATCGATATGCTTACTGCTAATATGTTCGTGCAAGAAAAGATCTCAAAATTTGTAATGCCAGCAATTCTAGGAAGGAGATGAAGAAGATGAACAAGAACAAAACAAGCTCGAAGAACCAGTAAGTCTTCGTCTAAAGATTGTTTTCAGTCATCGCTATTCGTCTGTAATAATGACAGAACTCATATAGCACTTGTAATATCGTAGTAATTTTGAAAATAATAGTAATTTGGTTAACACTAACAGTTGCGAAGCAATAAATAGAAGCTAAGTCGATTTTGTATAAAAAAACAAAAGTCGTAAAAGCCGCTTAGCTTCATAATGATCAATTTATATCACCAAAAACACTACTAGTACTGTAATATGATGGACACCCTTCCTTATACGATAGAACCCATCGTCGCCACCGACGGAAGAGGATGTACAGGATATACCAGGAAATGATCATAGACCCGAAGAAAAAAAGGAAGAGGTGAGAGCTTTATAATTTGCTCCTACTTTCTCCCTACGACAGGATAGCGATTTACACTACGGAAAGAAACGATGTGTTCATGTTATAAATTTGTTAGGCATCTTCCGAATATTATTATAAATCGATAGAAGCAATGGGTGGGTCTCGAACATAATGGCTTATTAACACATGCCCCACCCATGCATTATGTGTGCCAAATTTGGCTCAGATTCCGTTACTCCTTCTATTCTTTTTGGGCGAAGATACGAAAACTGGCTTAGCCAAATAATATATAAGTATGATGTTCGGGGCCTTAATTGATACTACTATGAATTGGTAATATAAACTCAATCACCAATTTATAGCTTGAGCCGCCAAAGGAAGAGGAAGAGAAAGAGGGGGTAAACTTGCTGCATTTCCGCTTGAAGATACTGTACAAACCTTGATCTTGCAGGAACAGACCGAGAAAGACGAAGATAAAGGAAAAGAGAAAGACGAGGTTTGCTTACTACCAGGTTGTAAAGAAAGTTCCCGGGCACTTTCTTGAAGCTACAAACTTCATTGCAAAGACAATTTTGTCCACAACATATATTTGTCTTGCTGGCTTCTCAGCACCTCACTGCGTTCCACCAGCATGCGCAGAAGGGAAAAAGGTCGACGCGAAAAGTGGCCTATTTGTGCATGATATCTCAGGCATGATGTGAGCTGGAGAGCCCAGATGCTGTAGTTATGCTGTAGTTATGTAGAAGTCTGCTGGGGCTGTTATGGGGACCATTCATGTTTTTAGATTACCTGCTGCAAAAAATTTTTCCCAGAAAGTTTGAAAAATCGACCATTTTTTGCCCCCAAAAATGCGCCATTTTTCGAGTAAATGACTTTGAAGTCTTCTAGTTCTGCACAGAAAGGACCAAATCTTTGATTACTGGGAACGTTGGGGTAATGCCTTGCACATCTTTTGGATCCATCATCCAGGCGTGGCGATCCCCGCGACAGCGACGCCAGCTGCGAAGAGAGTTGTAGTCAGAGGCAAGTTTAACAGCTTGTAATTTCTGAGTGCAAATCGCAAAACTCGAGTACACCGGCGGGTCAGAAGTTAACAGGCTTCACAATCAAATCACCCATGGTTTGGACGAAATTCTTTATAATGCACAAAAAATGGCCGTAGGAAGAAAAATTGTGAAACTTTCGTGATTGGAAAGATTTCTCTTCTTGATGTGCAGATCAAACACTTCTTGGCATTAATAAAAGTCAGAAGGCTTGTTGAAAACTTCAGGCTTTCCACTACTGAGCAGTATAAAAAACGTGGTGTCAAAGTCCGACCGAGCCCCGAAAGAATGGTTTAAAATGAAATTTCAAAAAGTGCCCGGGAACTTTCTTTACAACTTAATACATTCTTCATTGACTGCGTATACCGTGACTTCAAATACCCCGATTGAGCGTTTTCTATGTTTTAGATGTATAAGAAATGGTTTGTAAAAGTTCCTTTAGCTTTAGTGTTTTATCTCTTCGAAAACACTACTACTGTAATATGAAGGACATGCTTAATTATCATTCAATAGGCGCCAGCGTCACCAAAAAACGAGGGGGAACAGAAAGAAGATGAAGAAGAAGAAGAAGAAAAGGAAAAGGTGAGAGCATTATGATTTGCTCCCCACTTTCTCGGTACAACTGAATAGCGACTTTATCGAGATTTACACTAAGGAAAAAATATGATGTGTACTTGCAAGTGATTTGAGAGGCAGCTTTCGAACATTTGTTGTCATCAAGACCCTAGAATTACACTAATATGTTTGACTGATTATATAAACTCATTACAAGTTGTAGCAGGACGAACAGGAAAAGAAAAAGGAAGACGAAGAAAAGGTGAATTTGCTGCATATCCGTTTGAAAACTATTGCTAACTTTGATCTTGCAGGAGGATTCTGTGGAAAAAAAGGATGAAGAAAAAGAAAAGGAAAAGGTACGATTTTGGAGCATTCTTCATTAATTGCATATTCACTGCCTCAAGTAATTCCCAACTTCAAGTGAAGAAATGAAGAGAATCTCGAGAATGGGATATTTTTCTTTCAATTTGAAGCGCAGACACTCCTGATCATTAAAAAGTCTTCTCTACGGGTGCGTGGCGCTAGGTACCCAGCCGAGGTGCGGGCGTTAGGTACCCAGCCATTAGGGGTATACACTAAGCCACGCCCCTTGGTTCTTCAACAGCGGATGCCTAACGATACACCGAATCCTAGCTGCTAGAACAGCTTATCTAGCTCGCTGAAGCGCTGGCACTTGCGACCCACAGAAACGAGATAGTTCGAGGAAACAAAGAAAAATTGCGCGAATGAAAGCACCAGTTTGTACGCAACGTTTTTCTAGTGCTTCTTTTTGAATCAATTTTAGAATCACAGAAATTCTCTGATGAGGTAAAGCTTATATGACCACTTCGCATAGTTTCGCAAGAAAAAATTTTGATAATCTAATCTAACCCATAATGTCAGGGGGAATTTTTGAAAAGTAAACTTTTTAGAATTCCAATGAGCCATAATTTTACGATTTTAATGAATCGAAGCGCAGTTTCGGAGATGTTCCTGGCAGATAAGTTGCACAGAATATTCCTTTCACATAATGTCGTTGGCGTCGTTTTGAGGTGTGCAGTTATAGGCGCGTTAATATTGCCACAAGAATTGTGAACTACATTACCCTAGATTATCAAGGCTATTACTTCGGTCATTGCTGAAGCCAGCAGTTTATGGAATATTACACTGATAATTTTTTTATTTTGGAAGATTTCACATCTTATGTGGAAATTTGATTGAGCTACTGTATTTTATCAGGTCTATGTATAGTGCTTTTTTGGAAGACTCTGATATTGCAATTGTTTCATAGTCATTCTCTTTTTTAGCAAGATATGATCAATTTATCGCATTAATGCTATGACTTTTTTGTAACTCACTAAAAAGCGAGAGATTTTTGTCAAAATTGCTCTTAGCAGAATTTGTTGTTTTTTCCTGTTTCATTCTATTGGCACACACCCCATCAAAATTGGCTTCAAAATCCCTTTATAATGCAAGATTTTTATTGATTGGAACAAAGCTAGTGTTCTTTCCATAGATTACGGGTCACATAGACATCCATAAAGTTCTGATTTCGGATGACAAGTTCTCGTTGAAGCTCATCTTCCAATCGGTTCCACTACCCATTGTCAAAAATATTCTTGAACAGTTTTTAACAAAGGAATATTGCGTGCAACTAAGTGCCAGGAGCAACTCTCAAAGTGCGCTTTGCTTCATTAAAATCATGAAATCAATCTGTTTTTGACTTTCATCACCGAATTTCTGTGATTCTAAAATTGATAAAAAAAAGGAGCAATAGAAAAAGGTTGTACAACATTGCGCTTTCATTCGCGCAATCTCTTTTTGATTTCCTCGAATTATCTCTTTTCTACAGGTTGCAAGCGCCAGCGCCAGCGAGCTAGGTGAGCTGTTCTGACAGCTAAAATTCGGTGTATCGCTAGGTACCCGCTGTTAAGGCAACAAAGGGGCGTGGCTTAAAGTATATCACCAACGGCTGGGTACCTAACGCCCGCACCTCGGCTGGGTACCTAACCTTCGTTAGGTAAGCATCATGCATTGTTGAGGTGATAGATGATTCCATATTCGTGTTCTAAGCATCATGCATTGTTGAGTTGATAGATGATTCCACAGAGCACTGATGGTGTCACTGTTGAGAGAACAGAACATTCTTGAACGGAACAACAAAGAACAAAAACTTCTATTTTGGAGAGAGTGCAAAATCATATAGTACGCACTCTTTAACAAATTTAAAGTTTTCTTTGAGTAGACAAAGGAAGTTAGACAAGTACTCTAGTCTCAAAATATAGGAATCAAACTATCTATGTAAATGATTTCTGTCTTTCCAGGATGAAAAGAAGGAGGAACCACTTACACCACCTGCGGTAAGATTCTGCATAATTACAAATTCCCTCTTACGGGGCAATCTAAACCGACAAACTTCGTTGTTAAAGCTGGAAATTATCAAAACTTATTGTATTCCTACAGTGCTTCGGAAGAAAGGAAATGGTGTGACTATTTCTAGTTATATGCAGACTGTCTTAGTCAATTTGATACAGTCCTCCTAGGGCTCTCGTTCATGTGGATGATGACTAATAGAAATCGTCGCGAAGCGGCGTTACAGTAACCCGCACGGGAAGTAGCTAAGAAAACTTTTCCTTGCCTTGAGTTGGTTTTTTTTTGCTAATTTTATGCCTTTCGTTATTAGATACTTACTTTCCTGAAGCAACGACTCAAGGCTGAGAACGTCGTGCTCTACAGCTCCGGTGAACTCTATCTCAGTTTTATGTCTAGTGAAGGTACATTGACAGCAAAAGCACAGAAAAAGCAAAGACTGATCTCTGGGGTACATTTATCAAGATAGAAAGAAAGAAGTTCACATGTGTAAACATTTAAGCTTGATGGTGCAGAAAAAACTTATTTGAGTTTGTAGTAACATTTTCGAAGCTGCAAATTAAAATAAAATACATCTGCATCTGATGAACTAGACTTGTATAATTTTACTGCAGCTCTAACCAAGTGTTGTGATCCCATAAATCAAAGGAGTTTATAGCTTGCAATGCTTTGCTACGATGCTGAGATAGCTTCAAAATAACCTTTTTCTGTTTGCAGTTCAAAAATTGGTAACGTAATATTGAGTTGGCTAAAAAATAACTTCATTTACCCACATAAATTCTCATGAAATTTTTTTTATTGGTAAAACCGTATTTTTCTTGCGCAGCGATCAAAGCTTTTACTATCAAAAACCAACACCTAGAATTCTTTGTCTTCGATAAAGGGCAGTGATGGCTTAAGATGCTTTGTTTTCTAAAAGCTCAGGTCCTTGACTTTCTAAGATTCATTCCCATGCTGCAGTAGATGTAGAGATGATTAAATACATGTTTGAAAATGAACAATTTTTCTCTATATAACATTAGAAAGTTTTGAGATGCTTTAATAGAGAGATGAAATTCTCACAAATTTACGCGCAGTGAGAAAATTGGGACATCTAACTTTTTTACATTTTTGTTGCATAAAAAAAGAATTTTACTGAAAAGATCAGATCCTTATTCTCATTGGAGTGATATTCTCACAAATAACAAAAATTGGCATAAACATTTCTGCAGCACTTGTAGGAACAGCAAAAGTAATCTCAATGTACTACCCAATTTATCATCTAAGTTCTGAACCTTACTGCTCAACCATCATCTACATAGCAAAGCGGTCAGTGGAAATGTAAATGTAACCATGGTTGACACATTAACGGGTAGATTCCATTGGATGATTTTGATGGGACACTAAACAGCAATCATTTGGTGAATGCTCCAGCTAGATATAACTAATGCATAACATAAACGCCGCGGTTCTTGAGCTATGTAACTATCTGAAGGTCTAATATGAGGAAAACAGGCAGAAGTTTACTGCCCTTGTGCAATTTTATGACTAGTATTTCAGGCGCCGGAAGAACCGAAGCCAGCAGTTCCACCGAAACCTAATGTTCCAGTAGCACCAAAAAAACTGTCGAAATCAGCTAAAGTCTCGAAGAACAAGAAGAAGAAGAAGAACAAGAAGAAGAAGAAGGCACCATCGAAGAAAGGAAAAGGCAGAGGCAAAAAGAAGGCAGGAAAACCGAAGTCGGGAAAACCCAAGAAGCAAGGACCAAAATCCAAGGTACAGTTGTATTATATTAAAATGACACATGATTTGAATTGTGAATTTCTTAAGCAGCAGAAGAAGAAACAACAGAAGCGTCCTAAGTCGGGAAAGAGACGTGCCTGAAGTGAGTTTATATAGCTTTGCATTTCGGCTAGAACGTCCCTACGATTTTGAAAGCTACTAGTAATCTGTACTTTCAGTGTGCTCCTGTCGTTACCACTGAAGAAACTGGTAAAGCCGCCGAAGTATCTTGATTGTGTTGTGCATTGCAAATAAACTACCTGTTGTTTTGGTTGTTACATTGTTCTTGAGCAGTCATTTGCTTTTTGTGATACACTACAAAATTCAATGTGAGCAGGGTCAAGAAGATAGCAAGATATATAGTATCAAAGCTGCATACAATAATGGAATAACACGAATCTCTTCATGTCAACCCCATGACCTTATGAACCTTGAACAAAAGTCCTTTTCTATCCGGAGTTGCTTATTTATACAATCGCACTTTACAACGTATTTTTGTTCGTTGTGCACTAGTTACCTTGAAAACATTGAAGGAGAACCTTTAAAAAAACTCTTTAAAAACTTGTTCATGTTGTTTCATAGACCTGCTCAAAGAGTTTGAGAAATCAGCATCTCTAGAATTCTGCCAAAAAAGGCGTCAGAGGCTTTGGATTTTTCAAAAACATTGCTAAAAATCTCATCCCATTTTCAGAGCATCTATGATCAAATTGATATTTTGTTTTGATGTTTTTAAAGCTGAAGAAGAAAAAAAGCCTGCAATATTTAAAGCTCATTGTGCTATTTCCTCGACTACGAGCTCTCCGCTTACGGCGCAAGCCAGCTATAGTTTTAACGTCACATTAGCCACCAATCTCTATTGTCGAGGCTAGAAAGTGTCAAAATCTCAACTCTCTTGCTATAATAAACATAGCACGGATCCACTAATTGAGCGTAAAGCTTAGTTGGTAGTATGTGAAGCTTTCATGATCTAAAATAAATCTTACTAAATACATAGATCCCGAACTTTGCGATACCTTGGATGAAAACTTGAGGAAAATCATTTACACGCTTTTTGTTCATGATTTCGAAGCTTGATAAGGCAGAAAGCTATGTTCGAGCTTACTTGCTTGGAAGCATTTTCGAGCACTAAAGATTTGCAGGTGGTGAGAAGGTAAGTTTGGAAGGTTACGAAGAAAAACTTGGATTAAGTTTCCTTTCCCACATGAAAGAATTGTTTACATTTTGAAGCACTTGGATACAGCATAATGCCAGTAGATGTTTTGTGACAGGTAATAGTCACAATGCGAAATGCCAACATATGATGCAAAAACTATGATTTCACTCGCATGATCACAGATTAAACAACGGACATTAAGCAGACAAAATTTGAAACGTCGAGAATATGATTATTCTGAAGATGGGAGGTGTATGGTAATGCCGCAGTCCTCAAAGCATACTATTTTTCTGTAAAAATCGAATGTGGGATTGGTTTAGCAAACTTTGATTACTCTTACCGATTTTGCATTTTTAAGCAAAGTCGATGATAAGAACAATTAAACACAAACGTCAGCTCTAAATTCAAAAAGTGATAACTACAAGTCCAACAGCATCAGCACAAAAACCAACCCCAACAGCAGTACCAAAGAAACGGATGTCCAAAAAGACGAAGAAGAAAGCAAGAAGCTCAAGAAAAAGAAGGCGAAAGCTACGAAGGGGAAAGGAAAAGGCAAAAAGACCCCAAGAGGTCCAAGGATGGCGTATTCCATGGAAACAACAAGAAGGGAGGAAAACCAAAACCAAGGTAAATTTTGCATTGCGGTGGCACATAAATCAAGTCGTTGTAATTTTTGCATGCACAGCACAAGAAAAGGCGTGCTGAAGAAACTCAGCTCCTATCGAGGACGCATTTAGTCTGAAGTGAGTTTGCAAAATTGTGTCGTAACTACTAGGTTGTCCCAAAAATTAAACCGTATTTCTAAATAAAACAGACCATTTCTGTTTCCCTAGCAGACTTAGGCTATCAATCGATAAAGCGAAACAAGCTCTATAAAATGACAGCCAAAGATCCGTCTAAGTCATAATATAGGTGGAGTAGGGAGCCAGAGTCGAAGAAAATTTTATCACATGAAAATTGAATTTTTGCGATAAAAATCTTACCGACCTCCAACTTGGTCGTTCTACAGTAGGCGCATTGTAGTAATTGAATATATCTTGATCAGATTTTTTCCGTGCATAGAAGGTGAGAAAAAGAAGGTGGTCCAGAATGGCAGCAAAGTTGCCCCTAGCCCCTCGCACATATCTCATTTGCTACAAGCCTTAGTGTACAACCTTGAAGTAATGGTTCTGTATGTGCTCTGGTAATCGGAAAATACGAAGCTCAATGTTAAGTACCCGAAAAAGTGAAATTTTTATGCATTTTTTGTTTTAATTTCTCAATTGTGAGCCCCGGAAGAAATCCACCAAATACATTTCTGGTTACTACTATGTGTCTATGTACTGTATACTGACCAAATTGAACCAAGTGTAGGATTTCTGAAAGGAGATCCGAGTTTTAGTTCACAAAAACTTTTAGTTTTTGGCTCTAAACTTTATATGGAGTACGAATTAGGTAAATATTTGGTGGCGAATATGTAGAGCTTGCTTTACTACTTCATTGAATGTTACCCTATGTCTATTAGTAAAGCAAAAACAATTTGATTTATTCAGAAGTACTTTACTTTTGGGACAGCCAAATATTAACCATATCTCATTTTCATTGCACAAACCAGCGCAAGTCAATGTAATCAATGTGCTAATGTATGCAAATAAACCTTGTTATTTCCCATTTATTTCTAACCGGTCAATTTGTATTCCTTCACTACAAATTCTGATGTGAACAGTTTTACAAAATTGATTGGAGCGGGACCAGGCACGAGTGTGGCAAATTGACACCTGTGAAACTAATTTGTCTTTACCACTTTCACCGCACGGTTTTACCTTGATTGCAAGGGGCCTAAGAAACGCGCGCTCCTTATCAGGAACAAGTATTCATTGCTCTCTTTGCTATCCTAAAATTGGAGCGCAGCAGAAAAGAGGAGTTTCAGACCCAATCGTCTAGTGAATTTCTAGTATAGAACAGATTTATGTAAGAGTTATGAAAAACTCTGGCTTAGCAGGGAGACGCGAGGGAGATGCAGGCTCTGCATCTCCCTCGCGCACTTGCTCTCTAATGGACCGAAGCTCCGTCCTCCAGCCACCAACCCCAGTGACCCCAGTGAGAACAGAGTATATGTGACCTATAAACGGGTTGTGTGTGCACCGTTTAGCAAAAACTCTGCACACGTATGATCTCGACACCGACCGTATGGACTACGCGGGATTCTCCTGGGTTCTCGAATCGTTTCAAAGACTTGTTTACTTACATCTGGAATAATAAAAGCTTAGTCTTTAACTATGGCTATGCGACACGATTTTCGGCTAACCTCTCTATCATGCACGGTAATCGTATTTAAGAAGCACATCTGCATCTGCTCCCTTTAAGCTTTTTGCTAACAGAAAAAATACCATAAAATATAAAAATATAAAATAATAATAATATAATACCATAAAATATAAAATATCATAAACATATTTCTCTCCCGAGCACACCATTGTTGCTGTCCTGAACATATTTCGAACTATAGCCCACTAAGCGGGCTATAGTTCGAAATATGTTCAGGACAGCAACAATGGTGTGCTCGGGAGAGGATGAGCGCCGCGAAGCAAGATGCTTAGCTTCAGAAATCGCTCGCAGCAACGGTTATTGCGCATCGCAAACACGACCAAAACATACACGCGATAACCGCATTCGACAAACTCAAAAACTTCCGCTTTGCCTCCCTTTCTTCTCTGACAAGATCAACTCTGCCTCCCAACAATGCATTGCTCGCGCTCAGTTGCTGGATGGCGTCATTTTAATTAATATACCAAATGCGAATATCAAAAAGCAACTCGAAATCGACTCTATGATCGACTTTGTATAACCGAACAATGCACATTATGTCCATATGGCAGAGTAGGGGACTGCGCTAAAGTAGGGGCGTACACCAAATCGAATGCCTTGATTGCGGCGCACTGTATATCGGTGAAACTGGCAGAGTACTAAGCGTGCGAATCAAAGAACACTTGGCAAGCAAGAGAAGGCAAAGTTTAATAACACCGCTGGGCAGGCATAGGAATGACTCACATGGTGGAAAGGACTTCAAAATCAAATGCACGATTTTGACATACGAGAACGAGATCTCGGCTAGAAAAGCGTTTGAGGCATTCTGGATCTCGGCAAAGAGTCCAGAAATGAATAACAAGAGCGAGTGCTTGTCCATCACTGCCGACTTCCTGCCGTTCGTAGCACTATGTGACAGTGGCGTACCCAGGATTTCGGCTCGGGGGGGGGGGCGACAAAAAATTTTTTCTAAAGAAGGTGCGTGGCGTCAGCCACGCACTCCGAAAAATTTTTTGGGGTGCTTCTCAAAATTTTTCCGGGTCCCCGACCCCTAAAATCTGGAAAAAGGGGGCGTGGCGTCAGCCACGCCCCCGAAAAAAAATTTTTTATAAGGCTAAAATGAATTTTTAAAAAATTTAAAAAATTATTTTAATTATTTACAAGTAAAAACAAGTCACTTGCACATTTTTATAACCCATGTAAGTAACTTTCAAAAATTTCGCGACCCGTTCTCGGGGGGGGGGGGGCGCGCGCCCCCCCTCCGCCCCCCCCCTCGGTACGCCACTGCTAGGTGAGCTGTAGATGGTAGATAGACTTTATCCGCCTTTCGTAGATAACTCTCTATCTGCCCATCAGAGTATAGCTCAATTGTCCGCTTCTGTCACATATTTCCGGTCGTACTGTCATATTCTTCCGGCGCGGACACTTCACATAGCGGTGGTGTAAACGGTTGGTTCATTTCGATTTTTGAGGATTTTTGCGGATTGAACTAAGAAAGAGGTTGAAACTAGCTAAGCTAGAAGAGACATTTGATGGTCTGGTGCCGTGGATGATGCTTTGTCCCGTTTTTAGGCCTCTGAGGACGGCGAACGCGCCGAAACGTTAGGCCATTCGAATAAAGATACCACCATAACAAACTTGTTCGGCACAAACAAAATTGGAGATTATATACAATGCCCAGGTTTAGAGAAATAGGAACATTCAAGTTATTAGAAAAAGCACCTTTACTCGACCATTTGAGGTGAGGAATGCATTGCCTTTGTCCAGCTATCTGCTTAACTCCTATTTGCAAAAATGAAAGAACTGGTATACAAGTATCTGCATAATAGTAGAACATTTAAATGCGCAGTGCGAAGATGTCCGAGTTTTGAAGACTTCCGCGTCGGGATGAGGGAACTTAGGAATCCGAGCCTAATTAGCTCCACTCGGGAAGTGTCTGCAGGATACAGTCATGCTCGCCTTCTACGATTGCTTCCTAGGACATGGCGACAACCTAAGCCCCGCCCCTCTGAGACCCTGTTTTGGAACCTAGCCAAGGAATGCTGCAAATCCCAGTTGAATTACAGCTGGCTCTAAGCCAAAAACCTTCAAAGTGATCATACGAGGGTGAAATTAGGCTCAAACTAAAGAGAAAAACCGTGCCATCATTGTTAAGTATCTACTGATCGAAACTGATTGAACACAACATTCTTTTGGTTCAAAACTTTATTTAATTTCAAATTACAGAGAAATTATTCAACAATCCGTCAAGCTTTTCAAAAAAAATTACTTTAGTACTAAATCCGGGCAAAAGACTAGAATATCATTCAAGAAATGAAAGTTCGAAGTTGAGATATCGGTAGTAACGATAAATGTTTTCTTTACGCTACTATTCATAAAAAAAATTTCACCTCAAACTGTTATTGCAACTTTTCCTTGCCGTAGGTTGAGGTCATTGCTTACAGCATATTAGCAGGATGTTCTTCGCACATCAGAATTGTCTGTCGCTGACAAACTAGGCCATATCAATTGAAGTTTTTGAACTGTCATTTCTTGATTTTCTAGTCTTTTGCCCAAACTTTCGCACATATATAAACTTTTAATTTTGAGAATTTCATATACTGTCGTTTCATGACTGATTTTCTAGTATTTCGCCTAAATTTCAGCACTATAGTAACTATCAATCTCGAGAAGTTTTTGAAGTGTCATTTTTTGAATGATATTCTAGTCTTTTGCGCCGATTTAGCACTAAAATAAATTTTTTGAGAAGCTTAACAGTAATAGGTTTAGGCTTGAAACACTGGCAATTTATCCCTCTGGAATAATTTGGCGGTGTTTTGTCTGAATTTAGCACCTAAATGAAATTTTGAACCAAAAGGATGTTGTGTTCAATCAGTTTCAATCAGTAGATACTTTATGATGATGGCACGGTTTTTCTCTTTCGTCTGAGTCTAATAATTGACATCAGCATTCCTTGGCTAGGTTCCAAAACAGGCTCTCAGAGGGGCGGGGCTTGGATTGTTTGCCATGTCCTAGGGAGCGATCGGAGACAGCGAGCATGACTGTATCCTGCAGACACTTCCCGAGTCGAGCTAATTAGGCTCGGGTTCCTAAGTTCCGTTCCCCCCGCGTCAGTCGTTCACAAGTCAAGTAGATCTCTCGACTATCCCACACCTACCACAAAAAGGCGTAGATACCAACCAGAATACTATTATAGATACCATACTATTCCATGACTGGATGAAGGCAAAGATTTTGCATTCATACGCTCACAATTCAGCACGCTCTAAAAAACAAACGCAGCTGCTTCCAAATCGCTGTTTTTTTTTGTCGCATCACCATGTCTTGCTTTAGAAGGGATTCTGAATTCTAGGGCATCATTCTACTCAATCCCTAAAGTGCATTCTTGAATGTAGAGGTACCAGTTCGAGTACGTTATCTGGTAGTGAGTCAGTTTATTGTAATCAGCGCATTTGGGGTGGCGGTCAAGATGAACGATAGCATGTGCCAGCCGCCAGCTGGGTACCGTACGCGGTGCGCTGGTCTTTCCGCCCCCTGTTAATTAACCTAGGAATGCGTTGCAGCTATTAGAAAACTCTCTAATACTTCGTTCATGCTTCTTCAGTTGGTTGCAATTTGGATAACAGTAGATTTCAAAATTTCAGTTGAATTAAAAATCATTTTCAGATCATTTTTCATTATAGAATTAGTTCGCAAGCTCTTTCCTTTCTAATGTGTTTCAGTTATTTGTTCCTATTAGGCTTGTCCAAAATGATTTTTCATTGCAGGTATGAGGAAATTGTTTCGAAAATGCTTGGAAAACTGTTTTTCTCTATTTACAACTGTTAACATATTGCATAGGCTTTGATGTGCACTCTCAAGTTCAGTTTCAAAAAAATTCAGCTTATGAAATGAACCATTATATGTTCTATCGGAAAAGTAAGTTTTAAAACCCTATTCATAACTAAAAACAGATTTCATTGCGACGAGAATTCAAAACAAGCATTATAGGCGGATTTTGTTTCAAGCGAACTAACTCGTTTTGAAAGTATGCGTCATATCACATAAATTTCCTTAGGTTTCAGGAAAATCATACTGCACCTATATATTTCCGAAACTGCCTTAAATAACAAAATTCTTTTATTTTGCTTCCAAAAACTGCTACCCTCGATATAAATCGATCTGTGAGTCAATAGAAATTGCGTGTGAACTAGTCGTAAGATGTGAGGTCACTCAGACAATCATGCCTGAGGTGTTCTAGATTGATTTCACACTTCAAAGTTCGATATCCAGGAGTCACTCGGTCATTCATAGGTAAATCAGCAAATCTCTCGAAGCAATTTCACGACCAAAAAAAACTTGTTCATTGATTGCCAAAAAAAAACTAAAAATCAAAACAAGATTCTCTAAACAGTCAAGCATCACCCCAGCTTGCAACAAGCTTATATCTCACTATCAAAAGTTATTTTTACTTGACATATCATCCGAGAAACTCGTCCGCCGCAGTAGGGCGGAGCTTCGAGCGAACACGTTATTGCCAGTTCATGACCCCGCGCGCCACTGTTACCAGCTATCGTTCATCTTGACATATACCCGCGCATTTGGTCGCCACACTGAGCAAATTTCGAAAATATACAGGGTGTCCCAAAAAATGTACCTAATGTTTGATTGTTGATGACTCTCTTGTAATAAAAATTTTTCAAAAAGCTATAAATACCATTTTGTAGAGCTAGCTTCAACGATTTACGGTATAGAAAGAATCACCCACCTCTTTTCATTACTGTGGGATTAAGGACTTCAAAGAGGGTTTTGAGAGACCATTTTGCCTCTGGTAGGAGACAAAACACCTGAAAACTTTCACACTGGGCTAATTAGAGTTGCTGATTTTGAATGTAAAGTTCGCAACTTATTATGATGCTTAATCAAAAAGTTATGCGAGGTGAGCAGTGGCGGCCGATTTGAGGTTTCTAAAAAGTGCGGTTACACCGTTTAGAAAGCTTCGCAACCTTGTACATAGTTAAGTATTGAACACAGCGCCCACAGAAACCCTATTACACAAATTTTCACATTTCTTTAAAAATTTTGAAACGGCAGCTTTTTTTCGGACACCACACACTTGAAGTTTCTACCGTAATCCTACAGCAATGAAGAGTGATAGGTAATTCGCTCTATACTATGGATCTAAGCTGAAGCCAGCCCTGAAAAATGGTACTCAAAGCTTCTTGAAAGACCCCATTACAAGAGAGTTACTAACAACCAAACAGTAGGATATTTTGGGACCCCATGTATACAGGGTGTCCCAAAAAAATGTTTCGAACGTTTGATCGTTAATATCTCTCTTCCCAAGAAGTCTTTTGCCTTGCTTCAGGTACCGTTTTGTAGAGCTGGCATCAACTTAGATTTCCATTATAGAACGAATCACCCATCTCTCTTCATTACTGTAGGATTACGGTAGAAACATGAAACATATGGTGTCAATGTGGAAAAAGCTGCCGTTTCAAAATTTTTCAAAAAATTGTGAAAACTTGTGTAATAGGGTTTTTATAGACGCTGAGTTCAATACTCAACTATTCACAAGATTACGAAGCTTTCTAAACGGTGTAATCGCACTTTTTAGGAACATTGAAAAAAAGGCCGCTACCTCTCACCTGGCATAACTCTTCAATGAAGCATCATAATAAGTTGGGAACTTTACAGTTATAATCAGCAATTCTAATTAGCCTGGTGTAAAAGTTTTCAGGCTGTTATGTTTCCTTTCTGGGCAAAATATGGCCTTTCATTGCTTAAAACCCTCATTGAAGTTTCTATCGTAATCCTACAGTAATGAAGAGAAATGGGTGATTCGTCCTATAATGGAAATCTAAGTTGAAGCCAGCTCTACAAAATGGTATTTGAAGCAAGGCAAAAGACTTCTTGGGAAGAGAGATATTAACGATCAAACGTTCTAAACATTTTTTTGGGACACCCTGTATGTGCAAATTGACTCTCACCGTACACTTGCCTTAACTATGCGCATGTTACCACTGCAACAAATAAATATTATTTTTGTAATGAGCACATCGAAAAAGTAATAAGTCCTCCATGATGAGCTACAGGAATATCCGTGTAAACTGACTTTCTACCGCATACCTTTCGTACCCCCCGCTTGCAATATATCAGGAAAATATCCGCGCCGAGCTGAGTCGAATGTTGGCTTCGGATTCGGAATTCGTCCACTCTGAAGCGAGATATGGCCACGCGACGGTGATGCCAATTGAATTAGGCGACCGTCACATGAATCATGCGACCGTTGCATGATTTACGCGACGGTCGCCTAAATACACTTCGATTCTTTTTTTTTTCAAAAAATGTGAGCGGTATTGTACATGAGATTTCTTATTATTGGCTGGTACTTCATCTCAGCCTGAGCACAAGGAAAAATTATTGAAACAAAAGGTGGGAGTACAAAGCTGACTTTTTAGTATGTCGCTGTTTTGGACAAATTTCATCTTGTATACTGTCTTCACTGAGTCACTTCCTTGTGAACCATAGAATTGAAAACAAAGCGATAAAATGAAGGGAAAATGAGTAAGAATTTGGCATTAAATGCGTGAAAACATCTTTGGTTTGGTATTTTGAGTTGAGTTTGCGTTTCGTTGAGTTTAAGTTTGCAATTTTTCATGTGCAATTAGTATTCCACCGAGCATGGGGACAGTCTAATTGAAGGAAGAAAGGAGGCAGGAGAAGGGCAGGAGATGGTTGGCCAAATTCCTGATGACTCGGCCACTATGGCGAACTCTTTGATCGTATGACTTTAGCCATCGGTTAAGATTCCAAATATGTGAGTTTGTGTTACGTAGCCCACCCAGAATTTGGTAGATGAAACATAGGGGCTATAAAATAGTGCTGTGATACTTGCTCAGCTTCGAATTTTTTTTTAGAAGAGGCTTTTACAATATCATTATGCTCAATCCCAGTCACAGTCTGCGATTTATTCGGCTTTAGACCACCGATTTGATGTCCACATTCGGGTTCAGAGCAACGAAAAAGGGTTGAGAAACCAGAAAATCGGTGTCGAAGACTGACTAGACTGCTCATCACCTTTGGAATTTCATCAAATCTCAAATTGAGTAGGGATTTGTCGTAGAGGAAAACGGAGGAACACATGGAAAAGCGTGGAAAAATATTTATAAATACTCAAATGCTTACGCAAAATTTTTAATGTCTTGAATTGAATTTAGCCATTCATGAATGCATAATGCCTGCCAATTCTTACCTCAAATGAAGCCTGCAGAAATTAGGAAAGTGTTCGACGAAAAGAATTAACAAAAAGTGTAGGTACTATTTTCAAAGTAGCTTGTATCTAGTGCCCTTCTATGTCATTTTTGACGACCACACAAGCTCCAAATTCATGAGCAAATCCGAAACGAAAGTTGAGCAATTAGTAAGTTCATTCGTTATATGTGTTGTGCGGATGAGTAGCCAAAAGTACAATACCGCTCACAGAACGTGCAAAATTTCGGTGGATGTCGCAAAATTCCCGGAATTCCGCGACATTCACGAAAACTCTGCACGTTCTGTGAGCGGGTATGTACTCGAGAAGGACTTCAACTCCATGTCATGTTGAACAATCGTCTAGATTACTTTGCTGTGCAAATTGTCAAAGCCAACCTCTAATGAAACAGTATGTTAAATAAACGTTCGTAGATGACCTTTGCCTACTATATAAATTTCGGAAGTAACCGCGAAAGCCAGATTCACCACTTTCAACAACCCATTGGGAATGTTGAAGCTCTTTGTTCTCGGAACAGTAAGTGTACTGCTGTTTCTTCTGTTTTCTCATTCAAACAGTACACTTTATACTTTTTTAGTTACTGTTACTGGCAGCGGCAGCTCCAGCTAAGCAGGCAGCGGACTCGCCAAAGGTAAAATTGAGGGTAGTTAGGAGAAAACGAATGTTTCAAATAATATCATAATGTTAACAAACACATCTTCCAAATTGAGACTTTCTAAACTCTTTGAACGATGCTTGGCCATGTAATTTAACGAAATTGATTTGAGAATCGTTGCGAGTCTTGAAATTAAGAACACGGCTTTTTTCCCACTGTAGCTTGAAAAAGCAAAAATCGCTATTTTTTTCCCAAAAACAGTTCCAGTTGTGTACGAAGATTCCTCCCCCCCCTACCCTCTTCCCTAACTGACCTTTTTTGAAGGGGGCATGATGCAGAACAAAGGAAAGATTTGGAAATATTCATCAGAAACAAAGGAAGGTTAAATATCTTCATCAGACATCTTCTGGCTCCATCCCATCTTCTATAATTAGCGTATAAAATGCCACAAACTTTGTGCAAAACGAGCTCCTATATTTAGGCGGCAGGAGACGACGATGATTGGGAAACTTTATCTGAAACATCTGAACCGGTAAGATTTTTTCGCTTACGCCTAGATTCTCACCTATAACGCATTCTTGCTGGCTTGAATTTGCTATAAACAAAATTACACATGCATATTGAACTATACGTTTTAATATGCTTAATGCAATGATGTCTGTACAAAAAACCTCTCAAAATCTGGAATGAAAGCCAGCATATTCCAGGGAGGAGATGGAGAAGTGGGTACGGAACGCATCGAGTATGAAGTACAGGTAAGTCTTTGTTCAAAGATTGTTTTCAATCATCGCTATTCTCCTGTAGTCCTGATAGAACTCGCACAGCTCTTGTAATAACGTAAGAATTGTAAAAATAGTAATATTCGGTGAACGGTAAAAAATGGGACACCTTGAGAATAACTGCAGATTTCTCAAGGAAGAAAAGTAATTGAACTTTCTAATTTTGATGGATATTGGAACAAATTATTCTCTTTCAGATAGTACCTATATAAGGTCATTTATATATTGATAATTATTATACTTGCTGAAATGCAAAGTTAGTCACTTCGATAAATTATGAAGTTTGAGCAGTATCTGCGCAGTGAAACATGTGAGATTACACAAAGTACCACTGCTGGAGTGGGTGGTGGGACAATCACCAAACCCACGACGGCTTGGTGGCTTCAACTTTCAAAGTCAGGAGATATGGCCATTAACAGCTTCGAGAACAAAGATAGGCGTTATTCAATTCTTTGCAAGTAAACGCATGTTTTCTAGGTATCATCTGATAGAGCTTTTTACGCTCTATCCATTCATATGCAGCTTACCTCAGATTTCATCAATCTTCGGAAAATATGGGGCAAAACACGATTTTTTGGTTTTTTATTGCGCCAAAATTAGCTATTCTTCAGGTTTTTTTCGATTTTTTTCTGAAATTGAAAAGAAATTTCATGCACTTAACATATCGTTCAAAAGAGCATGAAGAGCTCTTTCGAATGGTATGTTATTTGCTTTACGACTTTACGGTATGACAGCGCAAGATTGAGAATTGTTCAAAAAATCCTGTTCGAGTTCTTCAGGGCGCCACGCGTAGGGTAATGGAAGAGGAGCGTTAACGCGTTGTCAGAATAATTGGCGAAGGTTGCCTATGTAAGCGACATTTAAGTTGCCGCCTATTTGCTGTTGCATGAAACAAAAAATTCCAAAATGTAATGAAAATCAAGCTGTCCCATTTTTTACCGTTCACCCTAATAGCTTGAATAGCATTGCAAAGCAGTGAAGAGAAGCTATTCGTTAAGTGCTTGATATCGCATAAGAAAATGTCGTAAAAGGTTCTTAGCTTCATGTTCGAGATGTTTTACATCATCGAAAACACTACTGGTACTGTGATATGACGGACATCCTTAGTTACCTTTTGATAGTTCCCCATGTCCTCGACAGAAGAGAAGGGATCAAAAAATGATCAGGAACCCTAAAGGCGAAGAGGAACAGATGAGCGCTTTATAATTTGTTCCTCACTTTCTCTTGAGATTTACATCAAGGAAAGATACTGTGATGTGTTCTTGCATTAGATAGGCATCTTCAGAATATTTATTATGTTGAAGACCTTAGATGATACTACTATAGATTGGTAATGTAACTCAATCACTAATTTATAGGATGAGCCGTCGCAGGAAGACGGAGACAAAAAAGAGGTAAATTTGCTGCATATCCGTTTGAAAAATATTGCTATGTAAAATTGCAAATCATTCTAAGGATAAAGGTGAAGAAGAGAAAGTTGAGGTGAGATTTTTGAGGATTTTCCATTGACTGCGTATACCGTGTTAAATAATTACCCACACTGAGCGTTTCCTATGTTTTAGATATATAAGAAACTAGGTCGTAAAATTCCTTGTAGCTTTAGATGTCTTACATCATCGAAAACTACAAGTTGTGATATGATGGAAACACCCTTAGTATTAGGTTAAAACAGATTCAATGCAGGTTTTGAATTCCAACCGCAATAAGTCATACAGTTCTCATTTCTAAGTAGGTTTCAAAACACCATTCGATAGAGCAAAGCAATCTCTACAAGGTGGCAATCTTGCTTTAGCAACAACTCTGATCCACCACGAGTTTCGAGCCAAAAACTAAAAGATTCAACTGTCCGAAAGAATTGAGAAAAATCGTAACTCAGTTTCTAAAAAAACCTACAAAAATTCTAACTTGCTCACGTAAACACTATCCACATAAGACATCTATAGGGCTTATCAAATGCAGTGTCGCTTGCATCAGCATCTACACCCCCCGGGGTTGGACTCTGCGTGTAGCAAAGGGATGGCTAGTGGTGAGGCTGCTTTAGTGTTGCCACGCGGGTCTGTGTGGTGCCTCAGACTTGAGTGATGAAGCTTTATTGTGATACAATTACGAACAATAAATATGTAGATGTGTGAAGTGTCTCCAGAGGCGTATCAATCTTCGGACTGCTTCCCAGGATACTTGTGATCCTTCAGAGACTTCTTGGTGCACAGGAGATTTGATGCTTCTGGTCCAGAGTACTTGTTGGATCTAATGTTATCCGGAGAAGACTTGTGCAGGAAGATTGCCTATCGGAGATTTGTTGTCCTCACAGCGAACTACTTGTAGAGAGAATCCTCTTGGTGGGCCGGAGACTTGTCGTCCTCCCAACAGGCACTTGTGGAGAGAATAACCTCGACCTCACTCATCCATCGGTATTTATACCCTCGGACTTGTTTACTTGCGAAGTCATTGTTGACTGAAGAGAGCACTGATAAGGTGATGGAAGTGAGGTTGCAATGACTTGTCCGGCTGATCCTCGTGAGACTCTTCTAACTACTACGATATAAGGCAAAACGAACACAAATGAACAATAATATATACATTATGTACAATCTACAGCATCGTTGGCAACACAGCTAAAACTTCTTATAGTCGCCTTTGGCGACACTCCCGCCAAGCCAGACATTCTCCTCCTAATTGCTTCCTTTGCTGTACTCAATTGTTTTTCGTGATCTCATATTGTATCGCTTGCACGGTTCATCCGAGGAGTCGTTTTCACTTGTTCTTTTCAGAGTTCTGTCTTCTAGCTCTAGAGGCACCAAAAGGTTTACTGGTCTGCGTACTTGTTTCCTGGACGGCAGAATCACAACAGCCTCTCTTATTTCACCATCTTCGCTTTTTACAAGCTTTGTTATACGGCCCATTCTCCAAGAATGTCTGGGTTGCACGGCGTCCATAATGAGAACACAGTCGTCAACGCGAGGGAGCGCTTTGGATTTGTTGTGTCCCACTTCCAACTTGTGTTTCTCTCGCAGAGCTGTGAGATATTGTGTCTTCCAAACTTTCCAGAACTTGTCGGTAGATTTGCAGGAACTTTTCAGGGCTTGAATAGTTTGCAATTTTGTGCTGAGTACCATTTGTTCTTCGGACGGCAGATATGGCGGGTCTACCGCATTTGATATAGATGTTTCGATTGGATAATCAAGAATGATCTTATTCTGCACGAAATCAATGGGTCTGATGATGATTTCGTTGCACGAATCTGAACTCATGTAGACTAGAGGCCTTGTGTTGAGTAGAGCCTCAATATCGACAAGTGTAGTTGACATTTCTTCGAACGTATATGTTGATCCTTTCAAAGTCTTGTACAGTGCTTGTTTTACTGATCTTATCAGCCTCTCATAGAATGCTCCCTGCCATGGTGCAAATGGTGTTATGTGCTTCCATACAATTTCGCGATCGCTTATATCCCTGGTAACTGCTACTTCGTGCTCCACATTCTTGATGCCACTATCTGCTAAGATTTCTTCTCCTAGAAGGAATGTAGGAGCATTGTCACTTGTGATAGATTTTGGAACTCCTCTTCTTCCGAAAAACCTTCGAAGCATGTTGAGGAATGCCATGGTGGAAAGGTCTGTTACTACGTCTAGGTAGATAAGCCTAGTCACCATGCAAGTGATAATCGCTCCGTAACATTTACTTGTGCCGCCTTCGCTAGTTCTTACTGTCAGTGGGCCGAAGTAGTCCAATCCGACGTGTTGAAAGGGACACGTCTGCTGTACCCTTACTTGTGGCAAGTCACTCTGATTGGGGTACTTGTACGGTCGATTGTTGAAGCGCTGGCATTCTACACATCTTCGGATGATACGAGTAACTTGTGCGCGTAATTTTGGTATCCAGAATTTCTGACGAACAAGTGCGATTGTATGACCTATGCCAGGGTGTCCTCTACAGTGATATTCTCGAATTATCGCTTCCGATAGCCAAGAGTTTTGGAGAACGATGTAAGGAAATTTTGCTGTATCATGCAAGCAGCTTTTTCCCATTCGACCGTGGCATCTCATGAGACCTTCTTTGTCCAGTTTTATATTGAGTTGCGTTAACGATTTCAATACTGCTGCTGTACAAAATGTTCTTTGATGGAGTTGTATAACAATCTTCCCCGCTATTGCAATTTCTTCTCCATCAAGGTACACATTGTAGCGTCCATTGTAATTTCCAAGCAATGGAGGAAGACGGATGTTGCTCTGTGATCGTTGATTGACTCTTTTGACTACAACCTTTATAAAGCGTAACATTCTTGCTGTGATCCTTTTGATCGTAGAGAATGGGTAGCCTCTTAAGTCTTCAAAGATGTCAGAGTTTTGCGGGTCGATTGCCTCTGACACGGCTTGGTTGACGAGTGCCAACTCAGCTGGCAAACTCATGTCGTCGGTTTCCTCAGTCATTTGAAATAACTTGTAATTTGTTAGCCAGGTTTCCGGTGAATCTCTCAAGAAGGGTGGTCCTGTCCACCAGAAGTGGTCCTTGAGTTGTCCTTTGCTCAATCCTCTTGTTCCGCAATCTGCTGGGTTCTGTTCAGTAGGAACATAACCGTAGTAGATCCTAAGACCTTTACTTGTTAGGTGATCGTCTATCTCGGTCATCTCTCTCAGTCTATTGAGAACCATCACTCCTGCATCCTTGAGTGGTTTTTTCTTTATCCAGTTGTAAACGATTTCGGAGTCGGAAAAGAGATATACCTTCTCGATTGCGGTGATAACTTGAAGTTGAGTTACTACCGAATTTATCACTCTCATGGCTAAGGTGACGGCATTTAGCTCCTTTTTTGGTACTGTAGCCTCGTATTTGATCGATGGCAGTTTCCCCTTCGCTAACAAGAGACTGGTTGCAGTTTCTGACTTTAGATAGACGCACATGGCTACAGCTTCAGCACTGGCATCAGCGAATGCGGCTAAGTCTACCTTTGCATGCTTCTTGGTTAAAAATCTTGGTATCTCCTTGCTGAATCCTCGCATACTGTCGCATATTTGTTGCCATTTATGTGCACGGTCTCTATCTAACGTGGTATCCCAGTCAATCTTGTCCTTCCAAAGTGACTGGAGAAAGACTTTTGACTTGTGGATCAATGGGAGCATCCAACCCATAGGGTCATAAATAGAGGCTATTGCGCTAGTGACTGTTCGTTTGGTAAGCACTTTTGGTGTGATCATGTTGCATGAGACTTCAAGTCGGTCCGTTAAGGAGTTCCAGCGTATTCCCAAAACCTTTGGCGATAGTTCCGACGATCTATCTCTACTTGCAATTCTATTCATCACTTGTTCTTCATTGCTTACAAATTCGCGTAGATTCATGCTGAGTTCTTCGAACATCTGCTTCATTTTCCGGTAACAAGTTGAGGCTTCTTCAATCGTATCTAATGTCACTACCAGGTTATCTACATAAAGATTGTCTTTGATTTCGTCTATCATCTTGTAGCTATCTTTGTATTGATCCAGGTGGTAGTGTGTGGTTGCCGCCAGAAGAAAGGGAGAAGCGTTTAGTCCAAACGGAACTCTTGTAAATCTCAGCATGATGATGTTGTCTTGTGCGGGAGGTGCTGTATAATCTCGGAGCCACAGGCATCTAGTGGCATCGCGATCTTCCTCATGCAATCTTACTTGAAGAAACGCCTTCTCGACATCGGATATCATGGCAATACGTCCGAATCGAAAACGTAACAGTATTCCAAACAACTGTGGCAAGATGACTGGGCCTCTATGTAAGGCATCGTTGAGCGAAATACTGTTTCTGTAGTGTGCAGAAGCATCGTAAACGACTCTTAATTTTGTGGTCGTCTTCTGTGGAGTAATAACAGCTTGATGAGGCAAAAAGTGTACGTGTTTGTGGTTTTCCGTGTCCTGAGGAACGTATTCAAGGATGTTGCGACTCAACTGCTCTTGAAACACCTCATCATACCTATGTAGGAGATTCGGGTCTTTCTGAAGACTGTTCCACAAGCTAATAAGTCTTCGCTGAGCTATAGCTTTGTTATCAGGTAGCTCCATAACGTTTTCTTTCCAAGGTAGATGGACATAGTATCCATCCTCGCGCTTTTCTATCGTCTCTTTGAAATGTTGCAGGACAGCTTTATCTGCTCGAGTTCGCTCGATGTCCTCTGAATGGCAGAATCTTTCTGTACCGGCCGCCTCTAAAGACCAGAACTTCTCCCATTTTTCTTGCTCATGGTCATCATCATTAATGTTTGAAATGGTGTTTACTTGTGTCTCTAAGGTCCAGTAACCGTCCCACTTGTCTGACTCATCTGTGCCTGGAATTTTCGATGTTTCGACTTGTCCTGATATCAGATATCCCAGTCGTGACTCGATTAAGTGAAGACCGGAGGGTAGGTTGATATGAGGTTTATCTTCTTTGATGAAAGACCATAACTTGTCACACCCCAACAGGATTTGTGGCTTCATATACTTCTTGCTTTCGAGCATTTCAAGTGGGATATGCTTCTCGCGCAAGTGGGCGATATCTTCGTCGATTAGCGAAGGACTTTCGAAAGATTTGGATATCACATCGTACGTGAAGAGGTCCAATTGTGATTTGCTCTCCGTCTAGGTCCCAGGCTTCAAGTTCTACTTTACGACACAGATTCTCTTTGACTTGTTCTGATCCGAACGTTCTCAGGCGTAGTCTGGTCGACCCCAGTGTTCGCAGATGCAATTCTTCAGCGAGTTTACTGTCAATGAAGGATAATTCTGCGCCTGTGTCTAACAAGACAGCGATTTTGCGTAAATTTTTTGTTTTTGGATCTACTATTTGGATTACACCTGTTGGTAAATACGTGTCGTTCGCTCCGTATGCTTCTTTTGTTGTTTGAAGTTCACAGATCGCCACATCATTCTCTTCTTCAGCGTGCCTTATTACTTGATGTACGTTTGAGGACGCCAATGGAGTAGACTTGTGTTGGCGGCCCTGGAAGCCCTTCGTTTCTTTTTGTGTTACCTCCTTCTGTTGTCGGGTCGATACCGTTTGGTTTCTCCCCACTTGTGCGCCTTTAAAACAGCAGGATGTGTGATGAGCACCTTGGCAGTTGAAGCATAAACGTTTCTTGCATTCTGCTGTAGTATGACGCGGAGATGCACAGATGAAGCATAGTTTATGATCTCGGAGGTATTGCGATCGAGCTTGTGGTGTGGCGTACTTCGTGCACGTCATAGACTTATGTTCTTCTTTGCAGTACATGCAAATTCGTTTGAAAGCTTCCGTTTTCTTCTTTGAAGGCGAGATATCGTATGTGACATTTGCTTCTTTTGTGAACGCTTGTACTTTTTCTTCCGTTGTGATGAATTCTTCTATCATCCTGAGTAGGGTCTCCATATTAAAGATGACTCCATTATGTGCGTACTTGTTTTCTAGGACTTTCCTTTGCAACTTGTTTGGGAACTTCGAAAGAACTTGTTTGATGACCCATTGGTTATCTACGTACTCTTCCTTATCCTTAAGTTGCGCAATTATGGCTTGGATATGTTCCAGTAAGGTACGCTGTTCTTTGACTGAAGCTGCACTCAATTGAAGCTTCTCCAGTCTATCATAGAGGCGGTTGACTAACTCCTCCTTATCTCCATACTTGTTTTTCAAGAAGTCTATAGCTCTGCTATAGTTGTCCGATGACACGCGAAATTTCTTGACTGCGTCGTGAGGTTCTCCCTTTAGTGAGCTTAGCAGGTAGTTGAACTTGTATAAATCTGGCATTGGTTGGGAGTTCACGTTTGTATCGAACAATGTCCAGAAGTTGTCCCATTCCCAGATATCTCCATTGAATGTTGGTATTGGGAGGGTTGGTAACTCTACCCTTCTGGTTCCAATGGCGCTATCCACTGTTGCATTACTTGTGTCTCTCGTTGGATGCAAGGGAGTCTTATTGTAAGAAACGAAGGCGTTCAGTCGTGCTTCCAAAGGAACTGTGTAGTCCAGTGAAGAGCATAGCATCATTTCCGCTTTACCTATGTATTCGTCGAAATCTCCTCTTTCTTCTTCACTCAGCTGATCGCAGCTGTCTATCGTTGTTGCATAGTCTCGCATCAGTTGTTGTATTTTAGTGTTGCAGGCTTCGATAGCCCCTATCGCTTCTTCTAAGCGTCTTCGAGATTCTCTCAGAAATATGGGTGATGATTCTTCTGCAGGGAGTTTTACTGTCTCGAGCTTTTCTTCTTTAAAATGTGCTATAACCGTCTCTAGCTTGTTGCAGTATCGCGATAAGAGGCGTTTGTACGTCGGTAATTGTGTCGACATCTTTCGCGATAGCTTGGCTACTTGTGCTCAAAGGTGAAGCAGGAACAACTTGTGCTAAACTTTGAGCTAAAGGAGTCGATCGAAGAATATGGTGAAATGCGTGCCAATATTCAAAATGCAGATCGACTTGGTTAGGATGTTGTGAGGAATGAGGATTCCTAACTGTGATGCGTAACAAGCAGCTGGTAGCACTTGTAGAAGAAGCTAATTTGCAGGAACAGTGTAAAGACTTGTTGATTTGAAACTCGGTTTCGACTAGTATCAATTGTGGGCCTGCTACCGTTGAGCCGATGCACCATGTAGCAAAGGGATGGCTAGTGGTGAGGCTGCTTTAGTGTTGCCACGCGGGTCTGTGTGGTACCTCAGACTTGAGTGATGAAGCTTTATTGTGATACAATTACGAACAATAAATATGTAGATGTGTGAAGTGTCTCCAGAGGCGTATCAATCTTCGGACTGCTTCCCAGGATACTTGTGATCCTTCAGAGACTTCTTGGTGCACAGGAGATTTGATGCTTCTGGTCCAGAGTACTTGTTGGATCTAATGTTATCCGGAGAAGACTTGTGCAGGAAGATTGCCTATCGGAGATTTGTTGTCCTCACAGCGAACTACTTGTAGAGAGAATCCTCTTGGTGGGCCGGAGACTTGTCGTCCTCCCAACAGGCACTTGTGGAGAGAATAACCTCGACCTCACTCATCCATCGGTATTTATACCCTCGGACTTGTTTACTTGCGAAGTCATTGTTGACTGAAGAGAGCACTGATAAGGTGATGGAAGTGAGGTTGCAATGACTTGTCCGGCTGATCCTCGTGAGACTCTTCTAACTACTACGATATAAGGCAAAACGAACACAAATGAACAATAATATATACATTATGTACAATCTACAGCATCGTTGGCAACACAGCTAAAACTTCTTATAGTCGCCTTTGGCGACACTGCGTCTCTTCCACGAACATGCTCTCTAATCACTTCCAATCGATTGAGGTTCCGCCCTTTCTCACGCTCGCCCTGGGAAAGTGATCAGAGAGCATGTTCGTGGAAGAGATGCAGAGTCCAGCGCGGAAGTGGAGATGCTGAAGTAAGTGACACTGCGTTTGATAAGCCCTGTATATACGCCTTTGCCGTATTTTTTTTCTCTGTTAGAAATCAAGAAAACGGAAATTTTCGTGCGTTTGCCAAAGTGATGCTGTGCCCTTTCCACATAGGTAGTTGTATACTACAGACTTGTGGAAGTACTAACGCAAATTTTCAGCTCTCTACAAGCCTTAGTTCTCAAGTTATCTTATATATAAAGGTGAATGTCTGTTTGTCTGCCTGTATGTATGTCTGTATGTCTGTGTGTACCAGTGGCGTACCCAGGATTTCGGCTCGGGGGGGGGGGGGGGGGGGGGCGACAAAAAATTTTTTCTAAAGAAGGTGCGTGGCGTTAGCCACGCACTCCAAAAATTTTGGGGGTGCTTCCCAAAATTTTTTGGGTCCCCGACCCCTAAAATCTGGGAAAAGGCCCCGAAAAAATTTTTTTACAAGGCTAATTTTAATTTTTAAAAATTTTTAAAAATTATTTCAATTATTTACAAAAATAAACAAGTCACTTACACATTTTTATAACCCATATAAGTAACTTTCAAAAATTTCGCGACCCATTCTCGGGGGGGGGGGCGCCCCCCCCCCCGCCCCCCCCCCCCCTCTCGGTACGCCACTGGTGTGTACGTATGTTCCGAATAGAAAATTCCATTTCTTAAACGATCCGGACCAAACTTGGCACACATACACTTCGGGCCCCGGCGGGTGTCACAGTCCACTTTTCGTTATCGATCGATATCGATTTTATCGATTTTTGCAAAATTTGAGCTACGGGGCTGGGAGTTGGCACAGGGAGGTAATCGAGGATCAGCATGCTCGATTACACCCCCTGCCAAATTCCAGCCCCCTAGCTCAAATTTTGCAAAAAATCGATATAATCGACATCGATCGATAACGAAAAGTGGACTGTGACCCCCGCCGGGCCCGAAGTGTATGTGTGCCATGTTTGGTCCGGATCGGTTAAGAAATGGAATTTTCTATTCGGAACATACGGCGGAGCCGGGTAAGCCAGCTAGTATCGAATATAGTTTTCCCTAGTCAGATAGTCCAAGCTAAAATTCAAATTTCTGAGAACTAAAGCTTGTAGAGAGCTGAAAATTTACGTTTGTACTTCTACAGATTTGTAGTATACAACTACTTATGTGGGAAAGGCACAGCAACACTTTGGCAAATGCACGAAAATTTCCGTTTATTTGATTTCTAACAGAGAAAAAATACGGCAAAGGCGTATATAGATGTCTTATGTGAATAGTGTTTACGTGAGTAAGTTAGAATTTTTGTAGGTTTTTTAGGAACTGAGTTACGATTTTTCTCAATTTTTCGGACAGTTGAACCTTTTTAGTTTTTGGTTCGAAACTCGTGGTTATTCAAAGCTGTTGCAAAAGCTAGATGGCCATCTTGTAGAGCTTGCTTTGTTCCATCGAATGGTGTTTTGCAACCTACTTACAAGGGAATTACCCCGAGTGGCCGTGGCCTTTTAATATGAGATGCATAGCGTCTGAAGCAGCTTCGAACGCTGATTTCAAATCTGCTTTCCGTTTCTGCGGAACATTCTTCTGAAGAGAGTTATGGAAGCCTAAAAATCCTATTTTGGAGGCGCTCCTTGAGTTCAAGGGCACTGCTTTGTGCGTTGGTGGTGCAGTGGTGTAATGGTTAGTTGTTGGCATTGAAGGCGAAAGGTCACTGGTTCGAATCCGGTGCAGAGCGAACCGTTTTGCATTATGAATGTGAGTTTAAAAAGCACTCTAATTCGTCTGCAGACACTTACTGTAATACCTTAGCACAAACACGAGAGAACATCTTTTCGACTAATGAAAGTGCGCATTTTTTGAGCTTTATATGGTAATGAACATGCTTCATCATGTTTGGTCCTGTTTTACTTGTAAAGAAGTCAAGTAGAGTTCAGTTTCTCATTACAAGCAGTTCTGCCAAAAAAATTTTCTTAGGTCACATTTGCCTACAACAGTGTCTGTAGACGAATTAGAGTGCTTTTTAAACTCACATTCATAATGCAAAACGGTTCGCTCTGCACCACCAGTGACCTTTCGCCTTCAATGCCAACAACTAACCATTACACCACTGCATCACCAACGCACATAGCAGTGCCCTTGAACTCAAAAAGCGCCTCCAAAATAGGATTTTCAGGCTTCCATAACTCTCTTCAGAAGAACGTTCCGCAGAAACGGAAAGCAGATTTGAAATCAGCGTTCGAAGCTGCTTCAGACGATATGCATCTCATATTAAAAGGCCACGGCCACTCGGGGTACTTCCCTTGTTAGAAATGAGAAGTGTATGACTTATTGCGGTTGGAATTCAAAACCTGCAGTAATTTTGTTACAACCTAATATTATTTGATAGGTCCCATCGAGAGAAGATGAGGAATCAAATGATCAAAAACCCGAAAAAGAAAAGGAAGAGGTGGGAGCATTATAATTTGCTCCCCACTTTCTCCTCACAATTGAATAGCTTTTATCGAGATCATACCTTGAATAGTCTAAAGACAGGGCGTCAAAAGTGAAGGTTGTTTGAACATCTGACGTCATAAATAGTGAAGGTTGTTTAAAGAAGATCAGAGAAGAGAATATGACGTAAAACAGATATAAAAAGCGAAGGAAACTGTTGAGAACCGAATAAAAACACTGCAAAAGGACTGAAATCTTTCAATTGGCGGCTTTTCGAAGTGCAAGTTTTCGCTCCACGACCAGCAATTCGCAAAACGGAGTTTTGGTTTTTGATGTGTCCTTTAAATTTTTACCCCCGCTATAACGTTCCTGCTTTCTGGGACGTTGTCTGAATTGTTGCGCTTATTGTTCTCAGCAATAATCGCCCAAGCTGGAAAAAAATCGATGCGAAAGCACTGAAATAGAGTAAGATGAACGCACTTTTTGCGATTTTTCACGAAAAATTCCACCATAATCGAAGAGGTAAGGGCTGGGTGGTTGTCTGCATTATGAACAGAAGCGAGATCTATAGAATGCACGAAAAAACCGCAGGAAAATATTTAAATTAGGAGGATAACAAGAGATTTTCGAAAACAAGGTTTTTGACGGATTTCTCAATCAAATCAAAAAATATGGTTCTGGGACGTTGTCAGCGTGAAAATAGAGATCAAGAGCTTCAAAATGATATATAGCTTGCTAAAAGTGGGTTCGAAACAGCGAAGAAAAGGGTACCAGAGCCAAATGCCCCGCGCCCCGCGTTTGGGGGAGCGAGGTAGCGCGCAGCGCGCGGAGACGCAGACGATCAGCGGAGACAGACCAGAGCCGACGGGGCATTTGGCTCTGGTAGTAAATCTCCGCGCGGTCTGAACGAAATCCTACAACATTATATATCATTCTGATCGCCATGACGCGACGAGGAGACCTGACAACGTCCCAAGCTTTGAAAGTCACTCATTAACGAGATAGGCCAGCGTTTTCGTGTGCGACTCTCTGCGCAAGATTTAAGCGCAGTTTCTCGCTTTTATTCAACTCCAATAGCTTTCCTAAACTTCTGAAACTCGATTTTGGTCAAATAAGGGATTGACTGAGAAATTTTGTATTGAATTCTGGCGAAAATTCCACAGAAACCTTCTTTCTAAAGTAAAAAAAGGCTATGAAAACGCAAATTCTCGGTTTCGCTGAGATAAGCCAAAGATATTATCCCCTATACTTGCTTCACTAACATTCGTTCCGAAATAGTTAGGATAATAACATCCGGGGCGAAGCCCCGGATGGAGGACCTTTCGAATATTTATTATCATCAAGACTAGATACATAACACTACTATGTTGGATTGGTATATTATAAACTCAGTGCTAATTTATAGACCGAAGTGAAGACGGAAAAGGAAGAGAAAAAAGAGGTAAATTTGCTGCATACCCTTTTGAAAATACTGCTACAAACTTTGATCTTGCAGGATACTGCGGAAAAGAGTGATAAAGAAGAAGAAAAGGAAAAGGTACGATTTTTGAGCATTCTACATTGAGACCTTCAAGAATGCGACATGTTTTGCAATTCTTTACTAGATTAGGGCGCAAACGCTTTCGTTTATTCAGAAGTCATTTCCTACTTGTGTTTGAGAAATTAGGCTTTGTTACTCGATTCTCAAGTCATTTTGTGAGATAAGTTAGATGTTGATAGCAAGGTGTTCTGTTTAAGTATCATGCAGAGTAGAGTTGATAGGGTGATTCCATGGAGAACTGATGGTGCTTTGTGGAGAGAACAGAACAAACTTGAACGGAACAACCAAGAACAGAAACTTCTTTTCGGAGAACTTGCAAAATCATATATTACACCCTTATTAGCGGAATTTACAGTTCTTGAGCAGAAAAAGAAACCTAGATGAGTAATCTAGTTTCAAGATCTAGGAATCAAACTGTCTATGTGAATAAATTCTGACTTTCCAGGAAGAAGAAGAGAAGAACTCAGAATCACCTCAATCACCTGCAGCTCCTGGGGTAAGATTCTACTCAAAACGAATTTCTTCTCACGGGATCACCTAAGCCACAAAGTCCAATGTTAAGGCTGGAAATTACCTACCGAAATTTATTTCAACTTTTTTTGTTACTTCGGAATAGGAGAAACGGGTATGATTAACTGTTGTGTACGACTTTCAGTCAGCTCAGTGCAGTCTGGCGCTCTTTACATGCGTTCGGCAAATTAGACATCGTCGAGACGGGCGTCACAGTAGCCCGCGTGAGAAATAGTGAAGGAAGTTCCTTGCATCAAGTTGGCTTCTTTCACTAATTCTAAGCCTCTTGCCGTTAGATCTTACTTTCCTGAAGCAATGACTTGAAGCTGAGGGTGTCGTGTTCTACAGCTGCCAGTATACTCTGGCTCAGCTTTATGTCCACTGGGGGTACTAAAACAACGGCAAACATGAGCACAGAAAAAGTGAAGACTAATCTCTAATGACTAATTACACTTTATATGGGGTACATTTATTCGAGGTAGAGAAGGAAGTTTACATTTGTAGGTACATCGGAGCTTGACGGTGCAGACGAAACTATCTCTTTTAGAAACATTTCCGAAGTTCAGGAGTAGAATGAAATACATCTGCATCCGATGAACTAGGGTTGTTTAAGTTTACTGCAACTTCAACCAAGTGTTGTGGTCCTAAACAAATCAACTGAGAATCGGAATTTATAGCTTGCGATTCTTTGCTACGATGCTGAGCTAGCTTGAAAAAACGTTTTTCTGTTTGCATCAAATTGGTAACGTAATATCTTTGCTAAAAGGTAATTTATTTTGCATTCAAATCATCACCGAAATCTTCTAGTTTCATCCGTATTATTTCACGCAGTGGAAGCTTAATGCTTCTACAATTCAGCCAACAAGCAGAGTTTTCTATCATCAATAAAGAACTATTTGCCCAACAAGGCTATTTCTAAAAGCCAGTTTTTTGACCTTCTAGGCTGCGTTCTCATGCTGTAGTAAAAACAAGAGTAAGTTGATACATGTTTGAATTAATACAATTTTTCTCTATCCAGCGAATAGCAATAGAAAGAATTTTGAGATTTTTTGGTAGAAAGAAAACGAAATTTGCGCACGTTAACCGCAGCGAAAAAATTGGAACATCTCACTTCTCTGCATTTTTCCTTCATACAAAAAATTTTTATTGGAAAAGAATTTAAATCCCAATTCTCACTGGGGTGCTCTATTCAGAAAAAATAAAAATGGACAAAAATATTTTTCCACCATTTATATGTAGCAACCGCAAAAGCGAACGAATGTATTTACTACCCAAATTATCATACAAGCTCTGAACCTTATCCATCATCTACATAGCAAAGCAAGGGTAAAAAATGGAAATGTAAATGAAAATGTAAATGGAACCACGGTTGATGAATTTAGGAGGTAGCTTTCATTAAATGATTTTGATGGGACACTGTACAGCTATTAATCGGTGAATGCTCTAGCTAAAAATAACTAATGCATAACATAAATACCGCATTTCTTAAACTATGTAACTATTTGAAGGTCTAATATAAAACTACACAGAATTTCAGTGTTACTGCGCAGTTACGGACATTATTTCAGGCGCCGGGAGAACCGCAGCCACCAGCACCTCCAGCAGCACCAAAACAATCAGCTCGGCCGAAAGCGGTGAAGGCGAAGGCTAAGAAGAAGAAGAAGAACAAGAAGAAGAACAGTGGAAGGTCCAAGAAAGGAAGTGGAAAAAGCAAACAGAAGAAGACGAAAAAACCGGGCAAAAATGGAAAGAAGAGGCCACAAGGGAATTCAAAATCAAAGGTGCAGTTCTATAACAATGAACATAATTCAACTCAATTTGTGGATTTTTTAAGAGGCGACAGCAGAAGCAGAAGCGCGCTCATTCGAGAAAAAGACGTAACTGAAGTGAGTTTACATAGCGTTGTAATTTTGCTGAACCTGCTTACGATTTTGAAAGCTACTATGTGATCTGTATTTTCAGTGTGTTCCTGTCGTTACCATTCAAGAAAACTGGTGAACCCCAAGTGTCTTGATTGTGTCGCTCATTGCAGATAAACTACAATACCACTCTCATAACGTGCAAAATTTCCGTGAATGTCGCGAAATTCCGAAATTTCCGCGAACTTTCCGAAATTTCGCGAAATTCCGGGAATGTCGCGAAGTTTCGCGAAATTCCGGAAATTTCGCGGAATTTTCGGAATTTCGCGACATTTTCGGAATTTCGCGACATTTACGGAAATTTTGCACATTCTGTGAGCGGTATTGTATTCGACGTGCTAACAACATTTCTTACATTGTTTTGCTGCTAGTGACACATTGTAGGATAGAATATCTGCCAACACGACTTTCGAATTTGAAAGACAATTCATGAGAAGGCGATTTTGTAACATCATAATCTGACGAACAATTCAAATAAAGATCTGTGCTAAGCATGGTCCGATAGAGGTGTTCACAAAGTTTTGAACTCACAAAAATTTGCGGACAATTTCCGCAACAGGTAGGCGAAAAGTGCAGGCGAAGTTGCGATCTTGATTGGTTTAGCTACTTCTATCTCACTTTAGCTTTACTGTAAGACTCTCTAGTGCAAAATAAATAGGATTTTCGTAAAGATCGGGACCAAAAACCACTATGAGCGAAGTTTCCGGTCAATCCGAGAACCTAATATTTTGAACCAAATCTTGCGCCGAGGCCAAGAGTGAGGAGCGAGAAAAAATCAAGTGCTACTAGTTCCTTAGAAAATCAAACCATAGATGTTATCCGACCCATTGATTACAAAAAACACATCTGATTAGCGAGATAGCTTCTTTCTGTAGGACTACGGCGGATAGATTTTAGAGAAATGTCGATTTTTTCGAAATTTGCTAGCTCCGCCCACTTTTGGCCCCGCCCACACCCAAGTCTCCACCCACTTTTCCCCCACCTTCCCATTCCAACCCATCCATTCCTGGGCCACTAACCCGCCAATAATCACCAATGAACCACTTCTGACCGATTTATACATAGAGATCAAAGATCAAATTAAGAAAAACTATCTCCAGATACTATAGGGCAGCGCCCCTTCACATTCATGCTGCTGTCCAACTTTCTTCATCAGCTGATAGCGCATCAAAAGTTATATCGAAATATTGCTATGCCAGCGCCTTGATTATTCTCCTGGAATTATCATTTCATTTTGATCTATCATAAAGTTTTCCGAAAAATTTCTAAGTCCAGAACCGTTCTTAGATCAGCCTCTTGTGTATTTAACATCCATTTCTTCTGTAAATTTTTTGGTACAGCCCCTTCGAATATAAACACAAATACGGGTATCCAAACACTTCGTTCCCATTTTCCACAAAGATATGCATAAAAATGTACATTGGCTTTCTTATAAACCCTCGCTTATGAAAGAGTTCAAATCCCGCTTTTATCATAGAAAGAAAGAGCTCACAAAGTTGCATATAAATGACTTCATAGCATTTGCCCATCAGCGCTAGTCGCGGTGATATGCGGTCACTCTCGCACCGTAATTAGCAAATCTCGCACCTCGGCTGTCAATTACAATACCACTCTCATAACGTGCAAAATTTCCGTGAATGTCGCGAAATTCCGAAATTTCCGCGAACTTTCCGGAATTTCGCGAAATTCCGGGAATGTCGCGAAGTTTCGCGAAATTCCGGGAATGTTGCGAAGTTTCGCGAAATTCCGGAAATTTCGCGGAATTTTCGGAATTTCGCGACATTTTCGGAATTTCGCGACATTTACGGAAATTTTGCACATTCTGTGAGCGGTATTGTATCTGTTGTTATTGTTGTTACATTATTCCTGAGCAGTTATTCGCGTTTTGTGATACACTACAAATTTATTGCGAAGGGTCAAGAAGATAAGAAGATGTATCAAAGTCGCCTATGATAATGGAAAATCACAAATTCTTCATGTCAACCCCATGACATAAATCTTAAACAAAAGCCCTTTTCGTTCCATAGCTGCTTATTCAAATTCATCACACTTTACAACGTGTTTTGTTCGTTGCTGCCTAGGTCCAGCTTGAAAACGTTGTTGGAGAAACTCTTCAAAAAGTATTTTTATTGTTTTACAGACCTGCTTATATGATAAGAACAATTAAACACAAACGTCAGGTGTAACTTTAAAAAGTGACAACTACAAATCCAGCTGCACCAGCACAATTACCAACCCCAATAGCAGTACCAAAGAAACGGATGTCCAAAAAGGCGGAGAAGAGTGCATGAATCTTAAGAAAAAGAAGGCGAAAGCTACGAATGGGAAGGGAAAAGGCAAAAAGACGCCAAATAGGTTTAAGGATGGCAAACCCCACGAAAAAAAAAACAAGAAAAGAAGGAAACCAAAACCAAAGGTAATTTTGCAGCGACACATAATTGATATCGCTGTAATTCTTGCATGTTACAGCACAAGAAAAGGCGTGCTGAAAAAACTCATCTTCTATCGGGAGCGTTAGTCTGAACTGAATTTGCAAAACTGTGTCGTAACTATTAGGTTATCCCAAAAGTAAACCGTATTTCTGAACGTTTTTGTTTTCCTAGCAGGATTAGGATATCGGTCAATGGAGCGAAACAAGCTCTACAAAATGATCGCCAAGATCCGTCTGACAGTAAGTCGTAAGTCGTAATATAGTTGGAGTAGGGAGCCAAAATCGAAGGAGATTTTATCACCTGAAAATTTGATTTTTCCGAAGAAAAATCTAAGCGACCTCCAGCTTGGTCCTTCTACAGTAGGCATATAGTAGTACTCGAATATGCCTTTGTTAGATTTTTCCTTGCTTAGAAGGCGAGAAAAAGAAGGTGGTCCAAAGTGGCAGCAAACTCTGCCCTTATCCCCTCCCACATATCTCATTTACTACGAGCCTTAGTAAGTACAAGCTTGAGGTATTGGCTCTGTATGTTCCCCTTTAATTGAGAAATACGAAGTTCAATATTGATAACTCGAAATGACATTTTTGCACTTTCGGGCTGTTCTAATTTCTCAATTGTGAGCCTCGGAAAAAATCCACCAAATATTATACATTTTTGGGTACTACTATGTGTCTATTGTACATTGACCAAGTTGGAAGTCCGCGGAAATCTTCTGGAAAGAGATCCGAGTTTTAGGGCACGAAAAATTTGAGTTCTTGGCTCCAAACTTTATATGAAATACGAATTAGGTAAATCTTTGTTGGTCAATATGTAGAGCTTGCGTTACTTTATCGAAGATTACCTCATGTCTGTTAATAAAGCAAAAAGAGTTTGATTTATTTGAATATGCGGTTTATTTTTAGGACAACCTATTATTAACCATTGCCGTTACCCTTGTACAAACCAGTGTAAGCCAATGTACTCCGGTTGAGCCAATCAAATGCAAATAAACTAATGTTTATTTATTTATTACTGACCGGCCACACACTTGTAATCCTTCACTACAAATTCTGATGTGAATAATTTTACAAAAATCATTTGACGGGACCAGACAGCACGAGTGTAGCAAACTGACACTTCTGGAACTAATTTGTCTTTACCATTTTCAAATCGCACGGTTTAGCCTTGATCGCAAGGGGCCTGCGAAACGCGCGTTTCTTATCAGGAGCAAGTATCCATTGCTCTTCTTGCTATCCTAAAGATGGAGCGCAATAGAGAAGAGCAGTTTTGAAACCCAATCTTTTGCACAGTGAACTTCGAGTGTAGAACAGCTTTATGTAAGAGTTATGAAAAACTCTGGCTCTGCAGTTGTTTATAGGTTACATACTCTCTGTTTCACTGGGATTGGCAGTTGGAGGGCGGGGCTTCGATCTATTAGAGAGCAAGTACGACGAGGGAGGCGCAGAGCCTGTATCTTCTCTTAGCCCCGCCCTCCAGACGCCAATTCCAGTGAAACAGAGAGTATGTAACCTATAAACGTGTTGCGCGTGTACCGTTTAGCTAAGACTCTGCACACGTATGATTTCGAATTGACCGTCGTTATAGACTACGTGGAATGTTCCTGGATCCTTGAATCGTTTTATGGAGTTGTTTATTACATCTGGAACTGGAACGATGAAATCTTAGTCTTTGACTATGGCTATGCGACGAGATTTTCGGCGAACTTCTGTTCAATGCACGGTAATCATATGTATTTGCAAGAAGCACGCTGTATCTGGTCCCTAAAGGGCCGGGCATACTTCACGCGATTTCAGTCGCGACGCGAATTGGCAACTCGCCAAAAGTCTTCGGATCCAACATCAGCAAACTGCACATGCATAGTGTGTATAACTTACGTAAACTGATGAAATGCCCTATCTTCTGTACATTTATAATGTGCTTACAATGAGTTACAGACACCTGGAATATTGCTAAATCGCGTCGCGATTGAAATCGCTTGAAGTATGCCCGGCCCTTGAGCTTCCTACTAACAGTTAAAATATTTCAGTCAAAGTGACCATTAGAGAAATTGATCCTTTATCAAGCTATCTGCGGAACGCTTATTTGCAAAAAAGAACATACAAGTATTTGCATAATACCATAACACTCACATGCGCAGTGCGAAAGTGTACAAGTGTCAAAGGCTTTCGCGTATCAAACCGTTCACAAGCCAAGTAGGTCCATCGATTCTATACCAACTTCAAAAAAGGCGTATATACCAACCAGAATACTATTAAGTTGGCTAAAAAATAAGTTTGGTCGTTTTTAGCAGTTTGCAGAATTGTCACAAATCAGTTTTTGTGTGTACATGTGGTACCATTGGAAAGAGCAAATCAAGGAGAATCGGAAGGTTAACTCTTTTTTCTCAAAAATAATTTTTCTGATAATGAAATGGTAAAGGAAAGAAAATTGGTCGGATTTTTTCCTCAAAATTCCGAAAAATCACGCTCCGAAAAACGAACTGAAGTCAGGTGTAAAGTGTAGATTCGCTACCCACAAAACAAATTTTTGAATTTCCAACCAATTGCATGGCCATAGATGGCCAAATTCGAGTTATCTGGAATGCCCAAAACTTGACCTTTACGAGCAAATACCTGGAAATTTGCACAATTTTGACTGCAGAAACTCGGAAACAGCAGCTCACAATCTCTATTGTGGTTCGCCACCTAGCCAAAGGCTGTATGTATCCAGCCACCAAATCACTCGCCTGTGTACTCATTGCAAGCTGAGAACGAAAGCTGGAAAGTCAAAAAAGCGATTTTTTAGAAGTCTGACCATATAAGGCTATAACTGTCATTTTTTGGTAACATGAAGTCCTGTCTATTTGACATTTTTGAGTAGAGGCTTAGGGCTATCTTCTTACGAAAAAATCTTACAAGGGAACCGTGTCGAGTCGAAGTGGCCTTTCCAGATGAGACCCATATTGCTTTGAAGAGCATTAATCGGTGATTCCAAATCTGCTTTCCAAATCTGCCAAGCGCGTCTGGACGCTGAGTTATGCTCGTCTTTCAGGTTAAAAAATTGAACGCAAAACTGAAGCAAAATCGCCCAAATTTGCTCAAATGGTCTAGTGTCAAGTATCAGAGCTGTTCATGTAACGGATACATTTTATTTAATATGCTAATACTTAACGTTGTTTTATTTGAGCGCTGGAAAGATTGTAACAATCAATTTTACTTAAATTCTGCATTCATTTTTTGTTCAGAAGAAATGGTCATAACTCGGCGTCCAGAGGCGCTTGGCAGATTTGGAAGGCAGATTTGGAATCATCGCTTAGTACTCTTCAAAGCAGTATGGGTCTCACCCGGAAAGGCCACTTCGACTCGACACGGTTCCCTTGTTAGCTGAAGAGCTGTTACGTGAAATGTTATGAAGCTTTGAATTTGCATGTCAAAACGAACTTATTTATTAGCCAACCTAATATTATAGATACCATACTATTCTATGACTGAATGAAGGCAAAGATTTTGCATTTAGTCCCTTACAATTCAAGACGCTATTTTGTGAAAAACAATAGCAGTGGATTCCAAATCGACGAACTTTCAATCGCATTGCCATATCTTGCTTTAGTAGGAGTTCTGAATCCTAGGGCATCACATTTGATTCAACCCGTAAGGTGCATCTCTTATATGTAGAGAGGTACCTGTTTAAGTTCTTATCTGGTAGTCAAATTTAACGACAAATTCAATTTTTTACGTCAGTGTGCATGATCAAGCACGCCTGGGGGCTGCCTCCATGTCCTTTACGAACAGATGCGTCTGATATTAGAAGATGTGCCTCGGTGGAACGCATCGAATAGTGCTTCAGATTGATCGTCTATAATAAGGTATGACGATGCGAAGGTATGGCGATGCGAAGCGAAGTTAACTCCTCCGGATGCGGCAAAAATTACAACTTGTTGTAGTCGCAGCTCATCAATTGAAGGAGTAAAGCAATGACTTTGCTTCCAACTGTGAGAATTGTTTGAGATGACAGAAATAGGCGATCGGAAGGCTTGCGCATTATTGTAGGAAAGTTAGTTTTACGATTACTGTCAACGTTCGCTTACTCAAATTATGAAATTTTTGCACAGAAAAATGAACTTTTATCTTCTTTTCCGAACTGGATATGCGCTCGCACATGACGCTCACATCGTTGGGGCTACACCCAAATGATGCTGTTATTCAAAGATTTGCATTTGAAGTTTGAACTTGGCTCAGCACCCCATGGAGCAAAAACTGCAAAGTGCGGCGGAACCCCAAATACAGTGCTGCGGAAGTCTCGGATTTTTCAACATTTCCGTAGTTCGTTTCAGCGGTTCCTAGCACCTTTGCTGTATTTCCGCAGGTGACCCAGCGAAATGCTGCGAAAATGCTGCGGAAGTTCCCGTCAGTTGTCTGAGCCTGAACTGTATCACAGAGCCCATGCTCTTCGGTGCAAATCTCGTCACAAGCTCATAACGTTTAGCATGTTTAGAGAAAAGCAGAGTTGAGAAGATTGAAGGAGGAAACAATATGTATTTTATTACAGTGGAAAAAATACCATCACATCTTTGCAACATGACAATCCGTGAACAGCTACTTGTACAGCCGCTTCAATCCTTCTTTGTTTGATCTATGTGATATTCTAGTCAATCCTAGTCTGATCCTTTAGTGTGCCTCAGAATATAGCAGATATGTATTTCTCCTCTCTGGGTTATTTAGGTTTGACGGCTGATGAGTACCATTTTTCACAGGAGTTCTCTTTTTCTCTTATCTCCAGCTTGTTAGTCCAAAAACTATCCCGAGATCATCACTTAACCATCTAATTAGTTCAATTCTTCATAATTCAATGTTTAGGTGACACAATTCAGGTTCTGGTTTGCGTTTCACGGACAACTGGAGGCACTGCCCATGATTACCAAATTCTAAATCATTTTCATGTTTAGCGCTTGCTGGAATCAGATGTAGCACACATTTGATAAAAGCTAGTGACTTCATTGAATTAGTTGCAAAGCTCCAACATATATCGTCAGTACAGCTACTCCAGCTAAGTGTCCTTCCCTTACCAAGGGTGGCTCCTCCTCGACTTGCTGCTTGGATTGTTTTGGTTTCGATCATTATTATATGGAAGTGGATTGAGCCGGTGTGCAGCTTGCATATCTGGCACTAGCAAAAGTTCTGTTACATTTATAATTCTGGAAGAAAAGCAATTTGTAGGTCCACATTTTGTCAGCAGTTGAGGCTCGATGTTAGAGGAACATAACGAAAAAGTTTAGAGCCCCATGTCTATTAGCGGACATCTACAACTGGAAATAATGGAGTATAGAAGATCAGCAGCTTGTGCTTATAAAAAATGGCTGATTCAGCAGTTCTAGAAAAATCTCATCGATAAATGTACACACATCTGAATCCCGCGTCAAAAGTTGAAGGTAGTAAAATGATTTACGGTAAACATTTGGAGAGGTTGCAAAGGTCATATTCGGCTTCAATTGAAGAGGGCTTAAAGACCATATTTCATAGGTCATATGAATCAATCCATATGAATCCCTACGTGGGCTTTGCTCACACAAACACTGCCCGTAATCTGTATTTAGAACCTTTTCTGTTCAAACAAGAGTTTGTGTTAGTGATTTCAATTGCTCAAACGAATGTATCAAAGAACAGTATAATTTCTGAAAAGAGCGAATAAACAGAATTTCACAACTGAGCGGTACTTGTTTGAGATAGTTTGTTCAGGAGCCAGTTACACGTAACGGTGCTTTGATGCATAACATTGTAAAATTGCCTAGATTACAGACAAAGTCATTTGTTTTTATCATATAGCCGGAACAAATTATTTGACTGGGTTGAATTATTCACCCCATAGCGCGGTGCGCTTATTCTGCTGAACCTGAACTTAGATCTTCCCAGGTCATCTGAGGGTGGAGGATTATACAGTACCCACACTAATTATTCGACAGAAAACGCAAAAACTGACGATGCGCGTTTTTTTCGTTTTTTCTTCATAACTTCCCTCAGAATGCATAAAGAATCTGAAGAAAGCATGATGTTCAGCTCGTCAAGATGAATCTTCTTATACATTTCTGTCGACTGATTGGTTGGGTACTGTATGTCGCCGAAGGAAGGTGGTCCCACGCAGACATCTGCAACAGAACACGCAGCCATGTATACTACGGACAACTGCTTTGTACCAGTTGTCGGCGGTAGAGCTTACTTATCGGTAGCATATGGTTCCCCCCCCCCCGGCATCTGATTATGATCACAAGCAATAAAGGTCGCGAGCACCTTCAAAACAAAAGCTGTGCAGACAATTTTGTTGGATCATTTACCGTATGAATTGATGGTGGCCAAAAATACTCTAAAGATATTTTATGCTAAACTGAGCAGTATTTCAATAATTACGTAGCTGTGCAATATGACTTATGGTTAGAGCAAATCTTCAATAAGGTTCTATATTAGCGCAGCTTATGTAATTGGTGTGCTTTAACGGTATAAAAACATACAGTATCATTGTAAGGCAGACTTACCAGTCTCAACATTCTCATTAAGAATGATGAAATTTCTACTTCTTGCAGCTGTAAGTGATGCTTTCCCTTCTTCTCAGTTACCTACACCGGTAATCATTTCCAGCTGTTGTTAGCAGTAGCGACAACTACAGCCGCACAACGAACTTTTGACCAACAGGTAAGGAAGATCAGGACACTTTGACTGATTTTGGTGCATCAAGTATACAAAATTGCGTACCATTCGAAGAATTTTTTGTCTTATACTCAAAAAGCAATTGGTATCAGCGACCTCCTATTGTACTGGACTGGTCACGGATTTGTAAAAACTCAAAATTAGGCTTCTTGCATACAATAAAATGGGAATCTTATGTTTTTCTTCCTCTTGAGCAAGCAGTAAAATTTTTAGTCTGATATGATTTACTACAAAACAAAGACAGCTCGATTAACGTCCTAGCGGCAGGCAAGGATTAGTAAAATTGAACAATCACATCTCAAATCTTTAAACAATCAATCTGTTTTAGTATGCAGACGAGCCAGGATCGGTTGAGCTAAAAGAAGAAGAAGAAGAAGAAGAAGAAGAAGAAGAGGTCGAAGAAGAAAAAAAGGACGAAGACTTACCGGTGGGACTTCCACTGCCTGATTGTTTTTTCGCTTCCCATGCATTCCTTTCAATTGTACATCATAATTTTAGCGCAACCCAAGGGTTGCCCATATAGTTAGCACTTAGCTCGACAATGCCTTTCATACAGATGTACAGATGTTCAGTACAAAAAAGTTGCCTTCGTAACAATTTTTTGTTACTCCTTGAATTTGACACTATCAAACAGTCGAGCTACGTTCAGCTGTGGTTACAGATCTTAACTATTAATTTACAGGCTGCTCCACCAGGAGGAGAACCGGAGAAAGAGGTATAAGGAGTTTTGACGAAAAGCTCGCAGAGTCTGATTCATAAAATTTGATTTTGCAGGAAGATGGAAAGGAGGTGGGAATGCTTGGAAATTGTTCTACACTTCCTGAGTGTACATGGTCAACTCAACCAAGTATTCACTTTGAGAGGGGATTTTTAGAAGAATGAGATAGTATGTTTTCTGCTTTAGTCAATGAGGTTGTATTGCAGCTATGACTACTTTTTAGCATGAAACAGTCATGCTCTGTTTTTGATTGGAAATCAGAGAAAAACAGAAAATGACTTTCAAACCAAGCTGTTTGACTTTTTTTAAAGCTTTTAGGTAATTGTTGCTGTTTATTTCCGAACAGTGAGTTGACTAATTTGACAATGAGTCAATAATCATCGCTGGGAGTATAAACCGCAGGAACTGTCCTAACCTTGCACTAATAATTTGACGGGCACAAACGATACGATAAATGCTCTTGAATAGATTAGCTTTCTGTTTACTGGAAAGACGTAAATACGATGATTGAGCGCGCGATCGTCAGTGAATGAAAAGACGATGTGAATGCAAAGGATGAATGTAAGATTCGAAAGGTGTTAATTTTATTTTATTTTTTATTATTTACAATCTCACAGATATGTTCTCCCGTCAGATAAGTTCGCTTACAGATAAGATCGCCTTCAATAAGTCTTTACTTTCCATTATAATTACCCTGAAATCTTGTCAGATAACTCCAGAGACTGTCAGATAAGTCCGGACTTATCTGTAGATGGACTTATAATGCAAGACTTTTGGCTGTACGAGGGTATATTTTCATCGATTTGTCTATAAAGCGGACTTATCTGTAAGATTTTAGTGTACATATATTAGGTGCCTTGAGTTGAGATAAATCTATTTGTATACGTTGAAATCAAAAAAACGTCCACAACTTTTGTTCGTTACAATCTTGCATTGTAGGAAAATTTGGAATAGAAACAGTAATTTAGATAAACAATTCTGAAAAATTAATTACTCTAATTCCACGGCGCACCTTTCGAATCTCTTAAACATGCCACTCCGCCGCTTCACTGCACTTCAGAAAGCGATCCTTATTTCGCAAAGTTCTCCAGCAATGTAGAGGGTATAGGATCCTTTAGTTCCGAAATCTTTGACGTGTTTGAGGTGGTCGATTTTGGAAGTAAACCCCGCGCGCCTTGTACGCGTAAAATTAGGGTAGTTAGCTTTGCATTGTTTCAAAATTCTAGCCAGAAAAACTGGAGCGAACGAAGAAACTGATGAGGTGAGCCTTATTTTCGTTATGTAAATTTGTTGCGTATTGCGATTTTGGTCATAGTTTCCTACACATTCAATAATATAATTGTCAGTTATGCATTTCAGAAAGAAGAGTCGCCGGGCACTCCAGGACAACCTGGCGCGGCGGTGAGTCTTAACCATAATCACGTTTTCAACTTGCTGCGTATTTTTAACACCGTTTGCGATGGTCATATATCCTTACGCATTTAATGAATGTGAGTATAGGGCATTCGAAGAATCGTGACGATGGCGCGACCGCTCGCAACACGCACGCACTCCCACTTCTTGGTTTCTATCTCTACTTGAATAATTTTTCTGCTTACATATGATAGTATTCAGGCACTGGAAGTGCCTGAGCTTAGCATTGAGGTATTGACTGTTTGGACTGGTGTGCTATCGTTCTGTGTGCGGATTGAGCAGTCAACTCGTCGTCACGATTTTTAAAATTAACCAAACTTTAAGCTGTTTGTACTTAAGCTGATTAGATCAAAAATCTACTATAACGCTTAGGCGTCATAATAGATTTGAAAATTAAAGAAAACCAAACTTGAAGATCGTAAAAAGCTTCTGCAATTTTTCAGATTTTTACGAAAAAAGTGTAACAGAAGTTATCCGCCAACATAAATGATAGCGGTTGTCAACCCGATGTCGGTTTTTGATGAAGACATCGGACAGATGAGACATTGTCTGGACGAGAATTTACTTGCGAGCCTGATGTAGCACGAGAGATCAAATTTGAACTTGCGTAAAGATACTTGACCATTACAACTTTCATATCTCCAAATATTCATGGCTCAGGAGGATAAAAAGAAGAGGGGCATTGCAGCCAACGGTAGCGCCAGCAGAAACAACGTCAGCGCCAGCATCACCTGCCAGACCATCAACACCTCCGAAGGCCGTGCAAAAAAAGAAGAAGAAGCAGAAGAAGAAGAAGAAGAAGGGAGCAGCGAATAAAGGAAAAGGAAAGAAGAACAAGAAGCATCAAAAGAAGAAGCTCAAGAAGCCAAAGGGCAAAAAGGGCAAAAAAGGAGGCAATAAGGTAAAAATGCATTATCAAATACTGTCTGATACTGTTTGTTTTTACGCATTGTAGAACAAAAAGAAGAAGATGCGTACTGCCGAGACTCAGGTCTTGTTACGAACGCATCTTGTCTAAAGTGAGTTTATGTATATACATACATTAGCTTCCGTGCTCGCTAGGAGCGCTCTGATAATTTCAACACAATCATAGGTGACAGCCTTAAATGCCTAATTGGTTTCATTACAGTCATCAGGACAAGCTGCATTTCATTCATGTAGCGCTGGTCATGATCATGACGAATAAACTGTTAACTGTTACTGTTCTTTGCGTTAAACACTAAATGTATGTTCCACAGGCCATGCCACAAGTTAAAATGGGGAAAATAACAATCACTAATTTTGACCTGTTCAAATTTCGTGAAAGGAACTCATTTTTGAAGCATAGTGTTGTTAATGAGTATGCTCACTATAAGCTTGGGAGGATGAAGATGAAGCACAAACAACTCAGACAATCGCCAGGGGTAGAGGCCTTTAGAAAGTGTTGACTGTTCGCGGTCCGCTCGCAGATTTTGAAAACCAAAATTTGCCCGATGCCGTCCGTTGTTTCCTCTCTTCCTTTTATTTTTTAGAGACAGGTTGATGTCTTTTTGCTGAGATAAAAAATCAACAAGCGACCATACTCATGGTAAGGCTCATGGTAAGTACTCTAACATTCTGAGAGCGGAATGTGGAAGAATTGGCCATCTTATTTTTTGATGTCCGCTTGTCCTCAGCGAGTGCCTGCGAACTCGTCAAATTGAATAAGATATACTTATTAAGCTGCATCAATATTTGCCAAAAATTTTTCGAATATACAGAGTGTCCCAAAAAATGTGCCTATTGTTTGGTTGTCGATAACTCTCTGATTATAAAGTCTTTTGAGAAGCTTTAGGTATCTTTTTGTAGAGCTGGCTTAACTTAGATTTATAGTATGGTGCGAACCAAAAATCCCTCTACATTAGTGTATTATTACGTTAACAACTTTGCGGAGGGTTTCGCCTCAGCAAGGGACATATTTTACCCCTAAAGAGGGTTTTGAAAAGTTGAAAACTTGCACACTAGGTTGTTGAAGTTGGTCATAGTAAATACAAAAATTGCATTTCGCAGTAATATTTTTGCCGTAAGTCATGTCAAATGCACCTTATATCCGATTTCTGATATTTGTCAAAATTTATTACGTGAATAAAAAAGCTCTCCGAACGCGTAAACAGTTTAGAATCAGCATGCACGGAAAGCTTGTTACACGATTTTTCGGAATTTCTTTGAAGAACTTTTTTTGAACGGCCATCTCGCTGTGACGCCGTATGCTGCTAGTTCATACCGTAACTCTACGGTGATGAAGAGGGATCCGGTAATTTGTTCTGTGTTATAAATCTAAGCTGAAGCCAGCTTTACAAAAATGGTACAAGCTTCTCGAAAGAGTCCATGACAAGGGAATTAATAATCTCTAAACAGTAGGCACATTTTTTGAAATACCCTGTATGGTCACCTGTTTATTAGACTGACTACGAAGTAACTAAGATTGAGTATAATGTGATAGGGCGTTCCCACGTCCGTCTCTGACTATTTGGAAAAGTCTTCGAGCACGTAGAAATTTAGACTTGATTCAGATTGCCTTTACTTCGTTGGTTGATAAAGCGGATGTTTCTCCTAGGTACAATTGACAGCAAATTTGCTTGCATGCGCATATTTACACGGTCGTTATCTTTCACTGATCTTATACACCAAGTGATTCTTACTAAGTTTGCCATGCAAATCCTCCATGCAAACCTTTAGCTCCACCCTAGAACTTCGTCTCTCTAGGAAGAGTAGAAATAAACAGTGTAAGAATTAGACAACATGCCTTGGTATGAAGTTTTTTCTGAAGCAGATAAATTTCTTGAATACATGATTGTTGGAAAGATTCATTCAGGTATTTGAATATTGAAAAGACCATATGCGTATTTTTTTAAACCCAAAGCTCAAGTAGATTCGATCGAAATTCTTTTACTCGAATCTCTTTGTCCCGAATATTTTGCAGTATTTTTTCGCAATCATAATGGGGTTATGCTGTTCCGAAGTAGGCAAAATTGAGCTCACATATTTAAACATGCATGGCCTTCTTAAAAAACTCAAACGCGACGAGACCTTCTCAATAATGCGAAACTTTTTTAAGGTACTAACCGCTTTTACAGTGAGGAAAGATCGATGTTTCACTCTATATCACATATCTTAGCTAAAGCCTACAAAAATGTACATGAAGACGAGAGAAACTGAGTTTTTTTCAAATGATAGTGTAAGCGAATTCCAATTTGACTATTGCGTTATCATAATTATGGTCGGTGAGATCAGATGCTCGATCCTTTGCCAAGAACGTCTTTTATCCTTCAAGCCAAGAACATAGGAGCCGGCAATTGGAGCACCTTGTAGATATATGCTAAGGAATAGCCCGAAATCCCAGTGCAATATGAATCACAAAAACTTTTAGAATGCTAACTACCACGTTCTCCTCAGCAGAAAAACACATCGACAAAAAATTGAATATCAGCTTTGCTTCCTGCACTTACAAGAGAAGGCACTTAATATTTCGGCTTGCTAAAATACACACATACAGAGACCGCCAAAAAGTTGCGGACAAGCCGCCTTCCTTTTTTCATCGCTCAGTTTCGGATGGAAAGGAAGAAAAAATGATAGGATTGCATGTGGTGATAGAGCTCATCAAGAGCTACAACTTACACATTGCGCTTTCTTGAAAACATGTATTATAAAAGTTTTAAAAATCTTTTTCGAAAAAAAAGTTTGAAAATGGCCGCGTCACAATGTCGCGGACAATAACTCTTCGAATGCGAAAATTTTTCTGTTAGGTCTTTTCTTGGAGCAAAAACAGAAGTTATCCGGAAAAAATAAGCATACTATATTGTAGAGCTCATCGAGGACAATAATCGGGTAATGGTTCCTTCCAAAAAAAATCCAAGCTTGTATTTTGCTTGCTTTGTTTCAAAAAATAATTTTTAATTCCCTTCTTCAAGCCAGATTTCTTCAAATGGAAACCTATTCAAGGCATTCCAACAAGGCTGTTCGGATAAAACGGATGCCGTTTGCCATCCTCTGTGCATCGAACGTGTGCTGGTGAGTTTCTTTGCTGAAAATGGCTCTTGACAGTGCGTGCACATGACCTCACCCGCACATCACCGCTGACCTGCACCGCTTTGCAAGCTTGTATCTCAGCTGGCAGTCATTCTACAAGCCCGCAAGTAGGCTCATTCGAAAGAGCGTGACTTCCTCGACACGAGGATATGCAAATGAGCTTAAGAAATCCCGGAGGTTTTACGGATGGGGTGACAAAGTGCAGCTTCAGTGGTAGGCTAAGGATTTTTCAGCTAAAGTTGAGCAAAGCCCCTTTCGCCACCAGTTCCATCCTGGAAGTTAAAAACTGTCAATTTCCTTATAATAGATCCATTTCGGAGCTCTAGAACCGTTCTAGTGACTGATAAGAGTCTTCACTCCATTCACCTCTAAGGCTGAGCTTTGTCACCTCATCCGTAAAATCTCCGGGATTTCTTGAGCTCATTTGCATAAATTCGTGTCGAGGAAGTCACGCTTTTTCGAATGACTGCCTGCAGGCTTGTAGAATGACTGCCAGCCGAGATACAAGCCTGCAAAGCGGTGCAAGTCAGCTGAGGTGACGGTGAGGTCATGTGCACGCACTGTCAAGAGCCATTTTCAGCAAAGAAACTCGCCAGCACACGTCTAATGCATATAGGATGCCAAAGGGCATCCATTTTATCCGAATAGCCTGTTGGGATGCCTTGAATAGGTTTCCAAGTGAAGAAATTTGGCTTGAAGAAGGGAATTGAAAATTGTTTTTTGAAAAAAAAAACTTGAACAACTTCTAAAACAGTTTACTTGAGTGCTAATTTCAAATTCAAAGGGCAAAAGACTGAAAAACATTTGAGAATTGACAGCTCAAAAACTTTTAAAATTAATAGCTCATTTAAGTGATGAAATTAGGGTGAAAGACTAGAATACCATTCAAGAAATGACAGTTTAGAAAGTTAACAAAATAATAGTTTAATTCTGTGCTGAAGTTTCGGCAAAAGACTGGAAAATTATCAACCAAGAAACGACAATTCGAAAGCTTCACTATTGATATTGATGATCAAAGATGATTTGTCAATGGCAGGCGATTCTGATGTGCGAAATCCGGTTAATGTGCCGTGAGCAATGACCTCAACCTACGGTAAGAAAAGGTTGGAAGAACAGTCGAATTTTTGCTTACAAACAGTAGCGTAAAGATGAAAACCACTTGTCGTTATATCGATAAACTAAACTTTTATCTTACCTATCTTTCTTTTTAGGCAACTCTGATAGTTATGATTACTGAATGTCATTTCTTGGATGTCTTTCATACGAATTTCACCACATAAATGAGCATTATTTTGAAAAGCCTTTAAACTGTTTTTCTTGATTGATTTTCTAGTCTTTTGGCAAATTTCAGCACTTAAAGAACCATTTTTTTAAGAAGTTTTTGAAATGTCATTTCTCAAATTATTTCCTAGTCTTTACGGCTTTAGCACCACACTAAATCAGTTTGTTTGAAATACACTGGATATGCTATCAGTTGCTATTTTGATTAATGGTAAATTTCTGGTTGGGATCCACTTTTTTAGGTGTGTTTAAATTACATCCTTAAAGATAGCGGCTCGGCAGAATGACATTTTGAGATACTCATCGTTCTCGAGCCCCTTGGATGAGCTAAGTCGAAGACTGTGCTTTGCAGCTTCAAAAGGTATCGTTAACCACTAAAATTTTCCAAATATGAAAAGTGTTGTTTAACGTGTCGCGAATGTGGCTGCTGGAGCCGATTATCCAGTTGCTGGGTACGGTGTCTCCACCGAGCCATCGCGCTCTAGAGGGTAGGCATACGCCGTCCGCCCAAATAGCCTTTTCATGTTTGGAAAAGCGGGTTCTTGATCTCTTTTAAAGCTACAATGCAAGTCTTGGACTTAGCTCATCCAGGGGAACCGAGAACGATGAATATCCCAAAGTTGTCATGCTGCCAAGCCGCTGCCTTTGAGCTGCTTTAACAAGGCGAAAGCATACACTTTTGCCTTGAAAAACTCTTCAAGGCAAGTATGCAGCGTGTCACAAGAAAGGGCAAAATGTTCAATCATTAGCTCCGTTGTCTCAACAGCTTTCGTGGCACTTCTGCTGTTATATTGTAAAAATGGTCCAGCTTATATTTGCACAAATAATTACCAAACGTTTTTTTATCGGAGGGGAACTACAGGGTGGGGCAAAAGTCTGGGAGCCTTATATTTTTCCAGATAAAATAAGGAGGAAAATGCCTAGAAACAAAAGTTTGGTGCACATATAAATGGAACCTTTACAAATAAAGCGCAGCTCTCGAATTTTGTATTTGCCTCTTTTGGGTTCAAAGCAGCCCTTCGAAATCTTTGCGAGTCCATCTGTCGTGGCACGCAGGTAGCCGTGATGGAATTCGTCCCACGCCTTCACGATAATCAATTCTTCATAGGCAAATATGCAGTATGATAGAGCAAGCTTTTTGCTAGAATATATTACCTAGGGATTTTTTTGTACTATTTAGAAAAGAATTCCAGAATTTTGAGTGAAGGTAAATGTATTCGCATACTGGAAATTTGGATGCGATTGCTCGAACAGGAGCGAAAAATCATAATCCAAAAAGTGTTGAAATTGCTCCATCGATCGAATTCAAATAGCTTCTTATACAGGGTGTCCCAAAAAGATGTGCACACTGTTTGATCGTAAATAACTCGCTTGCTTTCATGTGTTCTGCCAAGCTTGAGGTACCATTCTGTAGAGCGAGGTTCAACTTAGATCTGCAGTGTGGAGCGATTCATCGACCGCCATTCAGTACTGTAGGATTACGGTAGGAACTCGAGGAGGATTTAAGCCATTGAAAACGGTATTTTACCTCAGAAAGATGACCAAACAAGTCAGAAACTCTTGAACTGGGTTGATCGAAGTCGCTGATTTTAGATATGAAAGCTGCATGTCAGCACACTGTTTCTTTCAAGGGTTATTTAAGATTTAGGCTAACAACTTATTTTTTATCAATGTTCGTCAGAATTGTGAATACGCCATCAGGAAAGCTTGAAAAACTGATAGAAAGTTATGTAGTGAAATCGGCACGCCTGAAAACCTTGCTACTCAAATTTTTAGATTTTTTGAAATTAATTTATCAAAAGGCTTATTCCACAGTAATGCTGTATGCTGAAAACTCATACCGTGATCCTACAGTAATGAAGAGTGATTGGTGACTCGCTCCATACTGTAAATCTAAGTTTATCCTCGCTCTACAAAATGGTACCTTAAGCTCGGCAAAAAACATGAAAGCAGGAGAGCTATTAACGATCAAACAGTGTGCACATCTTTTTGGGACACTCTGTATAGAAGAGTCATGGAAAGAATATAGCCTAAAATCTAGTACCTGCTGCGCTTCTATAGCTTAGAAATTTATTTCAAAGACAAATAACCACTGGCAAGCAGATAATATTCGCAGATTTTTATTTTGCGCTTTCGAACGAATATATCTGGCAAACGCAGCTACTACGATGTGATAGCGCAAAGCCTCCTCTACATTGTATGCATCAAAATGTTGTAGAAGGCTCACATTAATATTGGCTACGGAATAAATTGTGAATATCAAAGAATTTGATTTTTTTGCTCTACAGAAGTTGTTTGATAAATCCAGTTCTTACGAAAACATATGGCAGTCATTTTCAGATTGGTAAAGTGTGCTTTGTGTAGAATGATCGCAGCACTATGTGGCACAAACTCCGAATTCAATTCATCAGTAGTTTCGTGATTCACAATACCGCAAAGTCGGCTCCCAGACTTTTGCCCCACCCTGTATAAGATCCAGTGCGATAGAGCCATTTCAGCCCAAATACACCACTTTGCTATGGGGCTGAAGCAAAGTTTTTTTCTATAACTTGTTTTGTTCATCTATTTATCGCCCATTTATTCAGTTTACGGAGTCGTTTCTCAACAATGCCAACCGTAAGCAGACGTAAAAGTGTGCCGGATGCTTTCTGAAAAAATGTGGAGGAGATTGTTCATAGCAGGAAGTCCTTCTACAAGCTTGTTGGGAGCGACGACCTAATTCGTTGCATTAGAAGTATGATTGATCGATTGAATGGGATCTAAGTAGGAATCAGCAACTGTTTTGTAATTCTTTCTGTGCATGAGTTTTCCTTAATACTCTATATGAAAACAAAACAACATCGGTGGACAAACAATTCGCACAGCGGAGCTACGTGACTCAAAAATCAAGAGAAGCTTACTATTCAATGCCAAGAGGGACCGGATTGTACCATTGTCACATATGTTCATTCTTATTACTACAAAAAATAATCCTTACTATCACATCAATGCTCATGATCAAATACAATATTGAAACATTCAGTTCTATGTCTAGATGAAATTAAAAAAATAAAAGGGTAAAACAAAGCAGTTTTCAAAGCATGGGTGATACAAGGAAACTGAATAAAGTTGTGCCTATGGTTAAATTACACAGCTTTAAAAAGAACCAAGAAAACCGGCTTTCTCGAATTATCTTGATTATTTTGTGCTGAATTAGAGGTATGAAATTTATGCGACCCAAGCTTTAGCCCTTACTATTGTTATTCAAGGGCATTCAAGAGGCACCTTAAAACAGTTATAACGTCTGAGAGGCCTGAAGGTCTGGGCTATCTAAACAGTACCCTCTTACCAATGTCCGACCGGGGAGAGGCTTAACCTTGATGCTTCATGAATTTTGTAACTTGCATGGGTTGTGGACATGTGCGAGTGACTTGTTCTATCTGCAGATGATTGAAATTTCCGAAAACCTTTAAATTTGAATTGAAATTACTTGATAGAAGCTGCCACGTTTCCTTTTTCAAAAATTTCGGAATTCTAAGTCGATCAAGAAGAGCATCTCAAAAATTTTTTTGAGGTCGCGGCTAATGTTACGCCCCTCCTTCCGAAATGAATTTCTGTCTTCTCCCCCTGCCTTTCACCCTCACCCTCCCCCTCTCCTTTTCGAAGAAAATTCCTCTGACCAACTCCTCTCCCTCAGCGAATTATGCACTTATCACCGAAGCTGTTCATCAACACATGTTTGGTGTAAGCAGAGCGGCAGAAAGCTTTTATCTCACTCAAGTGCAGTCATAGATCCAACAGTTCCTAATTAAACTATTTATATCGCGTAACGGGATTGATTTCTGCACCAAAGCTCTTTGAGTACAAATTAAAACTGCTTATTTCCACAAAAATCAAAACAGGGTTGGGTCTCTGAGGAAATCATGCCCAAATTGAACTCTATATAAGCTCTGGTTTAGTAGTTCCATGGCCTTTTTCTTTTACCACAGCTTTGACAATTGAATTTTAACTATGTAAACAATTGAATGTAAAAATCTAGCTATAATTATTCCGCGACATTCAAGCTATTTTTGAAAATATTAGGTTGATTCATAAATAATGCATTTTTGCCACCTTTTTTTCCAAGCGCTGGTTTTTCAAGAAAACTGAATCTTTCCCAAAAATTTCAACGCTATCTGAAAGAGCGTTTCTTCTAGTTTCTTGTTTATCCTTTCTTTTTCCTGGCACTCTGTATGATACCGAATTCCACGCTTCGAAATATGAGATACTAAAACCTGAAATTCTTTCCATTTATTCTTTTTGCTCTAATTCCATGAGAACAAAAGATGTTGATTCCAAAAAATATGCGTAACAATTACAAAGCTTTCTGCTATAGAAATGTCTATAAAGCAGAATTTTACAAAAGTTCTGAGATGAGAGATTCAACCACAAACTTGGCCTGTCATTGTGGCCTTTCAAACTCGTATAAAACTTTGAAACAAGAACCAGTGGCTGCAATTTTGCCCTGTACACAAAGAATATACATAGCACATTAGGTGGTAGAAAAACGGTGAGATTTTACACCTTTTCAGTGGCGAAAATTTTAAAAACTCTCAAAAAAGTTAATTTTTCGCACTTTTGAAAAAGCTAGGAAAAATGATCAATTTTGAACTTTTTGCAGTATCTCGTCGTAGAAAAATGGCATCAAATCCGGGTTTTTTGCCTCTGCTCTCTTGACCATTGGCTGCGCTATGAGCAAAGTTTGCACTTTCCTCCTACCTTTGAAAGTAAGTTATGCTTTCTCAGACTGGAGGTTTTTAAAAAAATTCCTGGCATTTTTTGGATTGCACAAACTTTCTCATCAACTTTATTTATGAACAAAAGTATACGTTGTAAAGCCAAAGATTTGCTCTTTACAACAGCCCTTATTGCTCTTTGGAAAATGATGTGGGAAAAGAATTGCGACGCTTTGAAGACGAATTTCAAAAAACGTGCATTAATTATGAATCAACTTAATAAATTCCCAGTGTGTAGGTATGGTTTTTCAGGAAAGACATGCTAAAATTAATAGCTCATAGGAAACTCTATATAGCCTCATTCTGTATCCTTGTTATTCCTGAGAATGAGCAAAAAAAAACAAAAAAAAGGTCTATTGCATACATCTGGCTATTGCATGAATTTATTTGCACTCATGTAAGCAAAAGCTTGTGCTCACTCCCATTGGATTTACGTTGTTAAGACAAGGTGAAAGTTGCCAAACAACATAGCTTTGTTAAAAATTTATTTTTTAACAGAGTTGATAACGTAGATGGGTGCTCCAATCTGTAAATGTTTATGTTGTTGATTATAATAAAAAAACTCTATGAAAGATTGAAGCAGTGCCGTTGTTAAGGCTAAAAAAACAGCATCGGGCATTTGAACTCACCACAAAAAGCATACTTCCTCACTCATTCTTACTTCGTTTGGAAGCTTTACCTGTAAAATAATACTTTTCACACAGTAAGACTGAAAACAGCGTAGACTCACTGCACCTTTTAAAAAGTTTTTTTCCTTTAATTCCTGCATTTTCTCAAGAGCCTTGCTTTTGGCTGCATCTTTTGCTTTCATAGCTTTATTTCCGAACTCCGATTCTTCGAACTGATATTTTGCCTTTCGAGCTTCTTTTATGAGCTTATCTCTTGTCTTTTGAGCCCTCTTTCCGTATTTAGATTTGTAAAAACGTTTTTTCTCTGCTTCGACCTTTTCTTTGAGCCTCTGTGCTTTCTTATTAACATTTTTTCCAACTTCAGATCCATTCCAGCGCTCTTTTTCCGTGCGACCAATCTTCTTCATTTTGTCTGTTAGCGGTCCAACCCAATGCGGTTTTCTTCTCCAGTCATGATCCACATCATTGGTCATTTCTTCCTAAATTCGGTTTGTTGAATATTTACACAAACTGTTCTAAGTCTTGGGATAAAACTTGATCGTGTCAGTGTTATTGTTATCCCAGAAAAGCGCAGATGAACGTGACCGCGACAATCCTTTAAGCAAAGGATTTTTCATTTTATTAGAGTATCTAGTCTATCGAATTACGGTGAATATGCTAAGTTGTAACCATGCGTTTGCAAAAACAAGATTTTCCTTCTCAGCACGACATATAATTACGGTATGAGATATATCAAAAGGTAAAGGGGCAAACACGCAGCAATTCATTGTCTTGCGCTGTTCTAGTCACAAGCAGCTTAACTAGATATTGCTTTCCAAGTTTACTAATCACACAAAGTCTTATCATGAAGTGGTACTGTACAAAACAAACCAAATATTCCTCTTCAGATTCAGAACTGCTGTCGCTGCTATCCTCCTAAACAAAACACTCTAATCACCAATGACTTGTGAAAACTTCACGAACTCAATTCAGTGCTAAAAAATAAAGAAATAAATCACCTCCACACTGGAATAGATCTCGTTTGGCAGTTCTTGCTAAAAATACACTTAAACCGCTACAATTGAAGGAACGAACTGATTATGAAATAAGAATTATGTTACCTACCTTAACAACCGCTTCCGGCTTGACGACACCATGACCATTCTGGAAGGTCCACATTAATGACTGACTGTCAAAAAATTGAAACATTGAAAAACCGACTACACTCACAAGCAACAACTTGAGCTTATGCTTTGCCTTTATGCAAGCTCGCATAAAAAGCGCTCGAGTCTTATAATTTGAAAATAAGAATTTGCACAAAGGTAAATCCTCACGGTACAGAATTTTTTTTAACTACGTGTAACAATTAACATGAAGAAGGGAATCAAATTTTGAGTATGATAAAGTTAACTGAGAGATTTTCCCATCTATGGGCTCAACGTGATCGCGAGAGCTGGTGAGTTTTTGCGGCCAATGCACACGCATGATGCTTGATGTCTTGAACCAGTTTAATACTCCGTAATTCTCAAAATCGTTTCAGGCAATTGGAAGCTAACATCTGGTGACAGAAAAGCGTTTGGAAGGGAAAAGACAACCGAGAAACCTCAACGCACATGCAATCGCAAATTCAAAGACTCTCGTGATCATGCAAAGCCCTAAATCAGCTCGGGTAGGGCTCTCAGGTATCATACTCTTTCAAATGATCACTTGACTCATATTTTCCTGCCATACGGTATAATTGGAGGGGGCCGCTGACTGAGAGATATTATCGATTTAATCCATAAGCTATCAACTCACATGGACCAGCACGCGGGCGTACGTAGTCGCTACTAGGAGCAACAACTGAAAATGAACTAGCTTGAAGTGTTTCAGAGAAACGAAAGAGTTTATGAAGCACCGAGAACCTTACCGTTTCTAGAACGAAGAATTTCATCCTAGGAAGGGCAATATGAGTCCCAATGACATACATTGGCTTTTATACAGCAATCGCAGGTCGTCCATGAGCTGAAATAACATATGCGATTATTATATTTGTAAATGAACACGTTTTCGAGGATACACGGCACGTGAGCGACTCCATTAATTATCTCGTTTTAACCAAATTCCAATATTTAGAAAGTATTTGAATCTCCTTTGAACACGCCAGCCTTTGCAGTATCTTCCCCACAATCTTCGTTGATCTTACAAGGGAAAGCTACTCGGTGTCCGTGGCCTTTTGAGATGAGGTGTATATCTTTACACTCGTCTTGGAGCGCTGATTCCGAATCTGACTGCCGTTTTTGCTAATCATTTCAATGAAAGTTATGAAGGATTTCTGCGCTAAAGGAAATATGGTCGGAGTGCCAAAATCGCCGCTACGATGTGGTGTAGAGGCTAGTGCGATAGCCTCACAAGTAAATGCAGGTTTAGGTCCGATTACTTTTGTGTTTTTCAGTTTTGCATTGCCTCACCAAGCTTCTTTTTAGAATTAGGAATCCTCGACCATATTTTTCTTGGGCGACCATTAAAGCAAAAATCCTTCATAACTTCTTTTAGCGAAGCGATTAGCAGAACCGGAAGTCAGATTCGGAATCAGCCCTCTAAGACGGGTGTGATGGTATACGTTTCATTTCAAAAGGCCACGGACACCAAGTATCATTTCCTTGTTAGCTTTATCTTATTTCTCAATGTTCATGCTTATTTGACATATCTCAATTTCTTGCATTGACGTTTCCACATAGATGCCCTAATACCTGCAATATTAGGCATCTAACTCATAGAAACCGTCTGCAATTATTACTAATTATCGATTACAGTGTTGTACTTTTCAATCTGCTCAAAATTGTCCTGGAAGTGCTTTGTAAACAATTTGTTCATCAAACGGTGCGGCTTGTGTAGCCAAGCTATCCATACCGTACCTCCACAGGCAATATTGCGACAGTGGTGTTGTCAACACTTCCGCACATACAGCTGCTTGCCATGAACTATCACTTGGAACAGCTATTACAATCCAGTTTCCACCTGTGTAGTTAGGATCACTATTTTTGTGCAGAATATCACTCTCCGAAGGGTATACGTTGGGCAATTTGTGTTTATAGTGACATCTATCAAACTGTCAAATCAAACAGCCCTCTCTAATCGCCGTATCGTCATAACTGAATCATGAGCCACACTGGCAGACTAATCGCGATATCGTTACTCAGACAATGGATCGGACCCCTCCGCTGGGGAAATGGCAGGGTCGCGGCGTTTCCCCAGCGGTGGGTCACCCATTCGTCCGGCGGAGCCCTCCCATTTCTCCGGCGGAGACCTCCCATTTCTGCTCCGGATACCCCCCATTTTCTGCTCCGGATACCTCCCATTTCTGCTCCGGACCCCTCCGATTTTCTCCGGCGCGACTCCGCCAGATTTGCCAAGCTCGCGCCGGACAAATTTGTCCGGCGCGAGCCTGGCAAATCTGCCAGGGTCGCGCCGGAGAAATGGCGGACCTTTGCAGCAGGGCCGGAGAAGCCTCCCATTTGCCTGGCAGTGATGTCACGCGAGGGACCGCCCATTTGCCCCGCTCTCATTGGTCAATTGGGTCCGGCGCGAGTCTGGCAGTTTCGGCTTGCCCAGCGGAGGGGTCCGATCCATTGTCTGAGTAGTACAAGCTTGATATGCGTTCTTTATCAAGAGCTGGAAACATATAAGCGAGATGCAAAAGACGTGTCTAGAGTTTCTCAAATAGGAGAAGTTCCTTATTTAGATTTACTACATAGCAGAATGCTTATGTTTTCCCACATTTTTGAACCCTTTCAAGTTCGCAAAGATTTGCAGCCTCTGAATCAGACTACCTTCTTACCTTCCTACAAAGAATTATATCAATAAGACATAACTTGCCAAACACTCAATGCAATTTTGGTCAGTTTCAATGAAATATATTGCTGATTTTTACCTATTAGGGCCAAAATTGGTATGCTCCTCGAGCCATCGCGAACAAATCGCGATGGCGAACGTTTACGGTTTGATGTTTTCGTGCTCTGTCTCAGCGGCTAGTGCGAGCTTCGAAGCATACGGGTAATGTTATTAGGTTGATGTACAATTCTTGCACCAAAAAATAGAAGAATTGCTTCAAAATTGCTCAAGCAAACTCAATTCACAGAATATGTTCTTTACTACGTGTACCAAAATAGGTATATCATAGTATATTTTTGCAAAATCAATATGAAACAGACTCAATCGAATTAAAAAATCGGAATCTGTAGCTAATCGCAGAAACATCCAGTCACTATCAGCTTCCCTTAGTCAGAAAGAGTATGTCACAAAGCAAGACCAGAAATAAATGCAAATTTTGGTAAACGTTTTAGCAAAATGCATCAAACCTAATATACAATACGCTCACATTCTTTAAAAAATGGACGCGAATGTCGCATAACTCACGCGACGGTCGCTTGAGTGATGCGACGGTCAACTCATGAAGACGTGTTTTCGTAGGCGTAACTTGGCGATTTTTATAGACTGGAGTCTGAGTCATGCACCATTCGATGGCACAGTTCCTAGTAGCATTGACTTAGAAAAACAAGCAGGCAAGTTTTCTGAGTGCGTCCAAATTTACGCACTTTCGTGATGCAGTTACAGTCACCTCACCCTATCTCTCCAAAAGACCCTGTAATCCTCAAAGACACGATTTTCGTAAAGAGCGTGTTCGATCTCTGTAAGCGAAGTTTCCTTACAATTCAAGAGCATCAACATTTTGACCAAAATCCATCGGCGAGCTTCCTGAGCTAAAACGAAAAAAATGAAATAACCCGAACATCTCAGAAAACTTGCTCATAGAGGTTATCCGACCTGCTGATTACGATAATCACATCTGCTTTAGAGAGCTTCGTATTCTAGGCCTATGGCGAGTAGGATTTGAGACGACGAGATTTTTCCGCAATTCACCAGCCCTTCTATTTCCTTTGAAAAGGAATCTGCGGCTACTATTCAGCGCATCATAATCTACAGAAGAAGTACTATCGAAAGGTCTTTGCATGAATTTACTCAGGACAAACTCGCTGCTTTACGCTTTCGTGAAGAGACGTCTGCAGAAAAATTCAGGATTAGTGAAATCGAATTATCAAGGACATGCTGTATATGGGAAAATTCGCCTTAATGAGTTGAGCACGGCTCTGTTTTCGGATTAAAAATATACTTATTCCGAAGGAAGTTATGGCGAGTAGAATTTAAAAACACGTGATTTTTCTAGAATTCACCAACGCTTCTATCTCCTATAAGAATAACTTGAGCCTCCTTTTTAGCTTACAATAATCTGCAAGAACAGTATTATCGAACAATACACAGTGGAATTTTCTGTGTTGGATAGGTGGTGCTTCACATATTCGCGAAAGGACCCCCGCAGAAGAATTTGAGAAAACTGGAAACGGAATGTCGAAGATATCGTACCCCCACTTCCAATAAGCCAGAATTATGCGTGAATTATGCGACCGTCGCATGAGTTATGTGATATTCGCGTCTATTTTTAGAAAAAAGTAGACGGTATTGTATGGTATGAATCCGCGAGTGAACATGATCTTCAACTGTGTGATCGTCTCCCGAATCAAAAGAAGATGGCATAAATTAAAATTCCCAAACTTTATTTTTGATTTGATAATACGAAATAAAGCCAAGTATAAACATTTCATTATAAATGAGACTTCAACAAAAGGCAATTGGTCTCGATTACGATGTATTTGGTTTGTTTGAAAATCCTGTGAAACAGCACTATCAAAGCTGAAAAGCGTTCAAATGCCTTCTATTATATAAAAGCTGCAGGAAGTTTGAGAACATTGAAAAATGTGAGGACTGCTCGCATCGACTCCCTCAGACGCAGGCGTTGAAGGCATTGTCGATCCACTGGGAGATGGTGGGATCCTGACGCAGTACGAGAGCCCGGCTCCTGGCAAACCGAGCAGTTCAAGTTCCATCAAGAAAGACGGATTCTGAAGCGAGAAAATTGCTTCGAAAGTGTCTACAGAAGCCTATCCAGCGGTCTCACAGCTGCAGCAGAGCATGTCTCGTCCATCGTGAAAAGCCCTCGAGAAAGTGTTTTTTGCGGTTTCTGGATAGTTTGAGAGCAGATTAGGATTTAGCAGGCCGAGAACAGTCAAAAAACCCAGAGTCAAAACTTCAGAATCCCAGAGGTGAAATTCTATTTGGACAGTGCCTTTATTACCCATTGTTGTCCTCATAAATTTATCAAAAATTCATCTTATTGGTAAATATTGAGTTTTCGCTAGGTGTCGTGATCATTGATTTGTGAGCTTTTCCGAATTCTTCTATTAAACTGGTACCACTAGTGCATGTTTATCGCGGCACAGTAGATAGGAAAAGGCAAGATACTTATTATTCGGTAAAGCAAAGCAAGCTTAAAAGATGGCGTTACCAATTCATACGCAGTTTGATTCATGCGAAGTTTGAAACTAATGCTCAAAAATTACAAACGCTCAAAAGTCTGGTCCCCCAAAAAAAGTACGCTCCAATATACTCGCGCATTTACTCCTCGCATGTAATTTACATGTTTATTTGCACCAGTCGCATTATGCAAAGAAATGAACTATCTGCAGCTGTTTGAATCTACTTGTTGTTTCTAAAAAAATCCGACAGCAGAATCATCATGGGCAAGTTGATGAAACTGACACAACTCTCATGACACCAGCCCGATCAGGCATCGACGCTTCGGGGCTTTTCCAAGTTAATCACTGTGTAAGGCTTGCAATTGTCGCGCTGTAAATGTAATGAGGCAATACAGAACCTGCATTATCACATATCAATAATTTTTTAACAGTAGAAAAAATTGCGCTTGTATAAAGTAGCCTTCTCAAAATTTTTTCGCAATATCAAGTTTCTTTTTCACCTGTAGAAAGTTCACAAATGGCTGATTTGGTGATTGGATACATACATGTTTTGGGCACATGGCGAAACTCGACGAATATTGTAAAGTGCAGTTTATAAATTCTGAAGTAAAAACGTGAAAACCATCTACCTTCAACTCGACCTAGAAGCACAGCTTTCCAAAACCGATGAAAATTTGGATTTTCCATTTTTCTGTAACATTTTTTGTCACTGAAAAAGTTTTGCTCTATCAGAACTGTTTTCAACTTTTTCAATTTGAATCACTCTTTTTATTGGAAAGGGTTATATGGAATTCCCCTTGACCGAAATTATTAGCCGAAATCCAAACCCTAACGGACCCCAATATGCTGTAACCGTGAGCCTACAGTAATGATGGATTATTTGCTTTTTACCACTACATCGATTGTAATTGACCTTGAGACGAAGAACATATAAGCGGTCAAACACCATCCATATTTATGGAAAACTTCGATGATCTGATTTTAAAAAGCTAATTTTATAATAAAAAATGTGGAGTTTCTGCAGAACTGCAAGATTTTCCATCATGGAGGAATCCCAACATGCATAGGTTATTGTCCTTTTTCATGCAATTCTACGTTTTATGCCCGAGCACTTCACTGCTTCAGCCCATTTCGCAGTGATTTATACTGACTTTCCAAAAACCACTGAAAGACCTTTTTAGAAGGCGACTGATGCACGGCATACCCTATTATTGTGTAATTTTGTAGAAACTACCATACCACAATGACAGCCACTCCCAATTTGCACAATTTTGTCTCATTCCCTATAAATCTATCTCACATCCACCGCTTTCTCGTAGTATGTATTTGGTTCCAAACACTTCCCTATCTTCTTTTAACCGAATTAACAACGAGAATACAAGTCTTGCAGAAAACGGGTTTCAGACGTCGTTCAAAAGTAGGGACTGATATTTAAATATGCCAGCAAAATCAGTTTAACAATTATAAGAGAAGGATACCAACTGACCTTCGACTTTTGAGACGAGAAACATATGTTTTTGGACTCAGCTTGGAAAGTTGATTCCAAATATGCTGTTCCTAGCTGCTGAGCCTCATTCTAAGGCGAGTTATGGGCATGCTAATTTGAGTAATTGACATACTTCTGAATAAGGTAAGGCGGCCTGTAGATGGGAATCTGCCCGAAAAAAGTACTAGGATTTTAACCAAGCATCAGATTAGGTCTTTCGATTTTGGAAGGGAGCATTATTCGCTTCTAAACCACCTAGACATCGAAACCATGGCGTCAGTAAGTCGATGACCGCGCAAGTTTTGCACGGGAAAAAACCGTAAGTCGCTTCAGGAGCTAGAAACAGCAATTTTGGAGTCAGTGTTCCAAGCTGATTCCAGATATATGTGTCTCATCCCAAAAGGCGAGTCTAAGTAAGCATCTCTCCTTGTCAGTAAAGAGATTTTACGGCCTGCTTCTAGTTAACAGGAGCGTTTTGTGGTTTGTGGTTTGCGAAAAATTTGACATGGAGGTTGACTTCGGCATCAACTTCTACCCATTGCTGTAGATGGTGATGACTATGTTGATATTTGCTCCAGCTATTTCCAGTTACCGAGGGTAGGTTACAAGACTTGTACCTGTTGTCGCAGATTTACTGCGATATTTCGAAATTGTGGAGACTAAACAGGATCAGATCGTTCCTCCTCACTGGTCTTTACTATGTCAGAATAAAATGTATAGTTTTTGCAGAAATGCAAGTTCTTCCATTATACAGAAATCCCAGCGCATAGGTTACTGGCCTTTTTCATACAACTCGACGATGATTTACGCTCGAGCACTTAACAGGACTGATGACCTGCTTCAGCCCTTTTTGTGATGACTTACATCTTTCGCTAATTTGGGATCTCAACTAATTTAAAATAGTGTAAGATCCTCTTTCGTCCACTTTTTTTAGGAGCGAAGTCGCGCTGTGCCGAAATAGGAGAGAAGTACGAATTCTCTGTATGGATGTGCCAATTCTTGGATTACGGCATTATCATTCGTACGAATAATTGGAAAAGGACGGTGACGAAATTTTTTGCGGATTGATATAATATAGCATTTATTCGGTTACTCTTCAGACCAGTCACTATCGAACACGCAGCCCATCTCAGCTTTTTTAGCGCTGCATACACTGCAAGTTTCCAATTTGACAATGTCTTAATAAAATCTTACATGTGCATTTAAGTTCTTTTTGAGTCATTTGTTCATAATTGACAGTTTGCTTGATGTTACACTCAGATCATCCGAAGCCGCTCTTTCTTAAATAAGTCGTTCAAGCATAATAGTGATAAAAATAGAGATGGATATACACAAAGTGTGTTACTTATAAACTAGAAACCATTTTATATGTAAATTTTGTATGTAAGTTTTAACTCCGTTTCGTTCCTGCCCTTAGACGGAGTACAGGAACTACGGGCTCTCCCCGGAACTCCTCAGTAAGGAAGGAGAGCCCGTGAACCTGTTCTATTATATATCAAAATTTTCGCTAAATGTTAAACTTAAACGATCAAATTTAACTTACATATTGATGATCTTATCGTATATTGGCATAAATAAATAATATGATAGTCTGAATAGCTGCCGTGAATAGAAATCTTTTGAGTACTAAGTGAGACATATTTGTGTATTTTTGTAAGCAAATTTTTTGTCATAATATTGATTCATTTCTAATGGAATCAATGATCAAGTCGGCTGCTCGTTATGTTTCTTATGTAATAGTCACTTATGGTAATAAGAACGAACGATTATTGGTTAGAGATATAAAGTGAGAAATATTTATGTATTTTGACAAATATGGTTCAAGGCATTAGATATTACTTTGATCCTAATGTATTTTTTTGATGTAGAATGTGAAACAAATTTTTGGTTTTATTGTAATTGTGAAATTCATATTTATATAGTATGAACTTATTTTTATGTAGACACTTGAAAATATTTGAAAGAATTATGTTTTCATCGTAACCATTAGAGATAAGTATGTTTCTCAGTTGTAACACTTTCTCAACAAAATCATTAAAATAGGTGCAAGTACGTGCAATTCTTAAAGTTTCTGTGTAAACTATAGCTTTTTTGATATGGATGGAAACATTAGAAGTCATGTGTATATATTTTTTTACTTGAAAATGAAAACTATCTGTCTTATTATACATTTTGGTCACTATCTTGTTATTAACAATTGTAATGTTTAAGTCGAGATAATTACAGTTGAATTTATCCTCGTGTGTAGTATCTAAATCTAGTTTGTTTTCATATACGTTGATGATTGTATTATGAACTTCAGTTTCTGTGCTGTTATGTATGATTAATAAATCGTCCATATATCGGAATACATAAAGGTGATTATTGTAATTGGTTTTCTGAATCAAGTATTTATATTCATACCAAGATAACGTGAGATCTGCCATTAAAGGGCTAAAATTACCTCCCTGTGGTACACCAACTTTTTGTTTTAGGATGTACGTACTAAATCTACAAAAACTGTTGTCAAGGATATAATCTATGTAATATAATAAATCTGAAATAGTGTAGTATCTATTTTTTGATTTTGTGTTTATAGTATCGGTATAATATATTTTATTAAAACCATTATACGTTAAGTATTTTTTGTTTGCATTTTTGAAGCATAGTGAAAGAAGTTCTTTAAGATTTGTTTTTATTATGCTATGTGGTAGACTTGTAAACATATTAGTAAAATCAGCTGAATATATTTGCATGTTGTTTATGTTGATATTCGATAGTTTGTTACTGATATCGATATTGTCTATAGACCAATAATTATAAGAATATTTTTTGTTTTTTATAGCTTGTACATAGTTTTTAAAATGTGTTTTGATGTATTGAAAGAGATACCTTAATTCTAAAGCTAGTGGTTTAATGCTACTATGCGTAGCTCCAGTAATGAATCTAAATTTGATAGGGTTTTTATGGAGTTTTGGTAGACAGTATATTAATGGAATGTTACTTATATTTTGTGATGGTAATTTGTTGCTATCGCAAAATTTTATGTGTTTTTCTATTATATCATTGGCATTTTCTTTGCATAGGTTATAAGTTTCGTTTGCATCAAATATTATTTTTTTGTTGTTATAAGCGATACCTAATTCTTTCATTATGGTTTGGATGTATAGCTTTATGCAAATTATACCAAAATTATTATTTGCTTTTCGATTGCTTTACGATTCAAAGTTGATAGCCTTTTTTCTAGGCTCTAGGCTGCGTTAACACTGATCCGGAAGTCCGGGAACAGTGCAGTTTGACATGAAGCTGTGCTGGAACTGCTTCCGGACTGCGGGCTTAGACATTGGTCAATTTTAATTTCTGAGCACATTGGTAGAGATATAAATGGTCAGGACATGTACAGTGTCCACCTCTTTTGTGTCTCATTATTGAAACTAACACAGCTATCACGCATTATAGTCAGGTTTCCTTCTAAGAGTTCTATTGAAGTTTTCAATAAAAATTCTTAAGAGCATCGAAGTTCGAAGAATTCGCAATGGCAGATGCCGCTGCCAGCCGCACATCTTTCTATTCAAGCACTCTTCTGCCACTTACCTTCTTTGTTGACAATCGCACTTACATGTCTTAGTAACGCCTCACAAGCATTTACCTAGCGTATATAGCACAAATTGCGAAATAGCTAGAGAAAACAAATTTTGCTAAGAGACATCCCAGGTAGTACGCATATCCAGGTTTAGCGCAACAGACTACAGCAACTATCTACTACGATTCAAATTTGCTTGTCCTTCTCTCGTTTGAATACGTTTTTCGAATACCGACAGTATAAGCTTTGCGCTTTACTTCGTTTTTGTCGACTCAAAACAATTAGAAGATATATATTTGGTAAATTGTCAACCGAGGGAGTATGCAGACCCTCAAGCTTGTGGGTTTTTTGTGAAGTTAATGTATAGATTGTCAAAAAGATAACTAGTGCTTCAACAGTTTATTTCTGGCAATGCTGCCAAGCTGAAGGCGTAGCCGTCGTATGCTTCAACCTGCAATGAAAACAAAATTTGTCTTTATCTGAAAAGAAAAAAAACAACGTTTCGCTGAAGTTCTAACTTCCAAATGTGCTATGGGATGGACTTGTACTAATTTTCACCAAGCATCTGTCTCAAATGTTATTTTAACCTGTCCCAGGAATAGGCACAAAATTAGTGATATGAAAAACACTCACCTGAAGACAGCGTGTATCCTTCATGCTTTCTTGGGCTTTTGGGCTTTACTCTTATCTATAAGATGAGCAGGGTTTTACGCCGACAATTAAGCACAAAATAATTAGATTTTATGTTTCAAGAATCTGAACTCACTTGAGACGTTTTGACTCTTCTTTTTATTTCTTTTCTCTTTAACTATTTTAGCCATTCCGTTCTGTATATTGTTACTTATTTGAAGGAGTGCTGGGATTCTATAGGGATTGATGTGGTGCCAGTTGTTCCAATGCAACCAGTGTCTACCAAACGCTTCCATCTAAAATGTGTATCCTCGACTCGGATTTTGAATATGCATAAGCTTTTTTAATATGCGCCACTTATATAACAGGACCATGATCCAGAAAATCATCCGCTTTCACGCTTTTTCAAACTGTTGTAGCAGGACAATAAATGCAATAATTGATCTAACAAGACATGCCCATTCCCATTGCCTCTGGTAATAGGTAATGGGAGTAGTAAAAAAGAACGTGACTTTGGAAAAAGCTGTAAAGTATTGCAGTAAAAATCATTAACTATTTTTTGCTAAGCACAAAAGCGAATAGAGTTGCTAACCGGACTGATCCTCTTCAAAAACCCCATACATTGGGTTATTTTAAAAAAATTTCACCATTTTCTCGCTCAAATGATTACATTGAGGATTTTGCCAGTGCAAAGCCACAAACCACTTACCCGTCTAGCCATTTCGGTTTGTTGAAGTTTTCCGGTCTGCAAAAGGTAAATATCTTACTCAAATCAAAGTAACCACTGTTAATGAAATCCGCTTGTGAATAATGAAAGGAAGATTGCTTTGTTTGCCTGCCTAATATCACTCTGACACCACTAAAAGTGTAATTCTTAACTCAGTTTTTAGTTCAACTTTGAAATTGTATTCGCTGCTTAAAGATAACAGTAACGAATATAATTTGATAAGTGGAAAATTCGAATGTGAATCGCATACATCTTCCACATTCCAATCCGATTTTATCAAAATGTTCAATTGAGTTGCTATTTCTATGCATAATATTTGACATTGTTTGGACAAATGTGTGAATGCTTAGCAGTAAAAGAACTGATTGTAAATTATAAATCTACTGCATCTGTAGATTTTATTGAAATGAACTCACCTTAACTCCTTATCTACTGCACGTGATATTTGTTGATGTTCATACTTACCTCTTCAATACCGACACAAAAGCGTTCTTCAGCATAGATCTTGTTGGATTAGCATATTACAAGGTTTTATAAACCAAGAGTTGCAAAAAAAGAGTTTGGCTTGCGATACCACAAATTCGATTGGAGCTTGCAGATTCTTCATGAAGAAATTGCATGGCCTTTGAATCGATTTTCCATTACTGAATGATTTTTAGACCTAATGATTAATGTAGGGTGCGATCAATTGACAAATGTCGAGACAACTCTGATGATGAGTAGCCAAGAAGTTGATCAAAGGCTGAAGCTTAAAGTATCGCTGAGCTGTGTTTGTCAGTGATCTAGCCTTCATCATTATTGTTACACTTATGCTGTTCACTACCTTGCGAAAGAACCAATGTTGCCAATGTATTAGGTTGGCTAAAAAATAAGTTCGGTCGTTTTCAGCGGTTTGTAGAATTGTCACAAATCAGTTTTAGTGTGTATGTGTGATACCACTGGAAAGAGCAAATCAAGGAGAATCGGATGGTTTAATCTGTTTTCTTAAAAATAACTTCTGTGATAATGAAATGGTAAAGGGAAGAAAATTAGTCAGATTTTTTTCCTCAAAATTTCGAAAAATCACGCTCCGAAAAAGGAACTGAAGTCAGGTGTAAAGTGTAGATTCGCTACCCACACAACAAATCTTTGAATTTCCAACCATTTGCATGGCCATAGATGGCCAAATTCGAGTTATCTGGAATGCCCCAAAACTGACCTTCTCGCGCAAATGCCTGGAAGTTTTTACAACTTTGACTGCAGAAATTCAGAAACAGCAGGTCACAATCTCTATTGTGGTTCGCCACCTAGCCAGAGGCTCTATGTGTCCAGCCACCAAACTGCAAGCCTGTGTACTCACTGCAAGCTGAGAACGAAAGCTAGAAAGTCAAAAAAGCGATTTTTGAGAAGTCTGACCATATAAGGTTATAACTATCATTTTTTGGTAACATGAAATTTTGACTATTTGATATTTAAGAGTAGAGGCTTGAGGCTATCTTCTCATGAAAAAATCTTAGCTGAATAACTGTTAAGTGAATTGTTATGAAGCTTTGTATTTGCAAGTCAAAACGAACTTATTTACTAGCCAACCTAATAATTTGCATTAGGATATGTAGGCATGCATAATGTAAAAAACGTAAAAAACATGTATACATCGTGTCCTTGTACCCTCATCCGAACACTTTGTGGATAGCATTTTGTAGCTGAGTATAATTTGGAATTACGTTATAAAATAATCGTTCATCACTCTTTGCTACGAAAGTTCGAGGTACATTCCAACATCTAATTCATCACCTTTATTTCGACCATTTTGAAAACCCAAATATCCGTGATGGGGTCGGCCTATCTATAAACACCTTTTTGCAGTCTCGTGAGCATTTTAGAGGGTATTTCTATGGGATCATCAAAAAAAAAACGGTTACTGTAAATTACAAGAATATTAGCAAAAATTGCAAGCCTCGGCTTTATGCCAGGATTCACTTACGAATTTCTTATATTTGAAAAAAAGCCTTCGAACAATGTCCGTTAAGGCTCAAAAATTCTGAGAAAACATATGATAACACAAAATGTATTGATCGTACGTCCTACATCGCAAATCTAAGTTGGTCTCAACGCAGAATTATCAACTATTTGAAGATCCGTGACATACCTTGAGGTGAGAAAGTAGCTAGTTGCGTATACATACTTTTAAGACGAGCTCTTTATATTCTTAACACAAATTCAACTCACCCTTCTTTTGACTTGCTTGGGCTTTTGGGCCGCCACTGAATAATAGAAATAAAATGCGGTTCATAATTATACGAACACTCAAAATTTTGTAAGTTTTCGGACTTTTTTGGGAGAAACTCAAAAAGCCGTTTACCACGCGATAGAACACAGGCGAAACGGTATATGATCCACAAGAATGGAAACTGATGCGAATCTTAGGAGTGTTTTTGCGCTTAATGCAAATTTTTAGCGGTTCATAATTATACGAACACCTCAAACAAAGGTCCATTTTCCATTCAAGATTGCAATCGTTTGAGTCCAGATTTTTTGTAGAGTTACAGTAACAAAGTCTGACATATCTGCTGCACACTGAACCCAGTGCAGTTCAAAAAGAGAACCGTTACTTTTTTTAGAAGGCTCTAAATGCTTTTGGAATGATTGCACTCCAAAAACATCCGTACTTTGTGGCTTACACGCTCTAATTAGCTTCTACCAAAGTTATGAGATAAAATAAGCTCTTTCGATAGGTTTTTTGTCTGCTACTTGGAAAATCTTTGCGTTTTCGTGCCGTTTTTCAACCTTCTAATCTTACCCTAGAGTTAGCACGATTTCGAGCTTCAAAACTCAGCTTCTCTCTTGCGCGATTATTTGTTATGAAGCAGCGGCATTGTTTGCATGATGGTGTTTCTGTGCTAAAGTTTTTGGGTTTTGTGTAGAACTGATCTTGAGGCTGTGGAGCTACAATCCAAATAAAGGTGTGATTGCAATAGTAAAAACAGTGTTTCTGGTGAAATGACGTCTGCGTGGCCAAAACAAACTCTCAACGCTGCTCATCTTTCCTAGCCAAATACACAGCCTTGTGAACTTCTAAATACTATCTGCTTGCTTCATTGTACGGCTTCAGAAGCTGGGTTTTGAAGCTCGAAATCGTGCTAACTCTAGAGTAAGGTTAGAATTTGATTGAAAAACGGCACGAAAACGCAAAGATTTTCCAAGCGTCAAACAAAATATCAATCGAAAAAGCTTATTTTATCTCATAACATTGGTAGAAATTAATTAGAGCGCGTAAACCACAGAAAAACGGATCTTTTAACACGTATCTCCAAAAGCATTTATTGCCTTCTGAAAAAAGTAACGATCCTCTATTTGAACTACACTGGGTTTAGTGTGTAGCAGGTATGTCAGACTTTGTTACTGTAACTCTACAGAAAATTTGGACTCAAAGGATTGCAATCTTGAATGAAAAATGGACCTTTGTCTGAGGTGTTCGTATAATTATGAACCGCTAGAAATTTGCATTAGGCGCAAAAACACTCCTAAGATTCACATCAGTTTCCATTCTTATGGATCATATACCGTTTCGGCTGTGTTCTATCGCGTGGTAAACGGCTTTTTGAGTTTCTCCCAAAAAAGTCCGAAAACTTACAAAATTTTGAGTGTTCGTATAATTATGAACCGCACTTTATTATCTAGGTGAAGCTTCAATAGCTAGAAAAAAAAACTTACAAGTGCTAGCCACCAGTAGCGACAACTGAAAATAATCAAACTTAGAGTGCTTTGATGGGGCGAAAAGGGTCGAAACAACTTACCGTTATAAAAAGAAACAGTCTCATTATTCAGTCAAACTAGTTCGCTTCCAGTAACTCCCATCAATATATAAGAGGCACTGGATGCTCATGAAAGCTGGATCAACATATATAATTACCGTAATTGTGTTCGTCATGAACAGACCAACTAAGAACGCACAACCTCTGGACTATGAAGCGGGGTCTTGTTCTATGCTGTTTAGTGATTTATCAGACAGCTTAGCCGCGCGCGAATGTTAGAGCAGAGATTTTTGAAGTTACCTCGTCTTCGAGTACCTTGGCATTCAGCGTCAGCTTCACTACTGGAGAATGACATCTTTGCTACGATATAGAGAACAAACTCAATGCCCATTTAGCTCTTACGTTCTATGCTAAACGATCGCCACCAACTATTGCATCCCTTCAGCCATGCACTATGTATACATTTGCTTTGACTTTGCGGAAATCACAAGCTACGATTATTTGTTCACTGATAAGTGCTTTATTGACAGAGTCAACCATAGAGTACTTTTTACAATCGACACAGATGTGCAAACATTTGAACATAATAATTCTTAGTTGTGCTTGGAACATTATTTCCGCGTCCTTCTTCATCTTTTGAACAAGGATGACCCACTTACCTTGTTCAAACAGAAGAGTGAAAAAATTTATTGCCGTGCTGCGTGAGCAATGGCGTAAACTACCGATCTTTCAGATCAGCACAGTCCTATGCTTCAGCTGAACAGCATTATCTCAATCACAGATTGGACGCACTTTTTCCTTCCTTGTGGTCATAGTCACCATTTTTACACACACAGTGAACGCCGAAAAGTTGCGGTCATAGCAAATTCCTTTTTTCAACGTTTATTTTCAGGAAAAAACAAGGGTTAAAAATAATTTAAATGCATATGGTGATAGTTTTCTATAGTAAATCCATCATATACCGCTTCCTGAAAAGAATTCTCAAGATTTCAGAAATCCTTCATTGAAAAGGCCTTAAAGGCAGTGACTCGGGATAATTGCAATTGCGTGCTATCTGTTCCTCCTTGCCCTGCTGGATGCGTTTAGACCAGAGCTGCGCTTGAAAAGTTAAAAAAGCGTTTTTTGTGGCGTTCTTGGAGATTACTGGGGAGGCTGGAGCGGAGATTCTCGCCAAAAAACAGTGGCTATTTGCAGAAGACTGTAACACCACTGATTCTGGCAGCTTGGATGATTGGGCCAGGCAGCCAATTGTGGGTCGCTCTTTTTATGGTATTAGTGCGCGAGTTTGGAAGAGAAAGAGAGCCAACCAACAGAAGCTTGCTACACAGACTAAACTACCAACCGTTTATTACTAGAGAGAGAATAAAAACTGGAAGAATAATTTCTACTTTTGAACCTTACTATTAGTGAGAAATGGAATGCTTCTGAGGAGCTTACATAGGAACAAGAAGAAGCAAAAAGGATAAACATGAATGCATTGTCCGGTACAATGCTGACAACACTTCCAACTTACTTGTAGTATTGGAAAATCTAATTAAGCCCTTCGCAGTGCCACATAAAACAAAGCAACATTGTTTAACATCAGAGATATCAAAATAGTAGCAAATGCACAAGCATGTTTACGAGCATTAGACTTCTGGAATGGCACACCATGATACTTCTTGTAACGGCATAACATCGCTGATCATAGTGCAATCCATACAACGATGTCCTTACTGCAACCATCTGCTGCAACTTTCATCGCTCGACGTAGTCCTTCCATCCATTTGATGCTGGTCTTACACAATCGCGACTCGGCTGGGGGAATCCCCGCTAGCCTCAGCAATCTCCAAGGCCGGAGAACGTCATAAAAAACGCCTTTTTGACTTTTCAAGCACAGCTCTGGTCTACACGCATCCAGAAGGCCAAGGAGGAACAGAATGCGCGCAGTTGCATTCGCAGCCACTGCTTAAAAATATCTGTGCCATGATCTTGCGCACAACAGTCCCTCTAAAGCGAAAATCTTTCTTATGACTTTTTCAAAATGAAACAAAAAACCCAAATGGCAAGCACACAGTGTTATAGATCTCAACAAGGTCTGTAACCTTGTCATGGTTTCAAAACACGAGTTTATTTTGTAATTTCTAAAAAGTTTTTAAACGTTTATCTCAACTTTTGATCCGCTCTAGCAAAACAACTCCCCCTCCCTATGTGAACCATTTTAGTAAATTCTATCAAAGCTCTTCAAATGAGATGCGGTTAATTATTCTATATGCAACGGATGTGTGGTGGCGACTTTTTTTTTTGTTAGAAATGGTTCTTGAAAACCACAAGTTCATCACTGAGGCTACACTTCTTGAACCGTTCTCCATACTTCCAAGTCGTAAACCCACTATACCATCGTTTATCTCTCTTCTTTTCGCTAATCGAATAATAAGAAAACATCGGATTCCATCTACGGAGCCGGGTGGTAGCAAGAACGATGCCACGGTAGTCAGGGCGCCTTTCGGATCAGACAAAAACGACAGGTTGCACGGACGACACGCCATGGAGACTGCCTCATGCTCTGCACTTACAACGCTAAGACAGTCTCCACAAACGCCGACCTCCACGCTCTTCTCGACGCTGCGGAGCACATCAAGCACCACATCACGCTCTGCAGAAAACGAAGTCCATGAAGAAGGGCGTGCGACAGATGAGTGATGGAACACTCATCAGTTGTGGTGAGAAGATGCATCACGAAACGCTGGAGGCGTTGGTTTTGTCGTCCACCCATCTACCGTCCATCTTGTGAATTCGTATGGGATCCTATCACATAATAGCCATCCTACGACTACGATCTTCACGTCAGAAGACCATCAGCATCATCAATTGTTAATCACAAACATCACCAGCTGACGATTTAGAGCTAGATGCTTTCTACGAAGATATGGAGCAGATCGTCCGCAACGACAAGTCCTTCTACAAGTACGTTGTGGGCGACTTCAATGCGAAAATCGGGATGCCACTAGAAAAGGAATATAGGATCGGGAAGTTTGGATATGGGCTCAGGAATGAAAACGGCAACCGTCTTGTTGGGCTTCTCTCCGCCGCACGACTTTTCCATGGTAATTCCATCTTCATGAAGAAAAAACATCGCCGGTGGACATGGGAATCGCCCTACGGAACGACTCACGCGGAGATCGACCACATTCTCACCAACCGAAGGTGGAGCTTGCTCGATGTCTCAGTAGTTCCATCCTTCTGCAGTGGCTCCGATCACCGCCTCCTTCGAGCGAAGGTACGATTCAGTCGAAGGCTGGAAAAGAAGGTCTGCCACAGTGCCGCAAGAAGGAGGAATGTCGTTTATGACGGTAACAGGCTGGAGGAGCTCATATCAAGTTGTGACTGGCCCATCGAGGAGGACCCAACGTACGACTACGACCGGCTTCTGAAAGGATTGCGAGCCTGCGGAGAGTGCGCCTCAGTGACTTCCGAGAAGAACGTGGAACACATTTCGAAGACCACCAAGGAAATGCTCGAAAGAAGAAGATTTCTGAGGCAGGATCCGAATGCAATTCATCTCGAGCGACTGATAGCCAACGCCAGTTGCAGAACAGCTTTGCAAGAGGATCTCAGGAAGTACAGGCAAGCCAAGATACTGGAAGCAGCCGAAAGAAGACGAAGTCTCAAGAAGTGCCGAAGGGACCTCTGCGGATATCACGTACCGCTGGCTGCACTACTGAACGAAGACGGGACTCCGACTTCTTCCCGATACAAGATGGAATCTATCGCGAAGAACTTCTACACCAACCTCTTCCGCTCATCAACACCTGTGCCGATGCCCGTTGTTCCCACTGGAGAGGTACCACCAAGATTCTACCTGCTGACGTGCGTATTGCAATACAGACTATGAAGACGTCCATGGCTCAAGGACCAGATCATCTTTCCGTCGAACTTCTGCGAGCTGGAGGACACCATCTACACGAGGTTCTCGCGTCGCTTTAACATCTTACCCTCAGAAGGAGAAGATTCCCGACTACTGGAGAACATCAACGACCGTCCTTCTCTTCAAAAAAAGCAAAAGGGAGGATCTTCGGAACTACCGTCCAACATGCCTGCTGGGTGTAATCTACAAACTTTTTTACGAAATTATCCTCGTTCGCATATCTAGGACACTGGATAAAGCTCAACCCCAAAAACAAGCTGGATTCCGCAAGGGATTCAGTTGCATGGACCACATCCAGACAGTTTCGAGGGGTCATAGAAATCTGCCGGAATTACCGACTGCCTCTCGTCCTAACCTTCATCTACTACGAGAAAGCCTTCGATAGCGCCGAAACGAACGCCATTCTGTCAGCGTTAGTCGATCAAGGAGTGGACCCAGCTTACGTGAGGACACTAGCTGACTGCTACAAAGACACAACAACGATGCAGCTATTCCATCGTCTCCTGACCATTCCAGTTGAGAAGGAGGTCCGACAGGGCGACACTATTTCGCCGAAGCTGTTCACCGCGGCCTTGCAGTGGGTGATGAAATCACTGGACTGGGACGGAAGAGGCATACGAGTTGATGGGAAATTCCTGTCCAACCCTCGTTTTGCGGACGACATCGTTCTCCTCTCAAGAAGTATCACTGAAGCAGAGACGATGTTAAAGGAACTGAACGATGTAGGGAAGAAGATTGGAGTGCGAATAAATCGGAAAAAGACTCAATTCATGAGGAACATCCTTTGCGAAGATGCAGAAATGGAATTGAAAGGCACCCCTATTATGGAGAAGTCTTTTTACGTGTATCTCGACGTTCGATGATCATGGAGAACGACTTGAGGGAAGAACTTAACAGGAGAAGAAGAGCAGGCTGGGTCGCCTTCACCTCTGAAGGAAGCCATTGACCAACTGACGGACCCGGAGCTTCAAACCCACCTGTTTGACTCAACCGTTCTCCCGGCGTTCTGTTACGCAGCTGAGACCTGGGCTGACGCGTCAGCCACGTCGAAAGCTTTACGGACCACCCACAGAGCGCTCGAGCGCATTCTTCTAAAAACGATCCGACGCAAGCAACCTCTAGTGGGAGTTCGCCACGGATATGAGAAGAATGTCCCGTCTTCGTGACTAGCGGAATACGTTGCGAAAGTGAAGCACCGATGGGCCGGTCACATCATGAGAAGAACAGACGACAGATGGACACTAAGAACATCTGAGTGGATTCCCCGCGAGGCCAAACGTCCCAAAGGAAGACCACAACGAGATGGGCAGACGTGTTCGTGGAACGGATGGACCAGCTGAGAGATTAGCTGATACGATTTTCGCACCTGGGACTCGTGGATGCAGCCACCGACGTTCGCCAAGAAAATCGTGGATGTCTGAAGCGAGAAACAGGTATCGATGGAGACTTTTGTGCTGAGGCCCGCACGCCACGTGAAGACGGGCCAACTAAGTATCTAAGTAAGTAAGTACTATACCATGGTTTAAAAAGAGCTTCACTTTTTCGAATGGGTGTTTTGAAAGCTTGTATGAAAACGAAAACTGAAGCATGTGTCTTTGATCGCTAGCCGAGTTTCAAGCCTGCAAAAAGGTACAGGTCAGTGGTGAGCTATAGGTGAGGTCATATGCAAGCCCCACGAAAACATATGCAAACACCACCACCACCATTTTTCAGCAAAAAAAGTTTTTAGTGCAAATCTGATGCATGAGAATGGTTTAGAAATGGTTAGACGTCTTCTTGCAAAGTTTCAATTACGACTCTCCAGAAATCGAATACTTCGCGTCAGGAAAAGTACTGACTACTCTAGCTTTGTCTAGAATTAGCAAACCTTGACACTTTTTTGGTAAAGTCGGGTATGTGCCGCCCCTCGCGCGATGTAAGCTTCTAATCGATTCGAACTGCCGGAAGCACTATAGGGCGTTCGATTCGAACAATGTAACGATGACGCGACAAAAATATTAGGTCGTTTCATAAGTTCGTAAACTTTTTATTTTTGTCGCCGTTTTTCGATGAAGCGGTTCGTTTACGGCAAAGTACCTATACCATTGAAAAAAGAAAATCTTGCTCTACAAGAACTGTTGTTCGTTTTTGGAGCAAACTTGAATCCCCTTCTCTTACGACTTATCAAAGCAAAATTTTTTGAGAGGCAAGAATTGGCGATTGCGGCAACTGCAACTTTCGATCCGTATACGGAGCCACAAGTGGGAATTTTTCGTCTGAAGTTGTTATGAGTGATGAGAAACAACTGTTTGTGGTACTACGGTGCATATAAAAGTAGTCTCCATATCCAAAGCGAGGCTATAAAGACAGATTAAGCGCACGTTTACCATGTGTGTAGATGTTTTGCGTTTGGCACAATTTTAAAAAGTTCCCACGTCAAAAAAATTTTTTGAGAAAGCGTAAAATGTTGGTCAGAGCTTGTACTCATACATCTACACCACTTAGAAGAACGCATCCATTCCTCAAGTTCCGATAGGAGGACCGACACATTGTGTCGCTGAACAACGCGCCAAACTCAAGCGGCAGCAGTCAAGGACAACAAAACCATTGGGACCTTGTTCAAACGGTTCTATGCATATTGGCATGCTGCAAATTTGTCAGTGTTTCAGTCTTGCTTGCTACTATCCATCCCGCCTACCTATGACAGAAACATCTTGCGGAATACGGACCAAATGCGGAAAGTGCAGTTGCCGCAATTGCCAATTTTTGCCTCTCAAAAAATTTTGCTTTGATAAGTCGTAAAAGAAGGGGATTCAAGTTTGCTCCAAAAACGAACAACAGTTCTTGTACAGCAAAATTTTCTCTTTTCATTGGTGTAGGTATTTTGCCGTAAACCAACCGCTTCATCGAAAAACGACGACAAAAACAAAAAGTCTACGAACTTATGAAACGACCTAATATTTTCTTGGTTTTCGCCTCAACTCGAACGGATTTTGTGCCTACGTATGACAGTATTTAGACACTAGGGATGAGCTGAGCGTTGAGGTGAAGCATTTTTGTATGAGTGTTTTATGACCCTATGGGCACAAAGTTCGCAGTCAATTCCGTTGTGACGGTTCCATAACAGATTATGCATGCCGCCGCTTAAAGCCAGTGTCCAGGCAAATCTGGGCGCACGCGTTTTTTGCCTGGACAATCTGGGTGCCGTTTTTTGCACGTTGAAAGTGATGATGGTGCCCTGGCCAAGGCGCTCAAGCGGTAACGCAAGTGATTAATTAATGGCTGAGCGATCCCCCCCCCCATACCTTCTGCGCATGCGCCGTGACCGTAACCCAAAAACGCTTTGCTCACTTGAACACTACGTCCGCGCTGGAACCTCTAAGTCACTCGCGAGTAACGGTCACGGCGCAGAAATGAATCATCCGCGCTGCCGTTTGGGTAGTGCCCTAGATAGGCCCCTTTATCAGTTTCCAAACAAAAGCGTATACGCCCCAATTTGTGCGTGGACATTGCCTTTATGCTGCCACTGTATTCGCGCCCAGACCTCTCGCGGTTGGGCGCGTTGCCAAGTCGAGGTGTATATATTCGCGGCATTCATCTCTGTGTTTTCTCGTTTGGTTTTTCTTATTTCTTGAGTAATTTGAGCGTTCGTGCTTGCCAGCTCCCTCTATCGTTAAAGCTCCGTAAAAGTCCTAATTAGAGTTTGAGTGAAATGTTGTTAAACTTTTGGATTATGACGTTCTAAGGCTTGAGGGAAGTTCGAAGCTAGTGTAAAGGTAATACTGAGACCGAGGAATCGTAGTCTCCTTCATGGAGCATTAAGCGGTCGGTCCTCATGTATATCCCCAATTTCGCGCTTAATCAATTTGGCGACTATCGGGGCTTGGTACGAGGGACTTGTCCCGTACTTTCATTCTTCTAGTTTAAGTGCTTCGGTTTTTTTCTCTATTTCTTTAGTCAGTAAATTGTATGTAAAGTCGCGAATCTTATTGTCAGCTAATAGGGCACTTCTGACGGTCGCGCCCGAGTAGCCAAACGGCGATAGAGTTTGGAGTGCAGGGTTGGCAGGCAGTCAGCAAGGCAAGGCTACTGTGTCCACCGAGCGTGTATGTTGTGTAATATCTGCTCCAAGACGAAGGCGGTCGCCCAAATAGGTTGAAAACATGCGAGGCTGCAGCGCGCGCGCAATTGTCAACCACAGGGCGCGCGCATGCTCGGTCAGCGGTCGCTCACGGGAGCGCAAGCGCGACCCGTGGTTGAAAATTGCCCGCGCGCCGCGTGCGCGTTAGCCTTGTATGCTTTCAACCTATTTGGGCGACCGCCTTCGTCATGGAGCAGATATTAGAAACAGTGTTTTTTTTGCATCCATACATAATAATGCAATGTTGTGTAAAATATTTCTGTCTGTTTTTCTACACGTTTGAGTAGATGGAAGTTTCTTAAATGACAAGAAAAACAAAATGCATCTAGTGCGGTTTTTGCAAAAAAAAAACACTATTTATCACAGCAGCTATGTATGCCAAGTTGCTATATCCATCGAAATCTTTTCTTACAACATTAGTTATCGTCATATAACTGGCACGTCTCAAGTACCAACTAATTAATGAAGAGAGAAACCATGGGAAACAAGTACACATGTGCATATCCTTCTCTGTGATTTAGCTACTAACTTCAGTTGCAACTTTTAGTCTCCAATGATTCTTATATTATTCAATCTTTTTACGCATTTATGTCGGCAGAAGACGTATATAAGCTTTCTGATATTATTTTTTTCTTTTTTTGCAAGTTCCTTGCACATTGCAGTCTTCATTTCATATCGTAAAACCTTAGCAATTTTCTTGAATCATTCCTATGCATTATACGACGCTATCAACGTAGCGCATTTTACTAGCGGAGCAGTATGTACAATACAGCTAAATTGGACTGTCGGCTATAAGTGAGGATATACTCAGTGCCCATCTATGGCTTTTGCAAAACAAAGCATGTGCAAGAAAGCTAGATAAAATTACGGCATGCTAAGAAATGGTTTGCAATGCTGTACGATCAAAGCGGCTTAACAAGATAGTTAAATAGGAAATGCGGACGAGATTTATGTCGAAAAGAGCACTTTTTAGCAGTCATTACATGGCCCTAGTTATCACCTTTTGCATCAACACTTACAGGCTAAGATCACTATATCAAAGCATCTAAAATGGAAGACATTGGAGTAGGCATTTGAGGAGATTGTTCTCGCTGAGATTTAATTATTTCATGCTGTTTTTTTTTTGAAAGTCAATGAGTTCCGTCCTCATCTGCCATGTACATTGCAATAACAGGATGTTTTGTGGCGCCTAGTCGTTCACCTGTATGTGTGCAGCTTATAAATCAGCTAGAGAAACAAATTGCTTCAATATGCAGCGTGGCTAGAAATACGCATACCCAAGTGTGAAGCAACAAACAGGATTGTTTAATAGTTAAGCAGCGAATGTATGAATCGAAAAAAGCTTTTTCCTCCAGAATACGATCAACAGTTTATTTTCTCCTGTAGTGCACAACCTTTTGTCACTTTGTCGCCAGCCTTCAATCTCATATCCCCATAGCGCAGCTCATTTGGTCCTATATAAAGTAATCTAACCCGTGAATTTATTTTGAAACAACTGAAGTTATGTGGTTTGCAAGGGAGCGGAACATGGTAAACTGCTAGAGTGGCGCGATCTGAGGTGTAACTGGAATTGTTTTCAGTAGTCTTCCAGGACATTTTTTTTTCGCTGTACGGGGTCATGTAACATGTCTATTTGGATCTTTTCTGCCTTATGGCTTCGCTTAATCTTTTAAGGTCACGTACAGATTATAACTGGCAGCTTTGATCGTTTTCACTTTTCGGTGCAGATCACCTTGGCAGTCCCAAAGAAGTCTTTTTCGTTTAGCTTGGGAAACTTGTTCAACATCTCTCGAGACCTCCAATCCTTTTCGTTTTATGTCATATTGCAAAAGGCGGCCCTTTTTAATACTCGGTAGCAAATTCATGCAAAAAACAATCCTTTACATAAGCAAAAACGAGCCTTTGCGAAAGATTCTTTTGGTCTTTTGAGAATTCCTTCTGGAAGATAAAGAAAGTAAGACAGCTATTTCTCACGATAACTGAGTAAGGTCAAATGCTGAAGTTTTTTTTTCTATAATTGACTCATCTTGCCGCAAGTCAACCGCCTCTCAAATGAAGAGAAGACGAAAATGAGAACGCTACGAACATATGAAACAACCTAGTACTAACAAGGGAATGGTCAGAAGTCGAAGTGGCCAAACCAAACAGGCTGTATATCATTCGACGCAGTATAAAACGCTGACTTCGAATCTGTCTTCCTTATCTGCTTCCCGCTTCTGTGGACGAAGCTACAAGCGGTTTCATTGTGAAAAAAATCATACATAAGAACAGCGAAATTGAGCACATCGTTGCACTTTTAGCTCGGCTTTTGGCTTCGAAAATTTTAAGTAAGCTAGCTGCATGTTTTGGCCCAGCATTGAGGCGAACGAGGCTCTGTACGGCTAAATTTTCAAATTCACGCATAATTTCTACGCTTTAATGGCTTATAACTTCGTCCAGAAAAGCGATAAGCAGATAAAGAAGACAGATTTATAGTCAGCGCTTCATGCTGCATCTAACGCTATGCAGCTTGTTTGGAATGGCCACTTCGATTTCTGAACATTCCCTTGTAAGCATTATTTTGCTTGTCCTTGAGCACATGTAGTTTTTATGAACATCAGACATTTATATATACCATTGCTGTAATTTTTCTTGGATGGAAATCAAGAAAACGAAAATTTTGATGTTCTTGTCAAAGTGATGTTATGTGCTGTTCCCATATCAGTAGTTGTATACTACAGACCAGTAAACGTACAGACGTGAATTTTCAGGTCTCTGCAGGTTTTAGTTCTCAAGAGATATTCATTTTAGTATGGGAAACCCGACTAGGCGGAGCTAAATTTGATGGTTCTGGAAAACTAAAGCCTTGAGAGCCCGAAAATTCATGTCTGTATGATCGGCTTCCAGATTCGTGTGGAGGCGGGTTGCGAACTTCTCTGATTTTGAGGAAAAGCTCAACGAGATAGAATGCTATAACGTGGAGGTTTGACAAGTTTATCCTGAAATCGGGGAAGTCCGCAAACCGCCTCCACACGAATCTGGGAGCCGATGATACTTGTACTGGTCTGTAGTATACAACTACTAATGTGAGAACAGCATAGCATCACTTTGGCAACAACACGAAAATTTTCGTTTTTTTTTAATTTCCATGCAAGGAAGGATTACAGCAACAGTATACAGGGTGTTTGAAAAGTTCGTGTCCTCAAGTACTTCCAGTTTGAATTTTGACGCGCTTTTTGTTCTGTTGTGCTCATTAGGCCTAGAAAACATTAATTCAGTGAAACCAGCTTTCCTTTTGGTTTTTTAGTTTTTTAAATTAGATTGAAACACATCAATATAGCTTTCCAAACCAATTTCCTTGAAACGCTTGTTACAAAGAAGGAAACATGATTCACAGAAAACTAAGTTTACATTCTGAAAGCTCTTTCTTTAAGGTTTCTTATGTGTGATTTTAATTTTCTTAGAAATAAGTTCGTTTTTGAAAAACCGTGCCTTGAAATAAAGAGATCGAGTTTCAGGATTTTTTCGTCAACAAAGCACAGTACCGAAATTTTTTAAATTTTATCTTTAAAACCTTCATAAGCGTGCAAAATTTTTGAAAACAAGTACAACGAAGGTCAGAGAGTTGTGGGTTGTTCAGAGTTTGCTCATTATATGTAAATGCCTGATGTGGATAGTGTATCTGTGAGTAAGTTAGGAACTTTCTAGGAATTTTTTGGAAACAATTACGTTTTTTTCTTTATTTTTCGCACGACTGGATCTTTTTTGGCCTTTGGCTTTAGACACGTGGTGGATTATTTGAGTTAGTGCGAAAGCAAGAACACATTATTGTGGAGCTTGTTTTGCTCTATCAAATGGTACCTTGAAATCAATCTAGAACCAAAAAGTCCATGGCTCATGGCGATTGAAAATTGAAAAGGACAACCTGAGCTTATGGGACAACCTGATATGTTTAGTTTTAGCTGTGCAAATGAGTATATAAACTGTCTATTCGGCTTGTGTGAAGCCTGTAGAAGTCTCTAGATTGCAAGGAATAGAACAAATCTTTTACAATTTATTTCTAGCAGCTGCCAAGTCGAAGACGTAGCGTAGCCATCGTATGCCACTGTCTGTAAGAATTCACAATGTTTCAGATTTTGAACAAAGAAAACAATGTTTCAAAGGAGTTTCGAACGTGCTGTCTTGGGATTTAAACTTATGCGACTAATCCTACAATATCTGTATCGCATGTTCAATCCAACTTTCAGGATCAGCCATAATCAGCAGATATGGTCCACTTACAATTAGTGTCTCTTCTTCTGCTTTTTGCCGTTCTTCTTCTTCTTTCCACTTTTTTTGTTCTTCTTTTTACCTATGAATGGAAAGTTATAGCAGGCACCAGTAAATCTCTTCCTTTGAGGATCTGCCCAATCATACCTTTGAATTTTTTTTGCAGTTTTTTAACCAGCTTCACCATCTTGTTCTGCACTTTTCTCAAAAATTTACCCAATTTTCGGTGTCTGTACGGGTTCAAACCGGACCAATTGTTGGGGTGGTACTTATGTCTACCAAGCTTTTCCATCTAAATTAAATATATTTACATCTGATGCAATAGCTTTGATAAGACCATGGTCGTGGAGACTTATGCTTTTATGTTTTTTAGGTCTTTATAGGTCTACACAGCATGAGGGCAAAAGGTTTGGGCTATATTCATCGTGCTCTGCTTAAAAGGAAACAACTTTCATACCAAGGCTCGTAAACCCATTGACGACGATGTGAACCACCGGTGGCCCACACCCCTTGCAAAATCATATCCTTTCCAGGTCCAGTATTTTTTCCAGTGTTCAACATTTTTTTCAGTTTTTTGCACTCTTGGAACTTGTAGACTTCGTTGTCCAAAAAAATGGCTACAGTGTTTCAAAACATTTTTACATCTCGTAAATAAGCACACTTTCCCACGCCGCAATTGTTGTGCAAAATCGCGTCGTCCCACGGCGCCGCCACGCAAAATTAGGCGTCGTCGTCAATGGATTAAGTGATTGATGTGGGCTCAAAAGAAGTTGAAAAGTATTGTTAAATGTATTCAAATATTTTATATGTCAGATTTTCTCTTCAGCACAATACAGCCTCTGCTTTGAAAAAGAGGAGGAAGATTTTAAATTGATCGTCTTGAAAGTATCATCTTTTCTATCGCATTTTCTTTAGTCCGTTCCGTATCATTTTTCGGAGATTTATAGTCATTCAAGGAAAGAAATATATGACATGAGAATCCTCTTTTACACAAAAACAATGTTACAAACTATAAAAGCATGCTAGAGCTTTCGCTTTTCAAAAGTTAGAGCGATGTTTTCAACAAAACCTTACCGGTGGTATTTTCTTTACACAAACGCATTATAGTAAACAACTATTCAATAGGAAAAAAAAATCAAAACTCACCCTTTGAGCTTGTTTGGTTTGTGGAAGCCGTACCTGCAAAATGCGAATTTATACTACTTCTAATCAAAGTATCGCTTTAACTCAGAAATCTTATGAATATGATAAGCCATTACCTTGTTTTTTCCTTCCTGATATCATCATGACAAGTTATTTAAAACTAAATATGAACCGGTGATATTTAGATTTTAGAAAGGGTATGCACTTTTGAAGGTAGAAAATCTGAACGCAATTATAATAGATGCTTTCTACGATTATTAGATTATTATTATTATTATTAATATTATTATTACGATATGCAGGGTGTCAAAACCGTATATATATACTGTGTAATTGTTAATCTCCCTTTTCATTTTCAAAACTAATGTGGTTAGCGCTTTGTAGAGCTGGCCTACATACTTACAACTACAATGTAGAAAAATTATAGCTCTTCCTTAAGGTAGAGGTAGATGCGTTTATGCACTTTCTTGCCAGCTCGGATAGCGGCCATTCAAAAAATTTCGAAGATGTGGAGGATGTCGCAAAAAAATTTATCGAAGAGATGGAGGCGAAAGTCCTTCTTCAGCAACTGCATTTCCTTAAGAAGAATTCAAGCTTACCCTTCTAACAGGTTTCTGAGCTGCCCCTGAATAACAGAGATAATTTATCTAAATTTTTCAGAAATAAACAAAACTTACAAGCGATTGCTACCAGTAGCAACAACTGAAAATAGTCGAGTTTAGAGTGATACGATGCCAAAAAAACAACATACCGTTATAAGAATGAGTAATCTCATTTTTTTTCAGGAAAACATCAGGCTTCTGGTGGTTTCTATCGATTTTATACGACAAACAAGGGATGACAACAAAAGCTGGATCAACATGCAGATTTACTATATCTGTGTATGTAATAGTCCATTGAAAGGACAAAGTGCTAAGCACACAATTTCTATGAATTAACAAGTCGATTCTTTTTCCATTATCGTTTACTAGACAATGAGACATCTTGGAACCGCACGAAGCAAGCACAATACACAACTATCCTAAACTTCTTTTCTTATTAATTTTGCATTCAACTTAACACTCTGTGGTACATCTGCTGAGACGGTGCACCCATACATGATCCAGTGAATGCATGCACCTTACCCAGATTAAACCACAAAATATTAGGTTGTCTCAAGAGTAAACTCCTTTTCCAGGGCTCAGCACGAGCGGGCTAGAAAATGCAAAAAACGAAGTCCCCCTTGACTTTCGCGAATTTTTACGATGTCTTCTTTGACGCTAGACCATAATCCCTAAAAAAAATCTCTAAAAAACGAAACGTCGACAAAAAAACGTCGCAAATTTCGTGTCTGTTCGGCAACAAAAACGAAACTCCTTTGCTTTTTGTCCCAAAAACGAATCCAGCTTGCTTCTAAACGACTCTGCCTCTAAACGACTCTGCCGAACGCCGTCCTTTTCCAGATAATTCAAGTTGTTTTTGACTCCTACTAGACTTAGGGAGATCATTCGATAGAGCCGATCAAGCTCTACAAATTTGCCACCAAGGATCCACCTAAGTCGCATTCCGCGTAAAGTTTGGAGATAGGATTATTATTATTATTACTCTTAGAAAAAATTCCTACGGGCTTCCAACTCGATCATTATACGGTAGTCATATAGGTAATACTCGAATATGCCTTCACTGGATTTTTCTGCGCATAGAAAACGAGAAAAAGAGGTAGTCAAAAAATGGTCAAACTTCGCCCTCAGCCCCTCCCACATATGTGATTGTGTACTGATAGTAATTGCTTGGTTCAAGCCAATATGTGCTTTGGTGATAAAGACAGTCATGCTATGTTCTTCTCATCTAACGCAGATATAAGATTCGATTAGAGTAATGACCTTTCGATCGGTGGCGGTCCGATTGATTTCAGGGAGAGGGGACGGGCAACGTCGAATGAAGGTATGCGACGCTAGTCGAGCAATTTGAACAATTTTTGGTGTTTTTCAAAATCTCGGCTAACACATAACACCGACATTTTGGAGAAAGAAGGCTTGGCAGCAAGCATTCCTTCAAAAATCTTATTTTTGCAATACCAGAAGGATTTTTTGCTAAAAAGTTAAGTTGGCTAATCACAAATAGAAACAAGTCATTTGCACAGCTTTACAACTTAAGTTACTCTCTCTCGCCCTTCCTTCCCCTTCCACATTCCATTGTTCTTAATTGGTCTTTTCATTCTATGCTATAAGTTGGGAAAAAGTTCTCGGACATTGCTTCTACATATAGATTTTGCTTCGATGTGAGCACCAAATAGGGCATGCGGCACACCATTAGATAAAGGAAAGTAAACTTTACAAAACCATACTAATTATAAGCAGAACCAATGAATTCTGTTGGAGGCGAAAATTTGAAGACATGGATTTTGACAGTGCTTAGATCTGCACTTTCGGTGCATGCTGTGACGCTCACAAATCCTTCATCATATAGTAGAAATGAACTCACATTCATGCAAAATTGTATTTAATTCGAGCTCAATTAGCACGGAAAATTAGGTAATTGAAAAATGGTGGCAAACTCTGCCTCTGTTGAACCTAAGCACCTCCCATCTACACAGGTACAAACCATATACATATGAGAGCACAATTACATATCTTCACGTTCATACATGCCACCCGAAAAATAGTAATTTTAGTATAAAACGAAAACTTCCTCACCAACCTAATGAACAAATCGTCACTTTATCCTTTGTGGGTGTCACAACTCAATTTTATGATCACAATTTGTCTTACGAAATGACAGCAGCCTTTAAGGAAAGTCAAGGAGTTTGTTTACCCTTCAAAGACGACATAATCTTTCTGCGATATCTTCGGTCAAAATTCTGTCAAAATTCGCATGTTTCACAAATAAGCGTAGCTTTTCTGTTAAAGTTGTTTGAACGTCCAGTTTCATACTATCAACAAACAGCTAATTCATCTTTCCGATTACGGTTTGAACATCTGTGGCCCTCATCTTACGTAGTGTTTGTCTTTCGTTTGGCTATACAAGCGAACTGGTCTATCTTGCACTATTTCGTCATGTGTTAGTTTGGCCGAAAAGTAAACTGTATTTCTAAATAAATCAAGCCATTTGTTTTCCTAATTAGTGTAACATTCGATAAGTCGAAGCAAGCTCTACAAATTGACTGACAAAGATCCGCCTGAATCGTAATTCAAGTAAAGTTTGGAGACAAAATGGAAAAAATTCTGTTGCCTGCGCTTTTTGTGAAAAAAATCTACAAGCTCCACTGGTCATTTTACAGTAAGCATATAGTAGTACTAAAGATATCAATTTCAATGGGAAATCCACGCATTCACCTACCTTTTCGACTACGAAGTAGAATGAGTTCGGAGTGTGCCCGCAGAGGGTATTGAAGACTCAGAATCTTTTATTTTACCTTTTGTTATTGAGAAAAAAAGCGAGAAAGACTTTTTGCATTTTTGGGCTATTTTCATTTCTCAATTAAAGCATGAGAAAAAATAGCCAAATATTTTTTGGTACTGCTAGCAGATTTCTTTTGTATATGACCACGTTGGAGGTCCTTAAGCATTTTCTGGGAGGTGAATGTATTTTCAAGTACGACCCAATAGTTAGGAAAACGAAAACAGCTTGACCTATTCGGAAAAGGAGTTTACTTTTGGGACAACCCAATATTTGGCACAGTCTGCGTGCATCAATTTAATGAACGATATCAATTGAAATAACAAAGCATTATACTCACGGAACAGATGGTAAGGCATGGAAAGGATAAGATTCATCAGGACGGACTGGGCAGGGTGACTAGCTGTCTAACCGCCTCGATTGCCGGAATCATGGAGTTATTAGCGGTGAGATGACAATGAAGAACAGCTCCAAAAGCATCTTACTTTGCTCATCTTTCACTGAATCATTTCAGAAAAAAAATCAACATTTTCAATCCTCTCATGCATTGTATTGATAGAAAACCATTCTTTCCAAGTTCTTTTTTTTGTGTTGGCAACGTTGCCTTTTCACGTACGGTCCGGTCCCTATTTTGTGTAATTGACGAATTTGGAATTTCTATGAATGTTTGCTAAATATTAATCTAGAGACGAACCAAAATTGCTCAATCTGGTAAATTCAGCTTCAAGAGCTGCAAAAGCTATTCAGCAAAAAACTCTTTGTACAAATGGCGACTTATGATACGTGTGCGGTTCCCTTGTATGCTGAGCTGTTTCTTCTCCTTTTCCAGGAAAAATTTACCCGGTAAAAAATGTGCACATTGTTCAATCGTTAGTAACTTTCTTGCGTAAATGTCTTTCGCCAATTCTTAGTACCAACTGCGGAGCTCTCAACTTCGATCGCTCTCATTACAAAGGATGCGTTGAAGACTTTGTGGAGGGTTTAGAACCAACAAAAATCATACTTACGCATGGAAACTACAGGCCAGGCAATAACTCTTGCCTGGACTAAGCATTTCGTTGATTTGGAATGCATTTGCACTTTCGGTAAGTTCCTTCGTAAGATATTGCAGGTATATAACTACACAGTTTTCAAAGTTTTTTCAAATATGATTACGTTATTGAAAAGCTACAAAAACTGTGGAGTCAGCATGCATTAAAACCATGCTACACTTTTTTCAATTTTTTTGTCGAACCTCCTATGCAATGGCTTTGCATGCTGACAATTCCTCCTGCAATCTTAGAGTAACAGCGATTGATAACTCGCTCTATATTATGATTCCAAATTGTAGCCAGCTCTAAAGAATCTTATCTCAAGGGAGGCCAAAAACAACCAAAACATCGGTACAAATTGACGATTCGGTGTGCAAGTTTTCGTATATAGAGACATTTGTACAAAAAACGAAAAAAAACTCCTTATTGTGCTAAACGCGAAAAGCAGTCCCCCTTCGACTTATGAGTCGCAAAATCTGTTGAGAGAAAGATGGGCAATACGTGTAGTATCAATACACGTATTGACAATAACTGGACACTAAACGTACTTGGCCTTCCAGCTATAACTTACACAATATAATCAAGTGTATTGAGTACTGTGTTTAATGGTATCTCGAAAGTCGTAAGTGTATCGAGCCGAATTGTAACGTCTCCATAGTCAGGGAAGTTTCGCTTTAGATATGTACACCTCAAAGAGACTCCACGAGAGTTTGAGCAGTCTATCAAAGACTAGTAAAATGGTTCTGCGATGTTTGTGCAATGTTTACTAAGCATTGCTGTATAAAGAATTTCCCTTTATTGGCGCTAGAAACAAATATTTGGTACTAAATTAATGTTAATCCCAACTATCCAAAAAACATTCCAAATACACCTGAGAAACATGCTTTTTCTGAATTAGAGATGTACTGAGGAACGCAATGTTTTCCTGCAAACGAAGACTTGTTATTCAGAGCGAAATAAGCTGAGATTATAAAACCACTTTCACAAGTACTGCAAAACATGAAGACAAGATTGTATCACAACAGCGCGAGTGGCAGAGGTTGGTGAGTGACCACGGAAGGTTCAATCAAGCCGATTAAACAAACCACTGTTCTGAGAACAGGACAAAACTGCAATTATCAGTTCTCCAAAATAAGTTGTAAGCCAGGCCAAAGGTATGAAAAACACATCAACGGATACAATTACTTACGCAGTTTTTATCTCCTGATATGTGTAGACCCAACTGTCACTAAGTCACTGCTTTGAACCAGCGACTTAGTAACAGTTTTTTATTGTTTTTAAGCAGCAAGCTTAAGTAGAATGGATTGACTGAAAACAATTCCATTGCATATTTCATATACTTGCAAAGCCCGGTTGTAGCGAGATACTCCAGCCAAAGTTCAAATAAATGTCAGTGATTAATGGGAGCACTACTACTTGGATTGGACTTCTGAGTACTGAATCTTAAGGACTTTCATTTCAGGGTGTATCCTTACAAGAAAACTATTAATACGTTTTTCAAGTAGGTCAGGTCGATTCGCGACTCCTTCTCGCTAAGGGAGGGAGGGGTAGCGCGTCCCGCTAACCGCCCCATCCCACTACCCTCAATCTGACCGGTAGTAGTATGTGAATAGAAATTTTTTTGTCGTTATTGCAGTAGATCTAGGACCATGAAATGAATCAGCAGAGTCGGCCTTTTAACCTTTTAGCTTAGAATTTGTTCCTTTCCAGATGGGTGCACATTGTTTAAGAAACTACAAAATTTCTGCAGTGAGCTCATATGTTTTCGCAGACTCCGACGATCGGTTATTCCTTGGAAAACTCAAAGCGGTAGGAGTATGTCAGTCGGACACACCTCTTCCTCATTTTTTGAACTTAAGTCATCCTTATATCACCGCTTGTCCGTCCGCATGTTTTCCTCTAACCCAAAGAGTCGTTGTCTTAGGCTAAGAAGAAAAATAATGGAAAGAGTACGTCTGCGCAGTTACTCTTTGATTTAACTGGCTTGGCGGTTGAAAGGCGGGGCTTCAAGACCTAACTAACGCTAGGTAATAGTCACAGAGCACGCGCGGGATAGACGCAGACTGCGAGGCGTGCGCGAGCAGCCTTAACTAGGTCATCGTATTGTCAAACAATCCAAGCCAGATCCTCTTTCTTCCACTAAATTAGCGGCAAAGCAGATTTGGCTGGATTGCAACAAACATTTGTGATGTATCAGGAAAGAGTTTTTGGCACTTTCTAAATGCAATTTGGGATTTAGTATTTTCGCACTCGAGCAACATATCTGCATTTTGTGATTCTTCAAGTTGTAGCAACAAAGATCAGTTTCGTAAAAAATCCTTGCATTGCAAAGTGCCCAATGCACCTCAAAAAGAAGAACTCTCAGGTGTTTCCACTTACAAATCCTGCAATCAACTATGGCGATCTAAGATTCCTTTCTTTTTGAGATAAAAAATTTATCCTTAGTGTAATGCGCACTAAAGCTGAGCTCTATCAAGCTTACTCTAACCACGAGTACCTTCTAGATAATTCGGTAAAACTGAACTATTTCTAGACGGGAAAATGTCATTAACAGCTTGACAACATGGAATTTTTTAGTGGGTGTTAGAGTTCACTCATTAGCAGGATTATTGATCTTGATGACCACTAGGTGTCAACTCTGATGCATCACACGAAGTTCTGCTACTCGTTCATTTGAATCAACCTCCTTACTGTTTGTAATAAGCTATCCTCGCAAGTTTTTTTATGGAGTTAAAACAACACAAAACGTACTTCCAAAGCCGTGAAGTGTCAAAGATGCAGTAAGCTGGAAGAGCTTCAAGCAGTCGCCAGAAACTTTCCAAAACCCAATGAATGACACACACTTTTTTCATATATTAGATTTTTCTGAGAGAATTTGCTTGGTTGGTTAAGACTTTGTGTGGTACTAGAAGAAGTTGAATCAACATTTATTTCATGTAGGTGATGCTTAACAAATATGTTGCAAATATGTTGTTTCCGATGTTTCAACCTGTAAGACGACCACTATTAATATAACCACTAATTAAAGAGGATTTATCATTAAAAGTGTATCAAACAAATCTCCTTTTAGGGATACTAAGCTTGTATATTATCAATTTCCACTCATTAAAAGTATTCTCAGATCTAATCATCATAGCAATGTACCCTTTGCTTCAATTAGATTGGCTGCTGGAAGGCGGAGTTTTATGACCTAGGATGCGTCTGCTCGCATCCGCGACGCAGTCTGCGCCTCCCTCGTGAACATGCTCTCTGATCATTTTCTAGCCTTAATTAGGTCGCGGAGCCCCACCTTCCAGCCGCCGATATGTCGAAGCAAAGGGCTACTGTCGGACGAAGGCGCAGAGTTAGTATTCAAAGGCGCAAACGAGGCGCGCGTGCATCATCGCCGTTTTAAACCTTGCGCCTTGTGCGCTTGCAGCCAATAAATCCGCATTTGAGCCTGGATTTTACGCCTTCGTCCGGCGTGGTCTAATTAGGGGACTTACCTCAAGCGATATGCACGTCTTGAAAACCTATTCTGTTCTCCAAATTACAGCCTAAAAGTTTCTTGATAGTGAAATGCACACCTGCAAAAATGATAAAATTTACGGGTATATCCGCTCTTCCCTTCTTCGGCTTTGTCTTCTTCTTCTTCTTGTTCCTCCTATTCTTTCCATTCTTTCCTCCTTTCCTCTTCGGTGTCGGTTGTGGTGGTGACGGTGGAGCCGGTAGGGCCGGTGGGGCCGGTGGTCCTGGTGGTCCTGGTGGCCCTGGTGGTCCTGGTGGTCCGGGTGGTCCAGGAGGCCCAGGTGGACCACGCTGTCCAGCTAGTCCTGGTGGCCCTGGCGGCCCTGGTGGTCCTGGAAGTACTGGGACGGCTGACTTTTCAGTTGATCCGGGTGACTTTGGTTCCGATGACTTTGGTGCGGGTGACTGATTTTCCTCGCTGCCGTCTTCCTAGAAACCGCGGTGTTACAATTTCTCGATTAGAACGTTTTGTGCTTTATATTAGCTATCATGGCTCTTTTGTCTGCAGCAAAAACTCCGCCACTCGGAATCTCTTCCGTTGTTTAGATTCCCTGCCTGCGTTTAATCATATACCTATTTCGTAAGATACAACCGTTTTGTGTGAAATTTTGACATACAAGTTGCAAACGTGAAATGAAACCAGGGGTGAACCCATCTCATCGGGTTTCTACTCAACATTAGCGCCCACTCAATAGAGATAAGTGCCTACTAAATCACTTTCTTTTTAACTCTCAGAATTTTCACACTCAAAGGCTACTGTCGGATGAGGCCGCGATCGCTGAACAATATAGCTTTTGTTTCGTGTCTTCACCGTTGTAAACCTTGCAAATCCAAGGCATACCTCGCATCTGACAATTTGCCAGAAGTCGGATTCAATACTCGTAAACCACCAAGACACAATACGTATAAGTTTCGTAGTTATGGTAAAATGCCCTATTTTCCGCACATTCAGAAACCCCTTACGAGTATGACCAATTAGAGTGTTGCCAAATCGCGTCGCGACCGAAATCGCGTGAGATTTGTTTTCGGCCTCACGCGGCTAATAAAACGCGTTTGTGCCATAAGTTTTATGGTGCTGGGGTAATGTGGAGCCCGTCTTTACTATTAATAACATATTAGTTCGTGCTGAATCTTTCGCACCAAATTTAAAAATTCATAACTTTTGATTTTTCCAACCGATTTGACTGCTTTTATTTTTATACAAAAGTGCAAGTAATGAGTAATCTCTTTATAATGACATCTTAGCCGCCTACTAGGTCATCTGTTGCATAGATAGTAGCGATAGAAGAAAATTAGTCAAAATTCGAATTTTTTGTGTAGGGTCATAAAAAATCTGAAACTTGCAATAAAATTCTGAGCAGTCGGTATTACAGGTTCTTTTACCAGCTCTTTCTGACTGTGCGTTTGCGCTGATTGAGCGTTTCTATGAAAAGTTATGATTTTCGATCAAGCAACACAAACAAGCAAGTTTGATTTATTTTGGCAATTTTCTCGTAAATCATAACTTTTGAAAGAGAAGTTCAATCAGCACAAGCTCTGCTCAATTAGAAAGAGCAGGTAACAAAACCTATAATACCAACCGCTCAAACTTTTACTGCAAGTTTCAGATTTTTTATGACCCTACACAGAAAATTCGGTTTTTGACTAATTTTATTCTATCGCACCTATGCAACAGATGATTATGAAAAATCAGAAGTTACGAATTTTTGAATTTGGTGCGAAAGAACTTTCGGGACCACCTAATATTTATGGCGAAGAGGACAGTACGATCGCTACGCATCTAGTAATGCAGCTACGAGAGTTGCACCAATCTGGGGGTGGAGTATGTGCTGCATGCAAAACCCGTTCGTAATTATATTAGGTTGTCCCGAAAGTTTTGTCGGTTTTTTTCATCGCTCACTAAAACTCACAGAACACCAATCCATGGAAGACTTAGGTACCACCTGATTCAGATTTTTATCCTCTTTCTTACAGCTATATTTGCTCTCTGATCTTCTTTGTCTTTGCAATGTTATCGCAATAGCTTTTTGAGCAGTGCAGCAGTAACGCCAAATCTTTCCTGAATTTCAAAATTTTTTATCTTGATGTTTTCGAGGAGCGCTGGTAACTGTTATGTAGACAAACCTTTGGCTACATTCTCTATATTTTAGATTACATGGACCACTTTTATCAAGTCTGTTATAATTATTTATTTAATGAAAACTACATCTTTTTAACTACATTTACCACGTAAAAGTACCGAAAATTCCAAAAAGCTGCTTTTTTACAGCAAATCAAACTTGGTTATGTTACGTAAATGATGTTTCATAAGAATCATGCTCAGTTCGCAGAAATTTCAATAGCTTCCATATATTTGCTGCAGCTGCGTGTTTCATGATTTTGCCAAAAATCGAGATCTTCGAAAAAATGATTTTTTGAAGCTAAAAACAGCAGATGAGGAGAAGCTGAAAATACTGTCTTGCAGTCCGAGAATTGCCCTATTTGACCCATACTTAACCCTTTTCGAAGCTTTGCAATGATTTTTCAAAAAATTAGCCTAACTTTGAGCAGATAAAATTGGCAGGTGGAGAATTTTGGCAATTATCAAAGAAAGCATATAAGATTGTGGCTCGAAAATGTATGCATAAGAAAGAGAAGGAAAGGCTGCATCGAATGCATGTTGAAGCTCATTCAGGTCTTTATTGTGTGTAGTTTTATAGTGGTTTGAAAAAACGGACAAAACTTTCGGGACAACCTAATATAAAACTCGAACTCACAGACTCCTCGTCGTCACTAAAATCGCCACCAGGTCGTTCCACAGTTTCCAACTGAAAAAAGGCATTGCATGTGACTTTTATTGCAGATGTATGTAACTATGAACTTACAGTCTCCCAACTTTCACCGCCACCCTCTTCCTCCTGAATAGAAAAGTTGCTATCAATCAAAAAACTGAGGTCTGCTCTCAGTCTCACATATTACGCTAAGTGTATGCTCTACTGTTGTGCTGACAATTGGAGGACCCGAAGTCGAAATTGACTTTCTATATGAATTTAATACCGGTTTGAAGAGCATCAAACGCTGATTCCAAAATTTCTTTGTTATTTGCCAAGCGCTTCTAGACCTGAGTTATGAACGTTTTTTGCTCAAAATATGAACGTGCAAATGGTACAAATTCGTCCAAGATTGCGCAAATGGCCCAGCCTTGGATAGCAGAGCATTGCATAGATAGAAAACCTTTCTAATATACTCCTATTCAACACTCCCTTACTTGATCGCTGGAAGGACCATAACCATTAATTTCAGGTTTGCTGTCCTTTTTCGCCGTAAAAACCACACAAGTTCAGCGTCTAGAAGCGCTTGGCAAAAAACAAAAACAGTTTCGGAATCAGCGTTTGATGCCCTTCAAAATGGTATGTATCAAATTTGTAAAGTCTATCTTGGCTTTAGGTCCTCCCCTAGTGAGTTGTTGTGTGTCTTTGTTCAATCTTACTCATTATCAGCTGATTCATCCATGTCAGACCAGAATGGAGTTACTCAAAGGAGCCCGTTACAAGATTTGATTTTTGAAAATATATAGCTCAGCATTGAGTGTTTGAATTACGCTCAGTCAGCGTGCAGTACGAAATCAATCATTGCACAGCAGGCTTCGAAATCAAATTACATAGTTGATTTCGTAGATGAACAAGCTAAGGAGAGAAAAAAGCTTGGTTTGAAACCAGGTAAGATGCTAATCGTTTTCTGAGAAGAAATCATCAGACTGCAATATCACTTCCATTATATTTTTTACTACCAGATGACATATCGTTCTGATCGTGAGTTCTTTTCTTACCTCTTTCTCCGGCACACTTGCTTTCGCTGAATAGGAAAGTTTGTCAAGTGAGATATAGCTTTTCATGAAACAAACATACTTGGAGAAGGACCAGCCTTGTTAGTCGCTATGATCAGTAATACCTAAAACTGGTTAAATTTTCATCTAGATTTTTATGAGAATGCAGCGTAAGCACACCGTTCCGAAAAGAATCAACAGCTTCAACATTTTCGCAAGATGAATGAGTGGAATTTGTGCTGTGTTGCCTTTTATTCAATTAGCATAGCCTCACGAAAAGCTGGAACAACACAGGCGAATGAGACAAATTCAAGAGTACAGTATGTTCTCAAATAAGCATGGCAACTAAGCAAATTTTTAGCCCTGTATGTGCTGTATCTTGTCCCCTTCTAACTATGCTTACATCAAAGGGCAAATCAACTGTCACAATAACATGGTCAATTTAGTCCGTTTTTCTTTAATGCCGTTTTCTTTGTCAAACAGTTGCGATCACTTTTGCATTCAAACTTGACTTGTCTCTGTGGTGGCCGTCTCATTCACACATGTTCTGCTAGATGCAAAAATTTCAAGTTGCTGATTTACCATTTGGAACAAAATTTATGTGACAGACGTGAGCAGGTCACCTCATAAGCATCCATCGCATTTTATAACAACGGAATGCTTGCATCTCTCTGTATCGTGGTCGGCCCTTCCGTTGAAAGGCTCTACCCAAAGTCGATGAGGACGAGTGGCGTAGTGGTATGAGGCGTCGCTATGATCAGATCGGACCTAGGTTCAATTTCCGCCAATGGGAAGATCAAGCGTTCTACACTCTGGGGCCGGCAATAGCAGAGTAATCTGGGAGGATGATATAATTAGCATTGACTTGATAATCGGCTAGTCCCCTCAAGTCATTGTAGGCCTGCACGCATTCGCCTGCCTCTTCGACTACGAAGTGGAATGTGTTCGGAGCATGCTCGCAGAGGGTATAGAGTCTTCGAATCTCTATCTTTTTTATACTTCACTAAAGCCTATAAATTTCGTTCGAAAAACTGCTCGCCAATCAAGGTGTCTAGAGATCAGCATCTCAAGCTCCGTCCTAATGCAACTTCCAATATTGTCGCTTTAGTAGGTATCCTGTCACCAGTGCCAAAGAGAGACTTCCATTATGTTTTGAATCCACCTCAGTAGCTTACTCGGTTGTTTATAAATTGCTCTGATTGGTATACCTTTTATACCAGCCCACTGTCAATAAACTGGCCTCGCACAGCCTGATTATGGCAAAAAATTACAATTTTTGAAAAAAATAGGCTTGAAAGCTCTCCAAAACTATAGCCTACCCGAAGTTTCCTATCACCGAGGTACCTCTTGGCTCTCAAAATCTTACCTATGAACACGCTCAGTGTAAAACAGCTACATCAGTGGAAGTGTGTCATTCTCCAGGAGAAAAGCTTAATTGCTTCTTTGACTTAAAAACTTCAGGAGCGAAGTGTAAGTTTTCGTTTGTAATTCGATCCCGTAATGCGTGTTTGAGCAGGACTGTTTTTTAGATGCTTAGCGAATTCAGCGACGAGAAAAAAATTGAATTTTTGCAGTCATTGCAAACTGATGGTCAAATTGACCGCAGTCCGCGCCCAATTTTCTGCTTTCAAACACTTTTTGCGCTATGATTGCAAAGTGGAGATAAAGTAGAAGAATTTTTCTACAAGGACACGTGATTTTCATGATGATTCTGGTCAAAGCTATGACCTTTGAAAAAATCCTTTTTTCTAGACATGAGAAGTGCTATTTGTGGACGGCTTATGCCTGCCATCTAGAGCGCGATTGGCTCGTGAGTGGAGACACCGTACCTACCGTACCTATGCGCCAATCGCGCTCTAGAGGGCAGGCATACCCGGTCCGCCCAAATAGCACTTCTCACGTCTGGAAAAGTGGGTTTTTTTAAGATCTTTTGAAACTGTAAAGCACAGTCTTGGACTCAGCTCATTCAGGGGAACCGAAAACGATGAATATCACGAAGTTGTCATTCTGCCGAGCCGCTGCGCAGTGAACATCGATGATTCCCGCAATTGTGCTTACATGCTAGGAGCTGTATAGATTGTAATTGTGGTAAAAGGACTGCCGTTCATAAAAGAATGCCTTCACTCTACTTCTTAGCTCATGAGGACATTGCAGAAGGAGTTCAACCCATGCTGCTAGCTATCAGCCATTCAGGACTAAAGTCCATTGTTTGACTTTTGTGGCAATCTGCTTTCCTGAAGGTTGTGAACTAAGTGTACAGTCAAAGTCAATTACGTACTCCTTTTCGATTGGGTACTACGCATGCGCAACGCGACGATCGTGCGCGCGGAGCTTCAATCGATGAGACTGATTTGAATGCCCGAGCCATACGCGCGCGAACATGAGGCGAAGCTCATTGCGCTTACGGAAAAGGGAGCACGGATTGGCATTAACTGTAAGGAAGTACACAGCATGTAGCTCGCTTTATTTGATTATGTTTCTGTACTTACACATCATAATCTTCTCTAACCCAAATTCCCGTTTAGAATAATACGGATGTAAATACAAGTGTGAACGTCGCATTATCGCTTTGTAGAACAACCTCTTCCTGTTTCACTGCTGTTTCGCTGATATATATTGTTATGAGCCTAATAAGCTTTCTTACGCGAATGTGGTGGTTTGGTATACACCAAGCTGGTACCACTACGTTAATAACTGTTTATTGGATAGTAGCGGAGCAGCCGCTGACTATCAACAGTGATTAATTGCAGTGGTATTAATCGAAACAACACCAGAACTGAGTATTCAGGCCCTTTTATGCCAATATTTTGGGCGTGGATAACCTGAATGCTCACTTCTGGTAAACAATAGTATCATACAGCATGAAGGATTGCCTACATGAAAGTAGGCGCCGCCAAGTAGACTATCAAGCACAGCGGAGGGGTGACCTGGCGGCTCAAGTGGTCAGTGAACAATAAGGTTTGTCAACGACAAGCTAACAGATATGCTAAATATAACATACACGGTAGATCTACAATGCTAAAGGTTGTAGATTATTTGGATAATCTACGACAGTGGGGCGCGCGACGGAAGGCGCGTAAGCAAGAAAATATAAATCACAAAAGTTACACGTAGGTTACAAAAGTTCATCACAACATTAGCTAAGTCACGTATATCACATGATTTCTGTAACGGGTTCGTTGTCTTCGTCTGGGATTCGTAAGGTGGTCGGCCATCATGTCGTGGTCGGCCTTCGGGTCCAGGCGCGACGCTGAAGCGAGACATCTCGGTTGAGCATCAGTAATCATCTTCACGAATTGTCCTTGAGCCCTTGGTTTCCGGCGTTTGCGATCGAATTGTTGTCCACGAGATGCGCTGTTACGTTGGCAGCTTTCGTGTTTCGTAGATGACTTCTCAGGTTGTGCGAACATATTCATCGGATACGGACGACTGAGCTTCTTCGCTCGGCGTTTGGAAGTTTTTCGCTCAGCTTGTTCGATGCTTCTAGCTGGCTTCTGCTTCATTGAGTTTCCTTTACTCACTGGGTGATTGTAGGAGACCATGGTGATTGCGGTGTTCTGCGAATGCTCCTCCATCTTGATTCCATATATCGGACTGCTTCCGGAGATTGCATGACCGAAAACAGTAGGGGTGAGAATAAGTCCTGACGGAAGAATTGTACATGGTCGATCCCTCAAGATGAATTGATCGATCAGATCTTGACCAATGAGAATGTCCGGTGTGAACCGTCGCGTCTTTAGGTCCGGTTGTGCTACTCGAATCTTTCTTTTTCGAATCAACCTTCTATCCCCTGCGCTTAGCCAAGCTGTACTCATCGCGGAAGTGAGTGTTGACTTTGTGTGTATCTTCACGGCTTTGATAGCGACTCCAGCAGACGTTGTTCTCAGTGTAAGCGGGACTTCACTGGATGTGAAATGTGCGGTAGATCCTCCGAAGCCGCCAATCTTGAACGTGGTGTTTTGCAGCACTGGTAAGCCAAGAGCTTGGGTCTTCTTTGCATTGATGAAGCTCTTTTGTGCACCTCCATCAAAGAAAACAGTTACGGGCTTATAGCTGGTCGATGTGTAGTCGTATGCGAGTGCAGTCGCCGTCATCAGTACGTGCTGCATTCCTCTTTCTCGCTTCGTGCTCTTGTTGTGGAGAATTTCAGAATTTTGCGCAAATTCAGGGTTTCTCGGGAAATCTTGATCGCGAGCAGATCGTTGCTGCGATCGCCTGGTTGGGGTGCCTCTAGATGCCGAATAGCTACCCATGCAGTGTGATGGTTTTCGTGGCACTTGTAGCAGAACTGTGAGCTCGTGCAATCACTAATCCTGTGATCGGTTTGAAGACATCTGAAGCACAGCCTTTGTTTCCTGGCTTCATCACGTCGCTCTGCTGCTGTTTGGAATGTTGTGCATCTCGTCGCATCATGTTGGTAACTTCCGCAGATGCATTGAGCAATCGAATCTCTCGAAGATCTATTTCCTTGACCGTAGTTCGAATTGTATGCGATTGAATCTTCTTCATAGTTCAGCCTTCCATCAACTTCTTGATCGGAATTAGAGCGTGCCATAATTTTGCAGTCCTCGAATGCTTGGAATGTGTCCATTGAAAGGGCGATTGTTTCCTTGAGAGCTACCGCACTTTCCAGGATCTCTAGTATTTCCTCGGTAGAAAACGGTTTGTCTTCGTTTTGCTCTTTGCTGAACACCTTTTCGCTCAGTGATGTTGGAAATTTTGAGAGTATCAATCGTCTCCACATTCGCCCGTTGTCCAAGGTGACTCCCGCACACTCAATGTGAGTGAGCTTTTCAGTCACATCGGTTAACATTTTTCGGCAGCTACTCGCGTCTTCCTTTGCTCGCGGAAGTTTTTCGAGCTCTGTGATGAGAAGATCAGCTGTGCATCCGGACTTGTTGTATCTCTTGTCGAGGAGTTTCACAGCTTTGTCGTAATTTTTCCCTATCACAGGAATATTGCCAAGCATAGAAGCAGCAGATCCTTTTAGTGCTTGCCTCAAAAATAGGAACTTATCAGTGTCGGTAAGCTGTGTGTTGCTGTGGATAAGCGAATTGAAAATCGTCCAAAACGTCGGGTAGTCTTTGTAGCTTCCACTAAACGTTGGAACTTCAAGCACTGGTAATCGGACCCTGTTTTCAGTGTGTTGTGTTGTGGATAGACAACTAGCCGTGTCCGTGTCCGGTACTGGTGATCGCATCGAGGACGATGCTAATGAGTGGATTACACTTGACTGTTTTTCTAATTCCCTCGTTCGATATTTCAACCTGTTGGTCCAGTTGATACCTTCAAGCTGTAGTCCGTTTGCTTCTGTGCTTAGGAAGGCAGCCAAATCGTTCATCAATCTATCTTTGTCTGACTGATCCTTTTTTGCGCCAAGAAAATTCATGGCAGTTTGCACTTGCGCCTCCAGGTTTTCCAGTAAACCTGTTAGGGTAATTTGCAGTTCATCAATCTCTGCTATTTTGTCCGCTATAAAGGCGTTGCATTCGGTTGCGGTGTTGGGAAACTCAAAAGCTTTATCAATATTGCGGACCTTGTCTTCAAGACCGCTGATTGATGAGCAAGCCATAGAAATGCGAGCTTTATATAGAGTTAGCTCAGCCATCGTCTGCCTTGTGCGCATGGACTGAAATCCTTTGCGCTCTCGTCGTCTGCGTGCTTTGGCACTGCAGGTGTTTGCTTTGGTAGAGGTGTTCTGGCTGGGTACTGAGTACGCGCAGCTGTTAAGAACTGTGGAGGTTGGCTGGGCCTGAACCTCTGTGGGATAATTTCTTGCTGAGTGCAAGAAAATTTAGTCAATGGTGAGCTAGCAGTGGAGCGCTTCGCTTTTTCTAGTTGGTTAGCAAACGTGCCGTTGGCTTGAACGCTGTGCTGACTGGTAGGTTTGGACCTTGCCCAGTATAGGATTGAGAAATCCTTGAAATTCAACAGTTCTTGAATGAACTATGAGACTTCTGACCGCAAAAACTGTTCCGCTCTCCGGTTCCTTACGAAAAGGACCGCAAGAGAGTTTCACTAGAATTTGGGTGTTTTCACAAAAAAAATTTCTTCCCACTTCCTGGTTCCTTACGAAAAGGACGCGCTAGGAAAGTTTTCAGAAAATTCTGTGGTCAGCTACTGTTGATTGACGCCTTTACGGCCCTCTGGTCTCTTACGAAAAGAGCGCGCAAAGAGGGTTTTCAATTTGTCAAGTAGCTAAAGTACCGACTGTTTTCTTTACAACCCACTGGTCTCTTACGAAAAGGGCGCGCAAGTGGGGTTCAATATACAGTGGTTAATACCGGCTGTTTTCTTTACTACCCACTGGTCTCTTACGAGAAGAGCGCGCAAGTGGGGTTCAATATACAGTGGTATATGATTCGCTGACTAATGCCTTTACTAGCCTCTGGTCTCTGACGAACAGAGCGCGCAAGAGGTTTTCAATGATTAGTAGCTAATTACCGGCTGTTTTCTTTACTACCCACTGGTCTCTTACGAAAAGAGCGCGCAAATGGGGTTCAATATTCAGTAGTATATGATCACCAAATAACGTCTTTACTAGCCTCTGGTCTCTTACGAAAAGAGCGCGCAAGAGGTTTTCAATAAATCAATGGTATGTGATCCTGCCACGCGGGACTTTACCAGCTTCCTGGGTAGCAAACGCCAGAAAGTGATCCGTAGGCCGAATGCACCAATTTGGTATACACCAAGCTGGTACCACTAGGTTAATAACTGTTTATTGGATAGTAGCGGAGCAGCCGCTGACTATCAACAGTGAATAATTGCGGAACAGCCGCTGACGATAGTGGTATTAATCGAAACAACACCAGAACTGAGTATTCAGGCCCTTTTATGCCACTATTTTGGGCGTGGATAACCTGAATGCTCACTTCTGGTAAACAATAGTATCATACAGCATGAAGGATTGCCTACATGAAAGTAGGCGCCGCCAAGTAGACTATCAAGCACAGCGGAGGGGTGACCTGGCGGCTTAAGTGGTCAGTGAACAATAAGGTTTGTCAACGACAAGCTAACAGATATGCTAAATATAACATACACGGTGAATCTACAATGCTAAAGGTTGTAGATTATTTGGATAATCTACGACAGGTGGAATTAGAAAAAAAATCAACTTGTATTGCTGCGAAAGTAACCCAAAGAAAACACTATCGGCACAAATAAAATTTTAAAAATTTAAAGATTTTATTTTGCACAATACATACGCAGACATAATTTGGTATTCTTCTTCAGCAGTGAGACAAAACGAAAGTGGAGCGACCAAATCGCTTGGAGTATCATCAGTTAGATCATAACAAGCATCTATTGGACCTAACTACAAGAAAACTCGAAAATTGTAGGAAATTTCAAAACTTAGTATATTTGGTGCCAAAATATACCAAAATTACTTGCTCACATGAGTTTAAATGTAGTAGATCAACTGAGCTGCAAAAATTCCTCTCCCTATCGCACTGCTCAAGCACGCATAGCTCACTAACAAGCACATATTTTTTATAATTTGTCTTATCCAGCCTGGTTAACAAATCAATTACAAAAGTCAATTGAAAATTTTTTTGACAGTAATTAGGCCTTTCACTGTGTTGATTTTCATCTATACATCAGGATGCTTTGATTAATTATTGCAATCGACGTTTCGGTCGATTGCATAGTGGTTCTGAAATAAATAAAGTACCACGTTGGATATTTTCACTTTATGCCTTTGAGGTTAGCGTCAAGTATCTGTAATAGAGAGGAGGGTAAATTTTGGAAAAGGAGATTCACAGGGACATGCATTCAACCTAGCATATCTCACAGAAGAAAGAGTTTTGAACACAATTGTCAACTACGCCCTTTCAGACATACATGTTCAGCATACTGAACAAAAACATCATGAGTCTTCGTATCTTCCTCTTTCTTACCAAAGGAATGCAATCTTGGTATAAACTGATGAGAAATGGCAGATGTAAATCAAGCATCTTCTGATGATCGTCGACGACGAAGAGCAGTTTTTAAAGATGTAATTTCCTACTTGGAAAAATTTGAAACTTGCTCGATGTTAAACTGCATGGATGCTCACAAGTATAATAGCAGAAATTAGATACATTTAGAACATAGTATATACGAGGCACGACCTATGAATAAATTCTTATGTTGGCTTTCAAATTTTCGGAGAGCTCGAAACTCGAAAACGTCGAATAGTAGGTTTCACCGCAGCTTTACTGGAAAAAATTTTTTTAGAATTACGTCAGGTTTTTCATGGCCATCAAATTTTCCAAAACTTATGTGAACATTTTTCAAAATAATCTAGTCAGCCCTTCTTCCTCACTGAGGAGTTCCAAAGAGAACTAGTAAACATTCTTCACCTCCGTTTAAGGCTAGGAACGAAACGGAGTCTTGATTTTGATTTTAATTTTCTAATTATTACATCTCAAAATCCTTGTCCATAAGTTTGAGTTAGTTTAATCCATGAATTACATGAACAATTTATACCATCTTAAGGTTTTTGCGAATCTGTGAGCAATCCATTTTCTACTATCTGTGAAACATATAGTACACTATTAAGTGCTGACTGCTTATCTGGGCAGCCCTCATAGGCCATTTTCAGGAAGTGGTTCTGTTGAAACACGAGTTTGGGTAGTGCCAAAATTGAAGGATTCTTTGTTGTAGAAGCCGATGAGGTGCTGTATTAATGTATCCCTCAAACATAGAGGAACTCCCACATGTTGCTTTGCAGTAGAATATCATGAATGCAACCTTTTTGAGATTCTGAAAAGTACAAGTTTCCAAGGCGATTACGTAAGCGATTGATTTGAGTCGTTTCGGTTAATTCATAAATTCGTAATAGATATGAGTCAACTTCTGAGTTTATGTACTCAACTCTAAAAGACTCTTGAATCATTGCAAGTCAAACAGCTGGTATCAAATTGATTGCTTCTGTATGGCTAAAAATTTAGTCCATGTTCAAAAATCTTTATCTCATTACTAACTTCAAAATCGGCATCAACCCGTGAATGTTTGACATAAAATTAACAAAACGTATTTGTCTTTTCTCACATTATGTCAGCTTCTACTTTTTCTTTTTTCCAAAATATTTTCCTCCAAAACCAGCAAATGTTATTATGAAAGAAACTTTATTTACATTAAAGCTCAAACGAACAAATAACGAATACAAAAGTTTTGCCAATGCGATTTTGAATTAAATCAGCTGTCTGCTCTTCTCGAAAGCATAGCAGTTTACTTACACTTTGGCATCATATAGGTATGGCTGGTAGATGGCTCTCTTGCAAAGTTCATGTTGTCTGTAATCCGTAACAAAGCTTTAAAGCTCTTTAACAATCCTAACTCTTTCTCGTTAAATGAGAATCTGCAATAGTTTTTCTTGCCTTATGCAGAAAATTTGGATCAAGTTCTCTTTGCTTGATGTTGAATTCCTATCTAGAAATACTTTGAGACAGGAATTTTCTAGTCAGTTACAATTTTCTATGCTACTGATGATGAGAAAGTCTTATCTAATGCATGAAAGCTCATTGATTGTGCTGTAATGAATGTAGCTTTTAGAAAGAGGATAATGCTGTATTGTATGTTTCCAAACTCCTAGAAATCTCTGTTCACGATATAGATATGTGGCGTTCATTTGAATAAAGCGACAATATGGTAGACAAGATTTTCCTACTGACGATTTGTGAGATCTAACTTGCTACAGTTGTGAAGCCTAATACCCAACAAGTGGTCGACAGACACAAAACGGTCCTTGGCCAATTATTATCTTTGAATTTGGGCCCTCGAGCTTTCTAAGCTCGAGCAGAGATAGATGATATTTGCTTGAATTGGCGTGCTTTTTTATTTGTTCCAGGTGTGTTATTCTAAACTTATTGAAAATTGAGTCAACATTATATCATATCAACCCTGGACGTCTTTGTTTCTGCAACTGTATCACAGAGTAGCAATAGATTGTAACGAATGTGTCTCACTTTTCAAATGTAATTTTTTGTTACGTTTGCTTGTCACTTGCTTCAGCAGACGGGAAAATCATGTACATTGTGTAAACACAGCGTTTTTCTACTATGTAAGCCAAACTACAGAAGTGAAAGCGGAAAAAAGGACTTCTTGAACTTTGCTGAAGCTCAAAACGCTTGCCCTAACATTGAAAGAGTCAATAATCTGGCTTGGCTATACCTCACGCGATTTGAGGCCACGCGATTTGGCAATTTGCCAGATTTCTATTCAACACTAACAGACCGCAAATGGTCTGTACAATTTTCGTAGATCGATGAAATGCTCTATCCTCTGCACATAAAACTGAAATTGCGTGGGATACGGCCAAGAATTAGCTGTGTTATTTTTCTCGTTCAAAAAAAATTTTTACTTCAGCCTATCATTGCTTGATTTAACTCCGATCTATCTCGGCTTCTCGTTTGTTTCAAAATTTATGCGGTTTATGCAGAAGAAAAATTTTTTGCCATGTATTATTGCTGGAGCTTAAGCATCTCCGAACATGACGGCCATTCCATCCAGTTTATGACCTATAGACTGTGCAACCGTAAAGGATTATAGCTCTACAAGTGATTTGAACTATTTACCCCTAGTACATTACAGCTGAAGAGGTCAGCACTTAACGATTGCTGTAAATCTGAACAAACAAAAGTACAAGCAGAAGCAATCGTAATTTGTCGACAATTGAAAAAGCGCTGACATAAATAGTCTATTTCATATGATTGGATTGTTTAGCCGGTCTGCAGATGTTAACATATTCATATATAACACTGGAAATACACAGCTGACTGGATATATAACATATGTTCTATATCCAGATGGATATATAACATATGTTCTATATCCAGACAGCTTCCCATAGTGACTACTTAAAGGCATGAAAATGCTTTCAAGAACGTCAATCTCTTTCGAATAAAAGATGATGTTCCCAGTTCTTGCGACGGTAACTTGTTCATCAAGCGGCTCAACATGCAAAACATATGAGGTTGCGAAGCTTCAACCGCTTACATGCGGGTTTTAATGTATCTTCAAAAACGCGTAAATGATCAGTAAAATCAAAGCAAGTTCAGGTTATAAATGATACAGCTTTGAACCCTCGCTAAATTTTTCCAAATAGTCTCTGAAAACCTGTCATAAACACCCAGCCGCGTAGGTCAAACTTTGCAAATGAAAATCGAACATCGATATCGGTTGATAGCGAAAAGTAGCCTACAACACCCGCCCGCCCCGAAGTGCATAGGCGATTCATCGCACGCAGAGAATCGGACATATCGGCGTCTCTCTGACCAAACATCTTTCGTTTCTCTTACCATCTGCTGCCTCTCCCATACACGAGCTATCTTGGCTGGACGCAACCGCGTTCAGTCTTTGCGTGTTATTAATCGTGATTGCGAATCGTGTATATGTGTGCAATGTTTGTTACGAATCGGTTTATAACTTAAAAATTTTTATTCGGAACGTACATACATACAAACAAACAGACATTCGCTATATATGTAAGATGTTACCGAGCTGAGCAAAGCTTGACTAGCAAGTTTCTAATCAATCTGTGATATGTTCTTCCTGTCTCTACGAATGCTTTCTTTTGCAAAATGTGGCAGTATTGACATCCGGACCATGAATTCATCCACATCCTTGTAGCAGCTGCAATCGAAGGGCGTCCTGCTCCACCGGCAAAGTTTGAAGCTTAACAGAGTTTCGCCAGAATTTGGTTGTCGAGATTTTTGCTATCATGAGCGTTTCCGACTCTGCCTAACCCTACACGGGCTCAAAATCGCAAAAGATTCTCGAAAACCTCGAGATTTTCAAAAGCCCCGAGAAAAACGCGGACCAGTAGTGCCTTCTCACTCAAGCTTTCGACACTTTGACAGCAATCTCATGGAGGTGGACATCAAGTGGAGGGGCTTAAACGCGTAAGGGGGGGGGCTGAAGAATTTGGCCATGCGGACTACTTTGAGCTGTCACAGCGGGTTTTTCAGCGTAAAGGAGATCAGATCCAGCCGAACTGCTACAGTGGCCTATATGGGGCCCTATATAGTGGAATATGTGGAGATGCGCCGCCTCATTTGATGAGACAGTGCCTTCTAAAGTAGGATTTTGCACCTTAAAATACAGAATTAAATCGCTTCAACCTATTTGTGTGGTGCATATTTCAGGTACTACTACCAGTGGAAAGCATTCAAGCTGAAAATACGCATGCAAATGATATTATCAAAATTCCACAGGCAACTCTTTAGCCATGCCAGAAAACCAGTAGAGGACGCAAACGATGGAGAAAAACTTTCTCAACGCTTTGTGGAAAGACCTGCAGGGGACATTCATCCCGAGTCCAAAATTATTGAAGCGTAAAAGAAACAGCTCACAGCGTTCGTGTTGAGCCACTTGAATAGTTTTTAGAATGATCCTAGGTTGATCAGATTTTCAAGCACACAGCAGTGCTCTCAATCACTCTTGACAATCTCTGTTGCCCAAAGTCATTCTGCAACTTTGATTAATGATTCCATGATTTTTTGCGGGAGGATAACGATAGTCAATTCTTGATTGGTAACGTGTTGCCGCTTAATTTGACATAGAAAAAGTGGTTTGACGTCTAATCTATGTTATTAGGGCAATCGCACACTGTTTGCATATGGCATTCCATATGGAGGTAATTACTACAATGTTTGCCCTGAAAATCTCTCGATCGGATGTAGGCCGACAAATTTCATGTAGAGCGGAGCATCCGTCTTGTAGGAGAAACTTGCGAGCTCACAGCTTGGATAGATCAAAGAAAATGAGGAGATGCAAACATGGATTTTCGGCCCAATATGATTCAACCTTTCAACTGGCTTGACGGCTGGAGGGCGGGGCTTTGTGACCTAGTTAAGGCCGCTCGCGCTCGCGACGCAGTCTGCGTCTTTGTCGTGCGTATCTCTGATCACTATCTAGCCCTGACTGGTCATAAGCCCGCCTTTCAACCGCCAAGCCAGTTGAATCAAAGGGTAATTTCTTTGCGATACGGCGAAAACCGTTGCAAAGCGGGTACCAGCCGATCCAATTAGGACTAAACGGATTATAACAAAATGTAGGTACCACAACCGCAACGACTGTTTGCTCCCAGTGAGGCGTTTGTACAGAAGCGCTGGATTTTGGAGCATTAAAAGAGAGCGCAAGCGCCAAAGACACGCTGAAATGCGGTACGTTTTCATGGGAAGAACGCGGAACAAAGACCACAACTGTTTTGCTAACTTTAAGGTTGCTTCTACTACAGCGCCAGAATCGTTGTCGCCTGACTATTCGGCGTTGCTGCACTAGTTCATGATCGTAAGTAGCGCAGAAACTACATCAACCTACCGAAGTTATGCATATACTTTTTCAAAATCAGTAATTGTTACAAACATCTGCCAATTTGCCAAATGGCGTGAGGCACATTTTGAGGGTATTTTGAAAAGTACGAATAGCGTCTAACGCTTTACTCCTTTCTGAACTTGACAGTTAGCCGCGCATAAGCTACAACGATAGCGCTCATAGCTTTAAGAAAACATGCAAGTCTCCTTTCTTTTTCACGACCAAAATATTGTTGCGGAAAGTGCTGGAAACGAGAAAGTAATGGAGCACGTGTGATGGAACTTCTCTGCCCGTACAGAGAAGGAGTAGTACTGACCTTGATTCTTTCGCAGCCTACAAGCAATAGTCAATTATAAGTTTCTGCACGAATCATGATTTGCTCTAGTGATGGCGCAAAACCCTGACGGCTAGTCACAAATCTTCTACTGCATTTGGGATCAAGTGCAGCTCATTAGAATCACTGGAATTACATGACATCTCGGCCGAAGTGAAGATGGACCACACCCCGGAGCAGCAACATCGAAGAATCATCCACTAAAGCCAGTAATAACAAAAGGAAAGAACATAAAACAGAAAAACAAGCCGTCTTGAAGAGATCTGGGAAAAAGCAAAGGCAAGAAAGTAAAAGGGTCGAGCAAGAAAAGAGTGCCAAAGAAAACTAAAAAGCATAATAGAAGCCGCTCAAAAAAGAGGGAGAGCGAGGACCATCTTTTCGGCGATTACCTTCTTTGGTTAGTATTAAAAATTACAGTGCGGAAGGCAGAGAAGGTTGAAAAGAAGTACTAAAACTCATTACAAGCTGCACACCTCGTATTTTTTCATGCTTGTCTTCAGAAGTGGGTGGAGGCTGAATACGCTTACACAGATTCTGATAAGTACTATGATTTACTATTGCAGATTACAAGAGCCTATGCTTTGGCTGGAGCATTCATACAAAATAAACTGTTGACGTGCCTCTATAGTATTTTTTTGCAACAGTCATACGCACAATTGATAACTAAAGTGGCTGAAGAGATATATAGTGATACACCTAACAGATGTTTCGCACACTATGATATTGTTGACTATTAACACGTTGACGACGAGCTGTTTTCTTGACGTCTGTCCCTGTGGAAGATGTTGCCGGGCATTTTCACAGCCGGCTGCATGTATGTATGTATGCACCTATGCGTGAGGTACAAAAATGCAAGTGGGCGGGGTAGCTCCGCCCATTTTTGGCAAGCCCCGCCCGCTTTTCAAAAATGCTGGAAATTGCTCAGAATCGATGAATTCGTGCAGATTCCGGCATTTTTAAAAATTGGGCGGAGCTTGCCACCCAGAGGGAGGGGCCTGCATAATGGGGAGCGGGGTCAAAATCAAGATTATTTGAGGTTCTCCAGTCATCTACGAGCTTTTCTATGCGATTTGAGAACGAAAAAAGTTTTTTGTGAAAAGCAACGGGGTGGGCGGAGTTTGCCAAAAGAGGGGCGGGGCCAACATGAAAAACTTCTGAGCCTAAATTGATTATGTGAACACAAACTGGGACCATTGTGCACATTAGAACTGGAATTTAGGGTGTCGCGCACCATTGCGCGATATCGTCCACAGGGACAGACTGCCTGTCACGCACCATTGCGCGAACACTGTCGTCAACGTGTTAAAATGTCTATTTTACTAGTGAACCAGTAATCAAAGGTGCTAGATTGCATCCGTGCTTCGGGACCGCCACGCGGTTTACCGCTATTTGCAGACTTTTGAATTGTGCATATGTTTCTTTATATATTAGATCGCCATTCTTTCAACAGAAATACCTTATTGAACGCTTCCACTACTCAAGCAACACAGGATTATAAAAGACAAAATCGTAGGAGTAGGAGCACTTATTAGGTAGACTGTTACGAATGTATCAGAATAAATTTTCTATTGAAATCAGTCATATTAGTGCATGAGATGGAACTTGCTCGAAAAACGCAGTTGTACCTCATTCTGTTTAGTTGTTAGAATCAAGTCGAGCGTGGGATGTGGCAAGTTACCCGGGGATCATGTTGAGAGGTCAGGGAGGAGGAGATCGTTATCGAGGTGATACTGATCTTCTCCTATAATATAAACCCGATCCCAAAAAACGAGACGGCGAGGTTGGTCCGCCCACATGTATGCTTCAACGTTTGTTTTGAATAGACGCCAGTTGCCGAACGCGGCCTTATTGTGTAGAGACACGACAGTGCAACCATGAGGTCAGTAGGGCGCAGAAGTCCTAGCGCGAACGAGAGAGACCACGACACGCAGGGTACTCTGCTGCTGCAATAGATATGTTGAAATACGCAAATGCGTGTCAAGTGTGTTGAAATATGTGAGAGGCGACTCAAAGTTAGTTATAGATAGGATCATATACCATTTATAGGTCCGCTCACATCCCATCCCGTATTACATCATTATTAGTATTCTTTTATTATTATTCGTATTCTCGTATTCATTATGCTCTCGTTCGTCTTCCTCTTCCCATTCATGTCAGTTGAGTTATTTTTGGAACTATTTTCCACTTTTCGGTCAAATTTTGAGAAAGTCTGTGAAAATCTCTCTTTTGGGAGCTTTTGCTTTGGGTGGATTCGATTTTTCTCGCCAAAATGTAAGCATGAGTGCGAGAGTGACATTACGAAAGGAAGTTGTACAACGGTGAGGGGGGCAAAACAATATTTTAGAGCTATATGATTTACTTTCTGCCCAAATTTTGAGAGAATCCCCGAAAATCTCGCTTTTGGGAGCTTTTGCTCTGGGTGGATTCGATTTTTCTCGCCAAAATGTAAGCGTGAGTGCGAGAGTGACATTGCGAAAGGAAGTTGTACAACGGTGAGGGGCGCAAAACGATTTTTAGAGCAATATGATCTATTTTCCGCCCAAATTTTGAGAAAATCCCCGAAAATCTCGCTTTTGGGAGCTTTTGCTCTGGGTGGATTCGATTTTTCTCTCTAAAATGTGAGCGTGAGTGCGAGAGTGACCTTGCTAAGGGAAGTTGTACAACGGCGATTGGGGCAAAACAATATTTTAGAGCGATATGATCACCTTTCCGCCCAAATTCTGAGGAAATCTCCGTAAATGCTACTTTTGCGCGGCTGTGGCAATACACATACTGATAGTTGGGAAATTCACTTGAGAAAATTATAGGTTTGATACAGCATTTATCTACGGGTCTGCCACAACCCGCTTGCTAGCGACCCGTAGGGTCGCTAGTCTTATTTATAAAGCTGAATGTCTGCCTGTCTGTCTGTATGTCTGTCTGTACGTATGTGCGGAATAGAAATTTTTATTTCTGAACCGATTTGGACCAAACTTGGCGCACATATACTTCGGGGCAGGGAGCGTGTCATAGGCTACTTTTCGTTATCGATCGATATCGATCTTATCGATTTTTTGCAAAAATTTGAGCTACAGGGCTGGGAGTTGGCACAGGGGGGTAATCGAGCATGCTGATTACAAATATATTATTGACAGGCCCGGGCGGAGCCGGGCTTGCCAACTAGTATGGCGATAAGATATTTGATAACCATAAGATGGATATGCATTAGATAGCCACATTATGCAAAAATTAGCACGTTGATGTTCTGCCGTCGTATAAGTACAACAAGCACAATAGAGAGCCCTAAAAAGGTGAAAGCATTATTTTTGTAATTAGCATGTCACATAACCCCCGCGGACCAAGTTTCGGCGAATTCTCAGGCTTTCAAATATTAGGCCGCCCAAGTAAGAGGCCATCTCCGAGCATGTTAAAGGCACCGTCCACCCTAAGTTGAGGGTGTTGAGCTTTTGGCAGCATATAATAGGAGGGCCCTCTATCAACCCAATGCCCAAGTCGCGGCGCAAAATGCCGCTTCGGAAGCGAGAAAATTGCTTCGGAATAGCGAAGATGACGAGGACCCCCATCCACGCCCGCCCTCCCCCATCCTTGACCGCCTATTTGTGCGCGCCCATCCAATCATCGTTCTGGAAAGCCGGCCTGTGGGTTCTCCGGAACGGGGAATGTCGGGGTTTTTCGAGCATTCTTGACTTCATATTCGGAATCAGGGACATGAGAAAGCCCTGAAACGACAAAAACGTGGAATTCGAAAATCTGGGTGGACGGTGTTTTTAACACATTCACGACAATACGACCCACCGGTGGGTCGTACGTGTTCTGCCGTTTCGGACAATGCGACCCACTGGTGGGTCGTAAGATTCCTGAAGCTCTAGATTTGCTAGTATGCGATGAAATTCTACGGGGTTTTGGCACATGATTGGGGATACCTTGGCGAAGCTCCATCCAGTGTAGTCCGGGTTCGAGATAATGTGTTGTAATGTTACGGTAGATATACCGTAGACAGAGGTAATTCAAGGCTTTAGCTCAAATTTTTTGCAGAGTGGTGTTGTTTTTGCAAATTCAACTTTATGCAAGAGAAATACAAGGAGGGTACGAGACTGATATCAGCCTAACAAAAATTATCGATTTTATTGATTTTTCGCATCTTCCATCCCGGGAAGCTCACACCTTACATATATAGGTTTTTTTTAGCATGCTGATTACGAAAATGATAGTCTCAAGTTCTAATTACCGCCTTTTTACAACAATTTCTTAATTCTTGCGGAAATCTACCGTACTACTACCGTAGTCCCATTGTGGGAAAGTAGTGAACAAAGTGGACACTATAATCGTGATCAGCACGTGAAATAACCGCAAAACACAATTTTCGATGAAAATCCATGATGTTGGGTTTGTACAGGATGACTACCGTAACCTTACCGTATACCGCCAAAAATTGAAATAAACCATATTTTGGTAATCAGCGCCTTCGATAACCCTTGTGAGAAATTCTCGGAGACATATTTTGAATTTCTTCCAAAAAGACTACCATTTCGGACAATACGACCCACGGGTAGGTCGTAACTTTGACAAAGCAAAAAAGGCTCTGGTCCGAAACGGCAGTAATCGAAAAATCGGCCCTGTCGTGAATGTGTTAACTTTGTTTCAAAAGTGAGTTAACTATTTTTGCACTCAATACAAAGAGTTTTCACTTCTTAGCTAACATTAGAAATCCCACTCTAGATAACCTCCAAACTATGGAATTAAGAGCAAGCCAGAATCTCGTTTGTCCCATTTTTCGCTTAAAGTGCACAGACTAGAGAAGAACAATTACGCTCAGATCACCTTTTTGAAATTTACAGGATTTAGACTCGGATATATTTATTCTTGCCGCCTTTCCTCGCGATTCACCTAGTAGCGCAAACTTAGCGTGTTACCGTAACCCCATATTTCCGCAATATTTTTTATTCGCATGGGTATGGAAAAACGATTATATCTTTTCCTAGGAGGAAAGATTTTGAATGAATTTTCTGCTATAGAGAAAAAGGTCATCAGAAGCAAACCATATAATAAAGACAGACTTTTAATGCTTTGAAGTCAAGCCAATGGGGTACGGCACAATCTTCAAAATGTGGCAGCCATAGCTTTTTACCACATTAACTTACCTCTGAAGAGAATTTTAGCAAACAAATTTATGCGGTTTGATAGCCAAAATCTCGTAGTTTTGTCAATTTTATTAGAGCCGAATTCGTCTCCTTTCATTTGCGCAATAGTTGCTGGAAGCACAACCACTGTAAGAGTTTGTTAGTTATTTAGAGCAGGATCCATAACATGGGCAAATAGAGAGTACTGCTTTGCACTGTGTACAAAAAGAGGTAGCCAGTTGCACTTTTAAAACATAGTTGATCGAGTTTAGAAATGGCCACTTTTTAGTGGCCTTATACTGGCTTTTTTCAGAATTCGCTAAAACTTGGCCCATACGGGTTGACATGATAATTGTGAATATACTACAAATTATGCCTTTTAGAGCCTTTCCGTCATGCCTATAGTAGGCCAAAGGGGGGGGGGGGGGGGAGGAGAAGGATGCCGCGTCTGTGTGCCACACCTCTTCCTCAGCAGACGGTGAAGAGGCGCGATTTCTCCGGCTGTCATTAGCTCAAAACTCCTGTTTTGTGCTATGCGAGTCCTCAAAAACGACCTGATAAAGTGAATCAGCTTACTATCTGTCTGAGGTTACGACTTGCTGAGTTTGATAACTTTTGCTGGAAAACGGACCGAAATGTTTACAAATTTGTTATTAACTGCATTTTCATGGCTTTTTGACCTTTAAGATTACTGTTTTGAATTGATTCAAAGGTAAGATTGAACAACCTATGCAGCTATCTCATATATCTCTTTCTGATTTCAAAGACTTTAAGAAAGTTATAAAACACTTATTATGCGCTATTTGGTGTCCATCTGGCAATAAAAATCCCCTCTTCCCCGACCCTACTAGGAACTCATAAGGGTGATTAATCGGTTAGTAAATTTAGTTTAGATGATTTCGACCCAAATAGCTTTACCAATTAGTCTCATTGTGGGAGCAGATTGGGCAGGTGGCGAAAATGCTAGGGTGGGACATCTGAGCTTATTCCAAAATAGGACGAATTTGAAAGCAATTTTGCTGAGGTAACCAGAAAGATAGGCAAACGTTTCTACGCGGGTCTGCCGATCATTTGAGCGAGCAAAATTCATAAGAAAGCGGAGAGAAGAGATAGAGTTATAATCACGCAGGCTAGACTTAAATGCAATCCAAACATACCTTTGATCAAAAAACTTCAAGGAAGGATGGAAACTGCAGTACACAAACTCATAAAAAAAGGAAAGTAGGAAGTTGAACGCGCTCTATTAGGAAAGCTTAAAAAGCAAGAAATGCTTTCGTTATCTTCACAAGAACATGTATGGGAAAACGTGATTCGATACGGTATTTCACCGAGAAGAGGGGCACCGCATGGACAGCAGCAAATAAGTGTATGTCAAGAGGAGCGATTTCGATTGCCAATGGACAGCAAGTTTGGGTTTAATAACAGTCTGGAAACCTTTCATATTCCTAAAAATTGTACAAGGTCGTGTATGCTCTATGAACATATCATCTTGAAAAATTTCGAACATGAATTTTGGAGGTTAGAAGCTCATAAAAACGCGGTTAATCGACTCTGTCAAACGCATCTCCGTCTATTGGTTTCGTTGAGCTCAATAAGCTTGATTTTGTTACACGTTCAAATGCATAAAATCGCTATTTCTGGAAAAATTATAAGGTAAAATATTGGTATAAACTCATATAATTACGAAAGTAGCATACTTTTCGTAACATGTGGGAGTGCACTGGATTTTAACATTTAACATTTAACATTTATTGCATAGGGGCTTCTATGCGTCGAAAAACGACATATTAAACAAAAACGAACGAACAAGAGATTGAAACAACAAAAAGCGAGGTAAATGAACATAAAACTCAGGTCTGTAAAGGAGAAGATAAATAGTTTTTGAGAATGGTCTTAAATTGTGGCAATTTAACAGGAAATCTATTCTTCCTAACAAACTTATCAATATCATGAGTAACTCGGTTTACAAAGAAAAACCGCCTCACATTTTTCCTAGGCCGCAGTAGTACTATCTTATCTGAGCCTCCTCTAGTTATGGAACTTCTTCTCCGGAAAAAGTCTGAAGCACTGAGGTTGCAACTTCCAAAAAAGCCATTATCAGATCAAAAGTGCGTCTTCTAGTAGCAAGAGGCTCAAGACCCAAATTCTTGTTAAGGGTGTAGTTAGGAATGCGATCGTATACAAATCCATTACTCCTTATTAGCAGTTTCCTAGTGAAACTGTTTTGTACTTTTTCAATTGCATAAATACTCTTATTCTTGCAAGGATTGAACACAACAGTTCCGTATTCAACTAAAGATCTATTTTAGACTTTATAAGCTCTTATGAGAAGATCGATATCATTCGTTGAGAGGGCTCTATACAAATGATAAACTGCATGCATTCTCTCGCAGCAATAGATTGACAATGTTTATCAAAACTTAGTCCATTATCCACCAGAAATCCAAGATCCGTTACCTCAGTTACATAATCAAGGATGTCCTGTCCTATCGTGTAGGAATATTCCACAACTTTAGGCCCCAGTGACAATACCTTTGTTTTCTCACGCGAAATAGGCAATGGCCAGTCTTCCGACCATCTGACAACGAGATCTAAAGCCATCTGTATCTTTTCTTTATCTGCGAGTTCAATAACTGGACTATAGTTTTGAAGTCATCAGCAAAAGCACAGCACAGCATCCGACACCAGCGCTCAGCACTAGGTCAGGAACGTCATAAGTATAAATACTAAATAAGATCGGGGGAAAAACCCCACCTTGTGGCACTCCACTCAGCATAGGTCGCAGACTAGAAAAGCTTTCATTAACTCGGACTGTAAATGAACGTTCATACAAAAAGGCCTGAATCCCAGTTATAACCTGGGGAGGATGTTAATCATTTTTAGCTTGACTATAAGTTTGGTATGAGCGACCTTGTCAAATGCTTTAGTAAAATCTAGGTAAATGACATCAACCCCTTTGCCTGCGTCTAATGCCCGAGTCCAGTCATTCAGCGAATGCAACATCGCCGTGACCGTTGATTTGCCTACTTGAAATCCATGCTGAGCCTTAGAAATGATACCGCGACCGGTTAGATGTTTCACTATTCTTTTCTTTAACACTTTCTCAAACAATTTACCAAAAATGAAAATAATACTGATAGGCCGGTAATTTTGAGGGCAAGTATGAGGCTTTTTTTAGGTATGGGAGTTATATACGATATTTTCCATCTATATGGAACTTCTGCTCTAATCAAACTCAAGTTGAATATGAGTTGCAGGGGCTTCGCGATGACATGAGCAACCTCTTTAATGAATCGATGAGGTATATGGTCAGGGGTCAAAGATTTTGATTTAGGCCATCTACGAAGAAGTTTAAAAATCTCACTTTCATCAAGATAAACAGGGTCCATAGGTTCAAATCGTGCTGTAACATTTTCTGAGACACTTGATTCATCTTTCTGAAAAACCTTTTCGAAAACATCTGCAAAATATTCTGATTTTTCAGCATCTGTATTTATGGCTGAACCGTCATCAGCCAAAAGAACTCCTAACTTCGTTCTCTCTTGAAGCTTTGAGTTAAGGAGCTGGTAAAACGCTGATCTGTTTCCACTGTTTATGGTTTTCTTTTCCAAGTAAGCCTGATATTTTTTTAATCGCTTCAAATATCTATGATTTATCCTTTTCTATAATGTAAAAGCAATTCCTCTTCCATTAGATCTCGCTTTATACCAAGATTTAGCTCTAATACGCGACAGCGATGCTCGGCAAATTTCGCGGTACAGATATGAGCGGTAAAGTTCAGTTGTATGTTGAAGAACAAAAATCATTAACTCGTACATAACATTGAGTGAATCTGCTGCATGAAAGCAGCCTAGCCAGTCAATTGTTCCTAGATAGCTGATAGCTCCTGCCATGTCGGCATTCTTGAAGTTCCTTCTCAAAACACATTTGACTTTAGCTCTACATTGGTCCTCCAAACGAAAGCTTATCAAGGCATGGTCACTAGAGCCCACCGGTGGATTGACTAGGGCATCCTTTATTAATTCTTCATTATTACTGAGAATCAAGTCTAGTATGCTTTTACCCAGCGTGCAGTCGGTTACTTTTTGAACAAGACGATGATTCAAACAGATATTCATGAACAATTTAGCTGCAGAACTTCCTTTGCAAAATTGCAACGAATTCCAATCAATTAGGAAAATTAAAGTAGGGAATTGAAGGCGCTCTATTAGGAAAGCTCAAAAAACAAGAAATGCTTGAAGAGAGGAGTGCTCATTCGAAATGGCATTAAAATTCCTCTCGAAATCAGTAGCCAAATTTAGAAGCTATTAGTTTATGTAGCAGCACATTCTCAGCAGATTCTATCTTCGGAATTTTCACACTAGTTCGTTATCTTCACGAGAACATGTATGGGAACAACGTGATTCGATACGGTATTTCATCGAGAAGAGGGGCACCGCGTGGACAGTACAAATGGGTGTATGTCAAGAGGAGCGATTTCGATTGCCAATGGACACCAAGTTTGGGTTTGATAACAGTCTGGAAACCTTTCATATTCCTAAAAATTGTACAAGGTCGTGTATGCTCTATGAACATATCATCTTGAAAAATTTCGGACATGAATTTTGGAGGTTAGAAGCTCACCTCTGTCAAACGCATCTCCGTCTATTAATTTCGTTGAGCTCAATAAGCTTGATTTTGTTACACGTTCAAATGTATAAAATCGCTATTTCTGGAAAAATTATATGGTAAAATATTGGTATTAACTCATATAATTACGAAAGTAGCATACTTTTTATGACATGTGGGGGTGCATTGGATTTTCGAGAACCATCTTTGTCAATATTTGCTTAAACTCCATCAATCATGATGGTCAGACGTCGTAAATACATTTCTAGGCCAAAACTATAAGTTCAGCACTACATGGGTGCGTTGTTGATTCAGCTTCTGTAGACAACTCCTGTTTTTCGATAAAATCCGAAGAGCCACACTAAGCATTAAACTAGGTATCAATTTTTATCTAAAATGATTGAACTGCTACTCCTTGGAACGGTAAGTGACATGTTGTCAAGAAAGTGTTTTTTCGTTGTTTTTGTTCTTTGTTGTTGTTTCAACCATTGTTGTTTCGTAGTTGGTTAATCGTTAATTAGGCAAATCAGGGACTTTTTTGAAGTGACTAAGCAAAAACATAATAACCTTTGATCAATCTAAGTCGTACCAAGGTTCTCTTCCATGTCAATTCTGATCGAAATACTTGATATCTCCATCCTTGCTTTCAAACGCAGCCGTTCTTTTTGTTCAAGACCATGTATTTCTATGCTTGTAAAAACAAAAACAGATGATGTCTAACAATCAGTAACTTGCGGCGAAACTCTTCTGATTGATTGTCATTAATTCAAATTCTCAAAAATTGTTGCAAATCTAGCCATAACCCGGTTCTGACAAACTTCCAAAATCGCGGTTCGCTCAAGTTATCCGCCTTATCGTTTTCTTTATACAGTGAATTTCATCACATGATCCCAGGTGAGCTGAAGAGTGAAGCTTACGACGTCCACGCCTTAACAGTATTGAATAAAATCTACTTCAAACTTTTTTTGTAATCAAAAGTTATGTATAATGCTCCCCATTTCTGCATCATATAAATTGGTTCGATTTACAATTTTGTGCTTTCGTTGCCTAAGCAGAACAATTGCAACACTCGAGAGCTGAATGGGAAACTAGTAAAGTTTAGATTTATACAGGATGTCCTAAAAAAATGTTAACAATGTTTGATCGTTAATAACTTCGTTGCTTTCATGTCTTTCGTCAGCTTTAGGCACCATTCTGTAGAGCGAGGTTTAACTTAGATTTGTAGGTATGGAGCGAATCACCACCGATCGCCCTTCGTTACTGTAGGCTTACGGTATGATCTTCTAGCACGTGGATCCATATGAAGTACGACAAAATTTTTTCAAAAAATCTGAAAAATCGTATACTAGGGTTTTCGCGCACGCTGATTCCATTATACAATTTTCTACGAGTGTTTTTAGCTTTTTTGACGGTGTAATCACATTTCTGACAAATGCTGAAAATTCAATTATCACGATTCACCTGGGAAAACCTAGGCAAGGACCATCACAGTAAAGTGGAAATTTTATATTCGAAATCAGCGACTTCCATTACCACAGTATGAGAGTTTCTGGCTTTTTCGGTTTTGTTCCGAGGCAGATTATGGCCTTGGCCTAAATTCCATGCCGAACTTCCTACCGTAATCCTACAGTAATGAAGAGAGACTGATGATTCGCTCCATACTGCAGATCTAAGTTGAACCTCGCTCTACAGAATGGCACCTAAAGCTTGGCAAAAGACATGAAAGCAAGGGAGCTAATAACGAGCAAACAGTGTTAACATTTTTTGGGACACCCTGTATATATCGTATGAGTAAGAGTGTCGCACCTTCAGCTTCCTGCCTTGATTGACATCTTCAACAGTCTTTCAATCTTTTGCATATGAGCCTCATAGACTTGATAAGATGAAAAATCTATTTTTTAAAGGAATGAGTTGTAATGCTGTACTTTGAAACTGGTGTAGAATCATGCATGAGTTCAGAAACATTCTTTAAGTTTACATGTGTAAGTTCAAATGCTTATGTTTATGCTTATATCTTCAGCTCTTGCTACTGACACCATATCTACAAGCTGGACCTATTCAATCCGATATACGTAAGTATTTTGTTGACCCATCTAAGCGCGATTTGGCTGTTCTTCCAGTGAAGAATACGAAACCATACTCGCCATTCGCCTCAGAAAGAAAGGTGGGTGATGATTCAATTTATGGTTGCTATTTTATAACGACAAGACCCTTCTTTGTTTGTTCATTATGCCACTTCAGTGAATTGTACGCTAACATAAGTTCTTTTGAACCGCCATCTAGACGAAGTAATAACGAATAAAACCTTTTGCGTTTTTTAACCAGGCAGCAGCTCAGCCGCTTTTGTGCCTTGATTGCTATGCCGCACGATAATCGTAGGTAACGCGGAGCATTATAGTGTCCTTCTATTACGAGCTCCTTAGGGTGTTCGGGCTGTCAATTAGTTACAAAAAACGGTGCGCACTATACTTGAGAAATTAGAGACTATGACTGTGAAGACTGTGAAGTACTTGTTGTCATTGAAGGAGACAGTAGAGAAACGTTTTTTAAGTGTGGTACATTCACTAGTAAACGTGTGCCATGTAGATTTTACATTTCTCCTTACTTCCAATTAACGAGATTTTATACTTCAGGAGGAAAAAACTGCAAGAGCTCCTCGTCCCTATGGTGCCAGGGATTACGTGGTAAATCTTTTTGTAAACATAGATTTCGCAAAACTCAAGTCACTTTTTATTCAGTTAAGCAACTCTTATATGATTTATGCGTACTAAACACTTACTATTAGGACAGTTCTAAAACCAATTTCCATTTTTTCAAGCGAGCGTGACATGTTGCAGAACAAACGCCTTCGAAGATTCTGGACTTATTCGATGCAGCTTTTCATCCACTTTTAAATGGTGGATGAAAAGCTCTATTGCACTGCTGCTCAATTATGGATTTCTCAGAGAAAACTAAAGAATACAATCGTGGTTATTGCCATGGTCAATTTTCGCTATTTTTCTGGATTTTTGTACCGATCACCTCGGAAAAGTCCAAGTAACGTAACAGATAGAGCAAACCCTAAAGGAAACGAAACAATTTTTTCCTGCTTTCCATAGCTTGTCAGGTTCATCTAATGGGATTCTATTTGGTACTACCAAATTTGATATTTGGTCAACAAAGATCGTAGAATATCAAACGGCGAGCAGCTCGGGTGCCATTCGATGCAGCTTTTTGTTCTAAAGGGTAAAGAATCTCAAAAACATTATTTCGAATCCGTATATGCACATTTGCTTTGTAAAATTAAAGTCAAATCATAACACTTTTATAAAAGTTTCAAATTCCGAGGATTCATTGGTTTTTGATGAGTCTGTGTCTGACGAATGTGTCTGACGGCGCCTGCCAAATGCCGGTGGTTTTGATGAAAATTCATTAAAAAGTTGTAGGGAATTCTGGAAAAAGGAAGAAACTGCTCCATTTTGGTAGGGTTTGCCGGGGTGAACGGCACATTTAAAAAAATAGCGAAAGTTGACCATGGCAAAAAACAGAAGTTGTAGTCTTTGGTAATTTTTTGAGCTTGATTAAGCTGCAATGCCATCATAACCATTTGAAGGTGGACGAAAAGTTGCATTGCGTTTAGATTCTATCGTAGGTGTTTATTCTGCAAATGTTACGCTCGTTTGAAACCAAAAATACTTTCGGAATGACCTGATGTGAAAATGTTGTGGGTTCTATTGTAAAAGTATATACACTGACTTTTTATACAATATAACAATTATTGGATACTTGCTATACCTAAGCGCTTATTGCTTTAGGAAGGAAGCAGTACAAAACCACCTCAACCTTTTGGTCGTGGAGATGTGGTAGGTTCTATTGTAATTGTATCACATGGAGTTCGGAGTGTGTCCAATGTATTAGATGAAATTTTTAGATTACGATTATCATGGGTACATACTACCTGCTTAGACTTACCATTTTTAGGAACAAAGAAGTACGAGAACTCCGCACTCGTTCCGAGCCAGTGGGAACCTGGTAGGTTTTATTGTGTTATTGTGGGTTTCATGTAGAAGTTTGGAAAATATGAACTCTAAAAAAACATTTTCCGCTTGGAGAATGTGAACTCTAAAAGCCATGTGAGAGGGCTGAGCGCCGCTTCCCTATACCTTTCGCTCTCCTATCACCTGTACGGACGAGTTTACAGGCCACGCGCGCCACGTTCACGTTCCATGTGCAAAGGTATCACTGTCTGTGGTACGTATTTTCACGTTACCCAGCAAAAAATTGGCGTTGGAATACTTGTCCAGGCTTTTCAAAAAAGGGATTCGGAAAAGGAAGTTTTCGAAGATCACGAGTTTTCGGTGTGGATTTGAAAAGGGCCAGAAACACCGAAAACATGGCAAAATTTTGCCTGGACGCTGCCTTTAATTCTGCTGGAGTTAACATGTCAAAACGATCAAAAGGCAGCTAGTAGATGGTACCTATGGGCAATTCTGGGGGATGCACATGCATGAAAGAAACTCTTTATTTGACAAGCCTGCAATGCTTAAGACGCTTGTTCCAAGGCCCAAATATTTCTAACTGCCGAAAAGATGCAAAAATTTCTGTGCGAAACTTTGCTGATTTGAAGGGGAAGCAATAGATGCAAAATTTTAAGGGTGAATATTTGTCGTTTTAATGAACATGCAGTGAGGAACACCTTATCCTTCTGGAAATGTGACAGAATGTGGAGTGGATTACTTAATTTTATCTGTCTTTTCCAACCATATATCCCAACTATATTCAATACAACAATGTTGACGTAACTAAGCATTTTTACTTTAGGAAGAAAAAACTACAAGAGCTCCTCGTCCCTTTGGTGCCAGAGATTATGTGGTAAGATTTATCGTAAATTTGTACTGCATCCTTTCTTTGTTGTGGATAATATCTTGAATACATACCGCATGCTAAGAGCTTGTAATACTTGAGGAAGGAAAAACCACAAAAGCTCCTCGGCCCCTTAATGCTCCTGTATATGTGGTAAGTTCCATTGTAAACGTGTGAAAACTTATTCACATTGGTGCTCGCGAAAATGTAGTAGGTTTTATTGTAAGCAGATTAACGCGGATCTGCTGTGATTTTTTTTGACTGCTATTCAAACAATTTCTCTGCACATATACAATACCGCTCACAGAATGTGCAAAATTTCCGTGAATGTCGCAGAATACCAGAAATTCCGCGAATGTTCGCAAAATTTCGGGAATCTCGCGAAATTCATGTGAATCACGCAAATTACGCAGGGCCATGACTTCCTTCAGAATGAGTATATTCGAAATCCGAAAACAGCATTGTATTCAGCTCGTCAAGGCGAATCTTTTGGTGTACAGGTTGTGTCCAATACCTTGTTTTCAATAATCTTGAATTTGCACGCGGACGCCTCTTCGCATGGTGGTAACGCAACGAACATCACACGTAGGAGACTGCCATGGGCACTGTTCGATAGTACTCTTTCACCAGATTATCGTGCGCTAAACAGCAGCCGAAGACTCTCTTTCAAAAGAGATAGAAGAGCTGATAAACTCTGGAAAAATAAAGGTGTTCCAAGTTCTACTAGCCGTAACTTCCTTCAGAATGAATATTTTCGAAATCCGAAAGAAGCATTGTGTTCATGTTGTCAAGTAGAATCTTACAGGTGCCCTTGAAATTCCGTTTCCAATTTTTCAAAATTTTCTGCGCGTGTATATCACAAGGTCGCAACGCGGCACACATCAAACATGAAAGACTCCAATAAGCACTGTTAAATTGTGCTGCTTTCGCAGATTATCGAGCGCTAAAAAGCAACCGGAGATCCTTCTTGAAAAAAGATAGAAGAACTGGTGAATTCTGGAAAAATCGTGTTGTCTCAAGTTTTGCCCACAGTGACCCTAAAATGAGAAGCTCTACTGCTAAGCAGATGTGATTTTCGTAATCAGCAGGTCAGATAACCTCTATGAGCAAGTTTTCGAAGAAATTCGGGTAATTTGATTTTTTCTCGTTCTACGCCCTGAAGCTTTCCGATGGGTTTTGGTCAAAATGTCAATGATCTTAGATTGTAAGGAAACTCCGCTCAAAAAGGTTTACGAACACGCTGTTTACGACAGTCGTCTCTTGCGCGGAGTACAGAGTTTTCTAGCAGAGATATGGTGAGGGAACTTCAGCCAAGCCACGCAAATTCGTAGATTCGCCTGCATTTTTCGAGCACCTCTTAGAAAATCTGCTTGCTTGCCTTTGCAGGTCAAATTCACTAGAAAGCGTGCTATTTAACGGTGCATGCGTCCGGCTTCAATCTTTAGCAATCGCCGAGTTAGGGGCCTACGAAATCGCGTTTTCATGAGTTTTGCTCAAAATGTAAAGCTCGCCTGCTTCGTAGAAATTTCACCTAAGTGACTGTAAGACACTGTGGTCACCAATTTTGTGTTCACTTCGCTTAAGGAATCTATCCTGCTGTACTGGAATAATTAAATAGATCTGAGCTCTAGCCACGAATCTGCTT